>CAJHNH020001803.1:0-107500 GCA_905116865.2 Candidula unifasciata | reverse complement strand
CATTGTACTATTTATTGCCAGGCATACTTGGCTGTATCTCGTTACTGCAGAGTTAAATCAACATATAATGAAACATTTAAAAAACTGAATGAATTCTACTGAAATACACATCACTGGTCTCTCCCGATAAACTATTCTTATAATCACCGGAAAGTGCACAATAACACTGTGATATGTTAACAAATTAACACAATTTGAAAAATAGAAGTTCCATATACAGTTGGGGTTGGGAAGCTAAGGGTAAGAGGGGTTAAGCTTTACTTAACAATATTTCGCGGAAAAGACACTCAAGATATTTGAGCCGTTAGTCTCGTGCGCCCAGTGCCAGTGGTTCTCTTGTGTCTTTCCCAACTTAGGCTGTTTCTGCAAGAATATAATTGTTTCGCTGTGTTCAGATTTCAGAGTTTCTCATGGTTGTAGTTTTCGAGTTGCTCATATCCAGAGTCATCGGAAGTTTGGAGAGGAACAGTCATTTGGATGACAATGTAGACATCATATACAAAGAGATAGCGGCACTCCGGTCGGCGGTGCAGAAGCTCACTGAGCAGGTGATGATGCAGCAGGTGTTTATTGAAGAGAGGTCGGTTCAAGACCTATGTTTGTAACAATGTTGCTGATAATATTGTCCTTTTTTCATCTGATTGCTGTGTATTTAATTTCATCTCATCAAAGCATATCATATCTCATCCTGTCTCATAGTATATCATATCTTATCTCATCCTATCTCATAGTATATCATATCTTATCTCATCCTATCTCATAGTATATCATATCTTATCTCATCCTATCTCATAGTATATCATATCATCGTATTACATCGTTTTTCACCTTTGATAACCAATATTTAACAACGATTATGAACATTTAACTCTTGATTGCTAACAATACGGGTAAAAAAAAACTACTTGAAGTGGAAAAACCTGCACACATGCCTCTTATTCTCTTCTTCTTCTTCTTTTTCTTGGCTGTGTTATTTGTGTCTTTCGACCCATCTCATCGGATGTTATGAAACCCTGAATTAGTCGACTCGTCCTACCGTTTAATTACGAGGCTGCGAATCTATTCTTACTCCCCCAAACAAGGCCTCCAACGCCCACTCGTTAGGTAAACATTCAAGTGTCAACTCGTTCAGCACAGAGCGACTCTCCGTCCGTTTACTGGTTACTCTTTACATGATACGATTTTTGCATTCCTGTTTTCCCAATCTGGCTGATACATTAAACAGACCTGGTGGTGCCTTGTACAATTAATTGCGTGTGCAACTACCGCTTTTTTTCCCCTACGGTTTAGTTTACACTAAGTATAGGCTACAGATCTAGTTCCGGGCGGTTTTGTTGGCAATTTTTACTGCTGCCTCATGAGTTTAGAGGCTGTGTATACTATGGGCTTTGCCAGTGATGCAGTTTGTATCACATTTTTTTCACAGCACATTGATGGTTTTTGTGTTACAGCAACGGTTCCTCCACAGTCATCCAGGTTGCCATTCAAACGGATGTTTTTTCATCACGTGTGTAAGCCTTGGTTTGTGCCAGTCTAGACTTTACAGTTGTCAGTCGAAGTATATACCTTATTGTTCTAACTAGGGGGTCCCGAATGCAACCCGAGACAATTCGCATCCTTTCATTGTGAATACAGACTGAATACAATGAGAGTTAAGTGCACACTGGAGCTGTTGTACTGCTGTTGCACCAAAGAAATGTCGGACAGTGGTAGGTGATTAGTTGTTCAGAGATGATTGTAAATGTCTTTTCAAGATGTCTGCGAGTCTTCACAAGTCGGTTAGGAGAGGATAGGGGGAAAAAGCTAGCAGAAGAATATGAAAATGTGTTTGTAGTAAGAAAGATACAAAGAGGGAAAGCAAAGAGATAAATTACTCTCACCGTCACAGAACTCTAAGATGCACCGGTTGGTGGGCCCATTACGTGTACCCCAGTTGTATCTTCACTGGAGGTTAAACAGAGAGTTCGAGCGTGTCCTGTTGGTCTGCACCAATAGTGAGACTTGTTTAGTGTGACAATGTCAAACCTTCAGATCATCTTGATCTGCACCAGCAGTGAGACTTGTTTAGTGTTACAATGTCAAACCTTCAGATCATCGTGATCTGCACCAGCAGTGAAACTTTTTAGTGCTACGATGTCAAACCTTCAGATCGTGTTTGTGTGCACGAGCAGTAAGACTTGTTTAGTGTTAGGATGTCAAACCTTCAGATCATGCTGGTGTGCACCAGCAGTGAGACTTGTTTACTGTTACGATGTCAAACCTTCAGATCGTGTTTGTGTGCACCAACAGTAAGACTTGTTTAGTGTTACGATGTCAAACTTTCAGAACATGTTTGTGTGCACCAGCAGTGAGACTTGTTTAGTTTTACGATGTCAAACCTTCAGATCGTGTTTGTGTGCAACAACAGTAAGACTTGTTTAGTGTTACGATGTCAAACCTTCAGATCTTGGTTGGCTCCACCAGTGAGACTTGTTTAGTGTTACGATGTCAAACCTTCAGATCATCTTGGTCGGCTCCAGGAGTGGGACTTGTTTAGTGTTACGATGTCAAATCTTCAGATCTTGGTTGGCTCCACCAGTAAGACTTGTTTAGTGTTACGATGTCAAATCTTCAGATCCTGTTGGTCTGCCATCCAGGGTGAAAAACTTTTCAGGTAGCAGCCCTGAGCGATAAACGGCACGTGTTCAGACAAGAGATATATAGCTGGAAGGCGTAGCCCTGTGCGTGTAGCGAAACACGTACACAGACCTGATCAGTGATTCTGGTGATCGTGTGAGAGGGCAGCACATGACAGGCTACGTTTATTGGCACGGCACATGATGGTGTTTAAGATAAGTGCATCCACAAAGAACTTTATTATCATCATCATGTGTCTTGTCAACTGCAGTAATATAGTGACTAGACGCTCAACAGGCAGCCCGAAAGTTCTAAGTTCGAATAGTGGTGGATTTTAAAATTTCTTTTTAAATAAAATGTCCCGATTTGTTACCATGTTGGAGCTGCCAAAAATGGGCACCAGGAATTGTCTTCGGAAGTAAAGCGGTCGGCGTGAAATTGATTGTATCATCTACTGAGGCTTATACCACACACAAAAAAAACTCAAATTCTATATACAAAATAAACTGGCCATAAGAGCAAAGTCTGCAGAGCAAAGAAGGTCAGAGACCAGAAATTGAGATGCGAATTCACGAATTCACTCATTCACATGACGATCTGACCTCAGTATACCGACCTGCAAAAAAGTAGGGAAAGAAATACTATGTTATCCCTATGCGTCATTAGTTCGATAAGGGACCATCACCAATGTTATCTATGATGATGCCAAATACTCCTAAAGTGCCTATATCACCTTTGCTACAAGCAATACCTTTACATTTTTTATGTTAGGATACGAACAGAAGGAGGGTCAGGGGTGAAGGTTGTTCGCAGCAATGGATGGGGTTTGAAAAACTACAACTCGGCAACTTACCTCAACGGAAAAGCTTTTCCATACACGATCATTCGGACTACGACCGGACAGTTGGTAAAATTGTTGGAAGTGTTTTCATTACGACATTCGTACTGTTTCGTGTGTTTTATTATTATTATTATTATTATTATTATTATTATTATTATTATTATTATTATTATTATTATTATTATTTATGTGAGTGCCACAGTAGCCTAGCCGCTAGAAACTCCCCTGCAGTTCTGAAGGATCAGGGTTCAAATCTGCCTTGATTTTTTTTATCTTCAAAGTGTACATTAGCTCTCAGATCGACCCAGTCTGAAATTAGCAAGAGGAAACGTCCTGGACAGTAAAGACGGCCGTCATGGTTCTGAACAAATTACCCATCCAGTGCTCTGTGATCTAGCCCAATATAACAGAGGGAGCGGGCGTGGTGCAGCGTTAGACTCTCGCTAGCGGATCGGAAGGTCGTGGGTTCAAACCCTGATAGAGCAGGGCTTTCTTTAAATGACTTTAACCTCAAGGTCGACCCGGCCTTGGTCTGTAAAAAAAATGGGACGCTCTTCCCATATGCCCTATGCGCCTAAGGCGTGAAAAGGGATCTTTACTTACTTTCTCACTTTATCTTTAAATATTGTTTTCAGTCTACCACATTATCTGCTTCCTTCTCTTTTGGTGTATCCCTGACATGATGTGGCGTCACAAGTCATTCTTTGCTTGTTGGTAAACCATTTAATTTGCTGTCTTTCTAGGTAGTTTAGAAGTGCTTCTGTGCCGATATTCCCTTGTATGACCTCACTCCTGATTGTATCTCTTCTAGTCACTCCTGCAGCCCTTTTCGAATCTAATTTCCTCGGTTAATTTTCTTGTCTGGTTTTTTTTTTTTTTTTTGTAAACATAGATGGCACTGGTTGCATTGGATGGGAATGCTTTCTGTGAAATGTTACTTTGTCCTGATTTGGATTGTTTTGTGTTGTGGAGAAAGGAAGTGAGGGTTAACTGTTTGACTCTTCAATCTGTGAAATGTTTCTTTGTGCTGATTTGGATTGTTTTGTGTTGTGGAGAAAGGAAGTGAGGGTTAACTGTTTGACTCTTCAATCTGTGAAATGTTTCTTTGTGCTGATTTGGATTGTTTTGTGTTGTGCAGAAAGGGGGTGAGGGTTAACTGTTTGACTCTTCAATCTGTGAAATGTTTCTTTGTGCTGATTTGGATTGTTTTGTGTTGTGCAGAAAGGGGGTGAGGGTTAACTGTTTGACTCTTCAATCTGTGAAATGTTTCTTTGTGCTTATTTGGATTGTTCTGTGTTGTGGATAAAGGGGGTGAGGGTTAACTGTTTGACTCTTTAATAAATGAAATGTCGTCTCCACAATGAAGGTTGACTGCAATGAATCTCTAAAATCGTACGCTCTGTATGTATACACAGGCTGTTGTTTCTCCTTGTCTTCATTTTTATCGTACGTGCCTCTTGCTGCTTTGACTTTTAATGTTCCCCTCCTTTAGTTTTGCTATAAACGATGTGTATAATAATGTTACCAGAATATTTCATTCTTTTCTTAGTTATTTCCTTCAGCAACTCTCCTTTTATTTACAGTCTGTTCAGATTGTGTGTGTTTGTTATTGATTAAATGAAAAATGATCTATACCTCTGGAGATCCACAACTCTAGAGACCTAATTCGATTGTTTCCCTGTGTGGGTTCCAGGACAGAATGTACTCGCTGCTCCCCTCCCCCTCCCCCCAAGAAGCATGACGTAAAAGTGGTGTTCTTTGAGGTCGGAGTGTATCAGTCTGAGAGGTAAGGAACCAACCGTCTGCATACAAATAATTTAGATCTGTAAAGCGGATGTGCACGCACAAATTATTCCTGAACAAAACCAAAGTCTAGAACTTTCTACCAGAGTGTGCAGCCGCTGAAAGATTTAAAAAAAAAAATAGAGCGGAATTAGATTTTCTGCCTGCTTGATCGTTGTCTATGTAGCCGTGTTACCAATGTTGATGTATTCATGTATGTACAGGACTCGGTGAAATGGCCGTAGTCCTGAACGGGGTCGACTTTAAAACTCGCCACAACGACTACAAACTGGTGATGCCTTCCCGTACATCGAATGCTTACCATGCTTTGGAAAACATCCCCTTCCCTGGCGTGCCACCTGAAGTACTGAGACTGTCTACTATGGAAGTAAATATGAAATTTGTCCTGTAAAGATTTAGTATTCTTCTAAGACATTTGTTCTCAAAACGATATGATTTTGGATCTAGAGCTACCGTTGCTTTCTAACTCTCTTATCCAAAATTTAGCATTGGAATCATACGAGTGGTGAAGTTCTTAAGTTCTGTGTAACTGCTGACTGTCTTTGACTTCCAGATGTTTGATAGTTTGTTAAAAGCACTACGTCGTAGTGCGATTCTAGATGATATTTCTAAAAACAAGTTACGTATTTTAAAATGCAATGTTATTTCAGTTTTAACATGTGAATGTTGGAGAACCTCTAAAGACATGGAACGAAAGTTAAATGCATTGAAAACAAATGAATGATGTAAATGATGACAATAAAATACGATGAACTTAAAAGGAGTGAAGAAATTAGAGAAATGTCTGGGAAACCACTGGAATCTAAAGCTGTAAGACAGCGAAGATGGCACCACAAGGGACACATCCTGGGAAGAAACCCATAGAGCATCACAAAACGCATTACAATGGGAAATAAAGGGATTAAGGAGGTGAGGATGACCAAAATAAACTCTAAGACTAAAGTCCTGAGATGAACGTTAATGAGTGAATCCAAAGCTTCTGAATTGGATTCCATTAATGATATCGAACTGATCTCGCAAGATAGAACGAAACAGGGGAAAAGAATGCGGGCCCTTTGTGACATATAAAGGCATAAAAGGAAATTGAAAAGATCAATGAATTGAAGAGCACTTCCTTTCACTTAGATAGGAGCATTGCAATAGCCTGGGATCTCAACTGTCCAAGCAGAATCACCATCACCATGTAGCAGGTCCTTTGCAGAAAGTCGCTTTCATCACGGTCTGCCTAAAAGAAAATCAATCTCTCGCCAGCTCTCCCGCCTCATGTACTTTCACCCTCAAGGAGTCACTTATATCATGTGCCCATGTCGACCCCTGCCCCTCCTTCCTGGTACCATGCCTTCTGCATTTTTTTTTCCAATCCACTGGATATGACCAAAATATTTCTGATCCGAGACAGGATGCTGTTTATTAGCTAATCTTCCTTGATGTTCAGATCTCTCAAGATGTCAGTATTTCTCCTCTTCTTTGTCCAAGAAATTATGAGAATCTTTCTATAGCATTTTAGCTCAAAGGCCCCTACTCTCTTTCTTAAGGACTGAGAGATAGTCCACGACTCTCATCCGTATGTTGCTACGGGGAAGATGGGAGATAGTCCACGACTCACACCCGTATGTAGCTACAGGGAAAATGGGAGATAGTCCACGACTGTCACCCATATGTTGCTACAGGGAAAATGGGAGATGGTCCACGATTAACACCCGTATGTTGCTACAGGGAAGATGGGAGATAGTCCATGACTCACACCCGTATGTTGCTACAGGGAAGATGGGAGATAGTCCACGACTCACACCTGTGTGTTGCTACAGGGAAGATAGGAGATAGTCCACGACTCACACCCGTATGTTGCTACAGGGAAGATGGGAGATAGTTTATGACTCACATCCGTATGTTGCTACAGGGAAGAAGCAGAATAGCAACTTCCAACAAGAACTGTTCACAGGAGACAGGCAATTTACAATCTCCTCGAAACAATGTTCATTGGCTGTTCTGTCAAGTGAAGGCACCATTTTAGTTTGTCGTTAATCTAAGCAATTACTCTCTCTCTCTTTCTCTCTCTCTCTCTATCTCTCTCTATCTCTCTCTCTCTCTTTGCTCTCTCTCTCTCTCTCTCTTTCTATCCCCATCCCCTCACACGCACCTCCGTCGAAAAGTTACACCAAATTACCTTCCTTCAACACGTAGATTACATTACCCACTAGTTCTCAGCTTCTCACAAGGTTCCCTTCACTCGACAAACGACTGGCTTTCTTTAATCTTCTTTTGATCCGTTCTGAGCGAGGTCCTCTCTTCCACTGTCGGCTTCACTCATTTTTGTATAAGTCACTCGGTACTGAGTAGTTTATGTGTAGATGAAACAAAGTCGGTCTTCTTTATTTCCCATAACATTTCTAATATGAACTGTAGGCTTAGTCGGTCTGCAAGCTCAGTGAATAAGATCATTGTTACATTACTATTGTGAGACTGGTGGTGTTGTATTGGCGCCGAGAATGTTTCTGAAGTTGATGGTCTTAGTGATGTGAATGATGATGCTTAGGCGTTGACACCATGTTACTGTTGGCGTAATGAGGAAGCTTTGGCTGTTGTTCTGCCTTGACGGTATTATGCCTTCCTGTGTGGTTACTGATAACTGCAGTAGTTGTATTTATGTGACAGATGATAGCGGCAGTAGTTGTATTTCTGTGACAGATGACAGCTGCAGTAGCTGTATTTCTGTGACAGATGATAGCCGCAGTAGTTGTATTTCTGTGACAGATGATAGCCGCAGTAGTTGTATTTCTGTGACAGATGACAGCTGCAGTAGCTGTATTTCTGTGACAGATGATAGCCGCAGTAGTTGTATTTCTGTGACAGATGATAGCCGCAGTAGTTGTATTCCTGTGACAGATAATAGCCGCAGTAGTTGTATTTCTTTGACAGATGATAGCCGCAGTAGTTGTATTTCTGTGACAGATGATAGCCGCAGTAGTTGTATTTCTGTAACAGATGATAGCTGCAGTAGTTGTATTTCTGTGACAGATGACAGCTGCAGTAGTTGTATTTATGTGACAGATGACAGCTTCAGTAGTTGTATTTCTGTGACAAATGACAGCTGCAGTAGCTGTATTTCTGTGACAGATGATAGCCGCAGTAGTTGTATTTCTGTGACAGATGATAGCCGCAGTAGTAGTATTTCTGTGACAGATGATAGCTGCAGTAGTTGTATTTCTGTGACAGATGACAGCTGCAGTAGCTGTATTTCTGTGACAGATGATAGCCACAGTAGTTGTATTTCTGTGACAGATGATAGCTGCAGTAGTTGTATTTTTGTGACAGATGATAATGGCAGTATTTGTATTTTTGTGACAGATGATAATGGCAGTATTTGTATTTCTGTGACAGATGATAATAGCAGTATTTGTATTTTTGTAACAGATGATAATGGCAGTATTTGTATTTTTGTGACAGATAATAGCGTCAGTTTTTGTATTTCTGTGACAGATGGTAGCTGCAGTAGTTGTATTTCTGTGACAGATGACAACTGCAGTAGCTGTACTTTTGTGACGGATGATGGTGTCAGTATTTGTATTTCTGTGACATATGATAGCGTCAGTATTTCTTTTTTTGTGAGAGATGATAATGCCAGTATTTATATTTCTGTGACAGATGATAGCGTCAGAATTTGTATTTCTGTGACATATGAAAGCGTCAGTATTTCTATTTTTGTGACAGATGATAGTGGCAGTATTTGTATTTTTGTGACAGATGATAATGGCAGTATTTGTATTTTTGTGACAGATGATAATGGCAGTATTTGTATTTCTGTGACAGATGATAGCGTCAGTATTTGTATTTTTGTGACAGATGATAATGGCAGTATTTGTATTTTTGTGACAGATAATAGGCTCAGTTTTTGTATTTCTGTAACAGATGATAACTGCAGTAGTTGTATTTCTGTGACAGATGACAGCTGCAGTAGCTGTATTTTTGTGACGGATGATAGTGTCAGTATTTGTATTTCTGTGACATATGATAGCGTCAGTATTTTTATTTTTGTGAGAGATGATAATGGCAGTATTTATATTTCCTTGACAGATGATAACGTCAGTATTAGTATTTCTGTGACATATGATAGCGTCAGTATTTCTATTTTTGTGACAAATGATAATGGCAGTATCTGTATTTTTGTGACAGATGATAATAGCTGTATTTGTATTTTTGTGACAGATGATAGCGTCAGTTTTTGTATTTTTGTGACAGATGGTAACGGCAGTTTTTGTATTTCTGTGACAGATGAGAGAGGCAGTATTTGTATTTCTGTGACAGATGATAATGGCAGTATTTGTATTTTTGTGACAGATGATAGCGTCAGTATTTGTATTTCTGTGACAGATGATAACGGCAGTTTTTGTATTTCTGTGACAGATGATAGCTGCAGTATTTGTATTTCTGTGACAGATGATAGCTGCAGTATTTGTATTTCTGTGACAGATGATAGCTGCAGTTTTTGTATTTCTGTGACAGATGATAGCTGCAGTATTTGTATTTATGTGACAGATGATAGCGGCAGTATTTGTATTTCTGTGACAGATGATAGCTGCAGTATTTGTATTTCTGTGACAGATGATAGCTGCAGTTTTTGTATTTCTGTGACAGATGATAGCTGCAGTATTTGTATTTATGTGACAGATGATAGCGGCAGTAGTTGTATTTCTGTGACAGATGATAGCTGCAGTATTTGTATTTCTGTGACAGACTGTACACCACTGGTCAGGCACAACGAGTAGTGACCTCAGAGTCGGTTTCAGTCATAAAGGTCTCGTACATGAAAACTGCCGATTGACTGTGAGTGACATTGCCGCACATCTTGACATCAGTCAAGGTTCAGTACGCCACATCGTTAATGCGTGTGCTACAGCCTTCAACGGGTGAATCTCAGTCTCATCACAGCACGACACTTGCCAGTTTTTTAAACTTTCATAGCTATGATATTCTTTATTTCACCGTTGTACTCGTCGATCCCTACCCCCTCTTCTTGGAACCATACTATTTATAATTGTTCTCTCTAAACCAAAATGACATCAATACTTTGAAAACATTTCACTTCCCTATACAAAATACTGTCTATGAGCCGATATCTCTCTCTATGTTCATATCCAACATAATATCACTATTTATTGTGTCTAAGTCCATAATTTTGTAATAATCTTTCTGTAAAGTTTAGGTTTAAACACAATCCCGATCTTATCGGTTTATGAGCCCTATTGTACCATCAACGTTTGTCTCCTAAGTGGTCTAATGGCTTTGTTTCTGCGCTTTCACTGCGACGGCGAGGGTTCGATTCTCTGATTGGGAAGAAAATTTTCAATTATTATACTTAGTAATATGTTTGTTTACAACTGAAGATATTAGCAAACGCATCCCAGGATTTGTAATTACAACCTGGATGTCGCTAATTGTGTTAATTAATATCTGTCAAGTGACGTGATAATAGAATAATGTATATAGGGAGTGCTCGGCTCTGTGGCTAAGTCGATGCGAACGCTTTGTAATGCCGGGATGCCGGGTTCGATCCCAGCTGCGGGCCACGCGCCTTGCATTGGTTTCGACAGTGGTATCAAGAAAACCGACCGTCCAGGAAGCAATGGCAAACTACTGGATGTAAAATTTGCCTAGAGAAACCACACAACAGCCAGAAGCTGTTAGGGTTGGTTCTGCAACGTCCTGTAAAGGGTACGCAACTAACCTTAACCATATAGGGAGTGAGACAAGGAGGGCAGAATGTAAGACGGGCCGGACCTACTTGCCTAATTCTGAACTCTTTGAAAATAAAGAGTTCGTTTGTCCTAATTCAGTAAGTTCCAGAATGCACCTATCGTGTAATGGCACTAACAATGAATTGACTGTCCAGGAGCAGATAGACGAGATGAAGAAATGGTTCCAAGCTTTCAAAGACCAAAACAAAACAGAAAGAGATTATACAAAGTACTTCAAACCAGTGCTGTGCTATCTGGAGGGAGCCTGGACATTCAGCGAAGAGTTGGAGGAACCGTTCCCCAGTGACAGGCATCAAATAGAAGCTAAATCTTGGCAGGAGTTGCACCAGAAGGTAAACACAATTAATTATGCTGTGGCTTAGTGGTTCTGTATTATTTAAAACTAACGGACACCTTTTGTTTTCCTCCAAAGGCCAGCCACGGACTCAGCCTTTTAATAGCCAGTCACTTATACATTGTCCTGCTGTGCCATTGTATGTCATATATTTTTTTCCTCCATTAGGTTCTACCCTGCGCAATCACTTCCCTATCATGGATAGAACCCAACCGCGCTTTTAGGTTTCTGTGAGTCGCCCTGGCCTGACGGCTAGACGCTCGCCTGCATATATGAAAATCGTGGGTTCGAGTCCTAACGGATCCGGACTTGTCAAAAATGACCTTGGCTCCCAGGTCGACCCAGCCTTCAGTGTGTACCAAATGCAGTCCTGGGAAGTAAAGGCGGTCGCTGTGATGCTGACCACATCTCTCACCAAGTGCCGATTTTTAAAACAAAATTAAATACAGGTCTAGCTGTGTAGGCCCAATACGCCTAAAGGAAGGGTGGGCGGGAAGGGGGGAGGGTAAATAAATAAGACATGCAAAGAAAAACAAACGATTTGTTGTCTACAGCATTAAAAAATAGGGCTACAAATAAAAGTCATGAAAAAACAAGTATACTGAAGATACCGCCAACAGATCATGTAGATCTCATGCTAGAGAACAAACCAACGAAAGTACCAGACCATTTCCCCTATTTGAGTAGCAATGTTGATTCTCAAGGAGACACATCGAAATAAATTATGATACGACTGGCAATTTAACAAAACAGTCTATAAAAGCCTTAACAAAATATGAAACTCCAAGTTAAACAGCTTTAAGACCAAACTACGAATCTTCATTTCTAACGTTACTTCAGTTCTGACGTATGCCTGGGAGAGTTGGAGAACCGCCATAGACAGGAAACGAAAGTAAAATGCAGTTAGAAAAAAAAAATCTGAGAAAAATCATGAACATAAAAGAAGATGAATTTAAAAAGAGTGAGGAGATCGAAGAAATGTCTGGACAAAAACCTGTATCGACTCCAGTATGACAAAGAATGTAGAGATATATTGGGCACACTCTGCGACGAAATTAACTAACAATGTTTTTACAAGCTTTAAAATGGGTAACAAACGGTCTAAGAAAAAGAGGAGGTCTGAGAGAAACATTAAGAAAAACATTATTACGAGAGGCCAAAAATCCTGGGCTGAACTCCATGTCAAAAATCAAGAAAGTTGAATGCAATAGAGTGGAGTGAAGGGATCGAATGCGAGCTCTATGTGACGTCTAACGGCACACAAGGAATGATGATGATGATGATGATGATGATGATGATGATGATGATGATGATGATGATGATGATGATGATGATGATGATGATGATGATGATGATGATAATGCTATTTCATAGACCAATTGGTCCCGTGGATGATGTAATCAACATCACGCCGACGGCCGTTTTTTCACAGGATTTTACATGGTACATAAGGCTGGATTGACCTAGGTGTCTAGGTCATTTTGGAAGAAACAAAATGTCCGGTTCCATTCGGACTCAACCAACTACTGTCGAAACAGCAGACGAGCTTCTATCCGCTACACCACAACGGTTTCCGAAAGAAACAGAAAAGCAATCCTGACTGACAGACAATTTGTCATGTAAGCGGAAAGATTATATATGAAATGTATAGTGCTGACATTACCAAGACAACTAAAACATTCGTTTACTGGATTCATCAGATCCGCTTCATGTCACAGACTGGGTTAAGAAGCCGGCTGGAGAATCTAGCCTTTCTCCCCACAACAATCATGTCTGTTGATGAGACAACAGGTAAGGCAGTAGGATACGAACCAGCAATGTTTGTAGTGCAAAGGTTAGAAACATCCAAAAATATTGTTTGAGTCACTGAGGTTCCAACAAATATACAGTCAGGTAGCCCCGAAACTTCCCCGCTCCTTTGCCAGTGGAAATTGCACAACATGTTTTTCACTATTCCATTTGAAGACTAGTGAAAAGCATGACATTCGCAGCAACATCTCGAAGCTTGCACAAGCAAAATAAGGTTGGCTATTAAATGTACCACAACTAACAGTCTCACACCAGAATTGTAACTTATCCTTTGCGCAAAAAAAAAAAGTCACGAAAACATAAGCGCTTCTTCTTCTTCTCTTCTTCTGCCTTTCTATCCCCCAATGGAGCATAGGCCCTCAACCAACTCACGCCAAGTCGTTCTATCCTTCGCCATTACATGGAGCTCTCCCCATGTCCTCCCAATCTTTCTAACCTCATTCTCCAGCTCTCTTCTCCATGTGTTTTTTGGCCTTCCTTTATTCCTATGCCCCTGTGGGTTCCAATGCAAAGACATTCTAGTTATGCTGTTCTCCTGTTTTCTCAGTGTGTGCCCTATTCAACGCCAGCGTCTTTTCCTCACCTCCTGATCCACTGGAGCCTGTTTAGTTCTCTCCCAAAGTTCTACATTAGTTATTCTATCATACCATTTTATTCCCTCTATTCTGCGCAGGCACCAGTTAATGAATGTCTGTAATTTATTAGTAATTGCCTTGGTTGTTCTCCATGTTTCCGCCCCATACAATAGAACTGATTTGACATTAGAATTAAAAATTTTTAGTTTAGTATTTATTTTAATTTATTTTGACCTCCACAAATTCCCTAGTGCTATGAAAGCCCCTCTTGCCTTTTGTATTCTTATTTTAATATCTCTATCAGTTCCTCCATCTTTATCTACATTACTGCCTAAATAGGTGTACGACTCCACGTCTTGGAGTGGGGTGCCATTAAGAGAAACCACATTACTATTTGCCTGATTTATTCTCATTATCTTTGTCTTTCCTTTATGGATTTTCAGACCAAGCTGCTGTGATCTCGCATTAAGTATATTTAATTTATCTTACATCTGATTCCGTGAATGGGACAGAAGAGCAATATCATCAGCGAAGTCCAGATCATCAAGCTGTTTTGTAGGGGTCCACTGAATTCCATTCTTGGTGTTAGCAGTTACTGTTTTCATAGTCCAGTCTATAGCCAGTAAAAATAAGAGAGGCGACAAAAGACATCCCTGTCGCACACCAGTTTTTATTTCAAATGCATCTGTTAGCTTTCCCTCATGAAGAACTCGACATTTCATGTCTTTATATGTTGCCTTTACTAAGTTGATAATTTTCTGTGGGATTCCATAGTGCCCCATCAATTTCCAGAGAGATTCCCTATCTATGCTGTCAAATGCTTTTTGATAGTCTATAAATCCAATGTAAAGTGGTGAGTTCAGTTCAATGCTTTGCTCTATTATAATACGTAATGTGGCTATCTGATCAGTACAGGATCTGTTTGACCGAAAACCTGCCTGCTCATCTCTTAGCATTTTATCAATAGCATCTTTTAATCTTTCCAAAATAATTCTACTTAATATTTTTCCAGGAACTGACAGCAACATAATTCCTCTATAGTTTTCACACTCCTGTAGATCACCTTTTTTGGGCAGTTTCACAAGATATCCTTCTCTCCAGTCTGCTGGTATTTCTTTGGTCTCCCAGACTTTACTGAATAATCTATGTAGCAATTCTGTTGATGTGTTTATGTTGGTCCTGATGGCTTCAGCTGGGATACCATCTGGGCCTGACGCCTTTCCTTCCTTAAGAAGATTTATAGCTTTTCTAATTTCCTCTTTGGATGGTATCTCACAGTTGATATCCAGTTCCATTTCTAAAGGCTGGATATCTGGGGGAACCTGTGGGCCTGGTCTATTTAGAAGCATTTCAAAATATTCAACCCATCTGTCCATTTGATCTTTAGTGTTAGTAAGTACCTTTCCTTGACTATTTTTGATTGATCCAGTTGGCTGACTATATTTACCTACTAATTTTCTTGTGTTACTGTAAAGTTCTCTGAGGTTTCCTTTTGCTGCTGCTGTCTCCGCTTCTTGTGCTAGATCATTTAGATATTTCACTTTATCTGCCCTTATATGCCTCCTAACTTCCTTGTTGGCTTCTGTGTAATTCTTCTGAGCTCTAGCTTTAGCAGCTCTAGTTTTGCTATTGTTTAATTCTGCCTTTTTACTTTTCCTATCTTCAATCAGTTTAATGGTTTCTGGTGTTATCCATGCTTTATGTTTCCTTTCTTTCTTGCCAAGAACTTCTACGCAAGATTCATTCCAGATTCCTTTGAAGTGTGGCACTGACGCGTGCGAATGTTCTCGCTTGATACAACGCACACTTGCCAAGTATCCATGGTATGTTAAATAGTCTTACAGTAACAAGTCACCATTCCCGCCCAACAGCAATAAAGGACGCGCGGATACATGTTGAACGTCAAACAGAATTAATGTATTTCTAATTCCAACACCAAAACAATGAAAGGCATCACGAGAATAAAACGTTACACCGCCACAGTCATTCCTACTGGCAAGGCAACACACACTACGGACGCTCTGGGCTACTTCTACTGCCACCCTGTCCCGTGGTCAACTACGAGCACACATTACCTGCTCGTGCAAACTTACTAACTACTCGTGATTATGTGTCTACCCCTATGACACCCATCCCTTGGGTACACTGTCATAGCAGAATAATACAGGCCGATGCACAGTACATTGTGAAACTTGTCCAGACCTTCCGTCTGCGGCCTGACACGTAATTGAGATCTAAATAATCTCACCACACGAGCGTCTGTCACGCTGGCGCGACCGCTGTAACAACACTCACAGACAGCCCGTACCCTACCGCCAGCGTAACACAGTTATGCAGGACCAGCCTGGATCCATCCAGATTAGAACAGGCTTCCTACACAGCGTAGTAGAGTCCACCGTTACTCACTCTCTCTCTCTCTCTCTACATTACGTTCAATGTGTGCGCACCGCACCAAGTCCCACGTTCAACAATGAACTTCCCTTCCCATATATTGCACACAACAGGCACCAAGCACTCAACTTAGTAACTTGGTGACGTAATATTTGGACTCCAAATCCAGAAATGTGGAATTTGCATCAGCAAAATCTAGCTGGAAACAAATAACTGTCCATAGCGTTAGCGGTCAGCCGGTTATCAGCCATTTTCGTCGACAACAGGTCAAGCAATATGAGACATCAACAATCGTTAAGTGCCTGGGATAGCGAAGAACTTGCACCCAGTACCCACTCAAGGCTGGGTCGACCTGGGAGCCAAGGTCATTTTTGAAAAAAACGTCCGGCTCCAGGGAACGAACCCACGACCTTCCGATCCGCGGCGAGCGTCTAGCCGTTCCGCCACGGGGACTCACATCAAGAAGCGTAGTAAAACATATAATAACGGCTTAGCATATACTGGTAATTTGAACTGAAAAGAATTAACAAGTAATTGCTATCGTAAAAGACATTTTCTTCTTCTATCGTTTTCCCCCTAGTGCAGTGGTTCCTAACATTCCTAATACCGCGACCATTTAATACAGTTCCTCATGTTGTGGTGACCCCCAACCATACAATTATTGTTGTTGTTACCTCATGTTAATATGTGTTTTCCGATGGTCTTGGGCCACCCCTGGGAATGGCTCGTTCGGTCCACAAAAGGGTCGCGATCCATAGGTTGAAAACCGCTGCCCTAGTGGAACATTAACACTCACCCGTCTCACGCCGACTCATCTGATCTTTGCATGTAGTCACCCGTGTCCTCTTGTCATTGTAACTTCACACTTTAGTTTCCTTCTCGGTGTGACTGTGGTCTGCTTTCATTCCGTTTGCTCTTTATTCCATTTGCTATCTACTCTGTTTGCTGTCTATTCCATTTGCTTTTTTTTTTCCATTCGCTCTGCATTCTGTTTGTTCTCTATTCAATTTGTTATCTATCTCATGTGATCTTTTTTCTATTTGCTCTGCATTCTATTTGCTTTAACTTTTAAATTAACATAATTCCCATATACGACACAACTTATGTACATTAATGTATCTGATCTTATATAGGCGAACCCGCATACGCTCAGTGGAACTATCGGATTCTGTGCAGTCCGGTTGGTTTCGACATCCCACTGTCACATTTTCACCAGGTACTGCTTCATCTGTGTCTACGTGTTGAGCCTTGTTAAAGTGATATCCAAGATGCAGGGTTTTTATTTTTTAAATTTTCAATGAGTTTCATGTTTGGTAAAACTGTAGAACATCACCCATCTCGTGCCGATTGGTCTATAAAATATAGGTCTAGCCCTATATGCCCTATACGCGTAAAGGCGTGGAAAATGGTCCTTTACTCTTTAAAACTGTAGAGGAAGCAACCCTGATGAGGTGAGGGAAAAGGGTGGTGGGGGGTGGTGGGGGGGGGGGGGGGGAGCAGTCAGTCGTTCTGGTTCCTAAGAACATGACATCACAGTGCAGACGAGCACGGTGGCGTCATAATGACAGTTGAACGATGGCTACCACTCTTTTGATATGCCTGTTGGCCCTGCGAGTATATGAGTCCTTTCTGAAACCTTCAACGGCTGCAATCGACTCTGGAGTCACTACTCGGTGTGTATGACCCAGATATTTTCAGGCATGTGAAAAATTCATATCTATTTTATCATCATTATCCTGTTTCATCCCGCCCCCCCCCCCTTTTTTTTAACGCGAATTCCCATCTGTCCTGTGCAATCTTTTCAATATCATCGAAGGAAATCTAGTACAACCCCTTTGAGCCTCTTTCATCAACTTTCGTCTTTGGGGTTTCTCCAACATGTCGTCGTTTCCTCAGTTTATTTGTTTCCATATTTCAGTGCCTGTTTTGTGAGTCTCTATCCTTGCTTCTGCTCGTGATGTATCCAGTACATCACCAGGCTCTTTGCCCTATATCTGCCTATCTAATGTCCAGATAATATCTAGCCAAAGTAGACGGTATCCTATAACATCTAGACAGAGGTACTCCGATTTCGAAGGGAGCTCCAAGTTAGCCGACTCTTACGACATACTTTTCGGTAGACGGTGTCTATTCTGGTTTTCCTTAAACTAGGGTCCGAAACCCACACTGGGAGAATTAATCTCTTTTAACGTTGATAATTTCTTCAGGCATTGTCTTAGTGCATTTAATTATCTTTCCAGGTCTTGATCTGCCTTAGTTGTTATAAAATGTTAGGAATTGTTTCATCTTATTTCTGTAATTCCTCTTTTTTCCCCAACATCTCTCTTTAGGAGAACGACCTGGCTTTTCAGATGAGCTCTAGCATCAAGAACGATCATGTTCGAGAAACGAGAGCAGCAAGGTTCAAATTGTTCGACGGTGAAAAGTAAGGAGTAGATGTTTACTCACATGTCGTTTAATGATGAAAAGTAAGGAGTAGATGTTTACTCACATGTCATTTAATGAGGAAAAGTAAGGAGTAGATGTTTACTCACATGTCGTTTAATGCTGAGAAGTAAGGGTTATATGTTTACTCACAAGTCGTTTAATGATGAAAAGTAAGGTTTATATGTTTACTCACAAGTAGTTTAATGATGTAAAGTAAGGTTTACATGTTTAATCACAAATCGTTTAATGGTGAAAAGTAAGGAGTAGATGTTTACTCACAAGTCGTTTAATGATGAAAAGTAAGGGTTATATGTTTACTTTACTCTAAAATCGTTTAATGATGAAAAGTAAGGAGGTGATGTTTACTCACAAGTTGTTTAATGATGAAAAGTAAGGGTTATATGTTTACTCACAAGTTGTTTAGTGATGAAAAGTAAGGAGTAGATGTTTACTCACAAGTCATTTAATGATGAAAAGTAAGGGTTATATGTTTACTCACCAGTCTTAAAAGATGAAAAGTAAGGGTTATATGTTTACTTTACTCTCAAATCGTTTAATGATGAAACGTGAGGAGGAGATGTTTACTCACAAGTCGTTTCATGATGAAAAGTAAGGGTTATATGTTTACTCACAACTCGATTAATGATGAAAAGTTAGGAGTAGATATTTACTCACAAGTCGTTTAATAATGAAAAGTAAGGTTTATATGTTTACTCACAAGTCGTTTAATGATGAAAAGTAAGGGTTATATGTTTACTCACCAATCGTTTAATGATGAAAAGTAAGGAGAAGATGTTTACTCACAAGTCGTTTAATGATGAAAACTAAGGAGGAGATGTTTACTCACAAATCGTTTAATGATGAAAAGTAAGGAGGAGATGTTTACTCACAAATCGTTTAATGATGAAAAGTAAGGGTTATATGTTTACTCACAAATCGTTTAATGATGAAAAGTAAGGAGTAGATGTTTACTCACATGTCGTTTAATGATGAAAAGTAAGGAGTAGATATTTACTTACAAGTCGCTTAATGATGAAAAGTAAGGAGTAGATGTTTACTCACAAATCGTTTAATGATAAAAAAGTAAGGAGGAGATGTTTACTCACAAATCGTTTAATGGTGAAAAGTAAGGGTTATATTTTTACTCCCAAGCTGTGTTGTGATGAATGTTTACTCGCAAGTTGTTTCGTGGTGACAGTTTACTCACATGTTGTTTCGTGGTGATAGTTTACTCACATGTTGTTTCGTGGTGATAGTTTACCAACATGTTGTTTCGTGCTGATAGTTTACCAACATGTTGTTTCGTGCTGATAGTTTACTCACATGTTGTTTCGTGGTGATTGTTTACCCACATGTTGTTTCGTGCTGATAGTTTACCCACATGTTGTTTCGTTGTGATAGTTTACCTACATGTTGTTTCGTGGTGATAGTTTACCCACATGTTGTTTCCTGGTGATAGTTTACTCACATGTTGTTTCGTTGTGATAGTTTACTCACATGTTGTTTCGTGTTGATAGTTTACTCACATGTTATTTCGTGGTGATAGTTTACTCACATGTTGTTTCGTGGTGATAGTTTACTCACATGTTGTTTGGTGGTGATAGTTTACTCACATGTTGTTTGGTGGTGATAGTTTACTCACATGTTGATTCATGGTGATAGTTTACTCACATGTTTTTCGTGGTGATAGTTTACAACATGTTGTTTCGTGGTGATAGTTTACTCACATGTTGTTTGGTGGTGATAGTTTACTCACATGTTGTTTGGTGGTGATAGTTTACTCACATGTTGATTCATGGTGATAGTTTACTCACATGTTTTTCGTGGTGATAGTTTACAACATGTTGTTTCGTGGTGATAGTTTACTCACATTTTGTTTGGTGGTGATAGTTTACTCACATGTTGTTTCGTGGTGAAAATTTACTTAAAAGTTGTTTCGTGTTGAAAGTTTACTCACAAGCTGTTTCGTTTTGAAAGTTTACTCACAATTTTTTTCGTGTTGAACGGTCATACGTTGTTTTGTGGTGAAAGTTTACTTACAAGATGTTTCATGGTGAAAGTTAACTCTAAGTTGTTTCCTTGTCTTCTTCTTCTTCGCGTTCACCAGCTGTACACTCTGGCAGAAAGTTCTGGTTGGTCGTCCACTACTGAACTGCAGTCCTGCTCCAGAACCTGAGTGTTGCGTGTGCATAAGTTTTACAGATCTCATTCTCTTGAATACAGACTGTTGGTTCCTTGCCTCTCCGGCAGATGCAATCCGACTTCAAAGGAAGCTCCCCAATTTGTCGACTCTTACGACATACTTTTGGGGAGGCAGTGGGTCTATTCTTGTTTTCCCCTATATTGGGGCCCCGGAACCAACACGGGGGTGTTTCCTTGTGAAACTTTACTCACAAGTTGTTTCGTGTTTAAAGTTTACTCATAAGTTGTTTTCTAGTGAAAGTTTACGAATAATTTAGTTCGTGGTGAAAGTTTACTCACAAGTTGTTTTGTGATGAGATTTTACTCACAGGCTGTTTTGTGATAAAAGATTGCTTACGAATTGTTGTTTCACAGTTTTTAAAAAAAAAATAGGTTGTGCCAGTGCACCCATAATTTAGAATTCTATATCAGGTTGACGCTTATTTAGCTTATCATATTTGGTTGACGGTTATTTAGTATATCATATTTGGTTGACGCTTATTTAGACTATCACATTTTATTAACGCTTATTTAGACTATCACATTTTATTAACGCTTATTCAGACTATCATATTTGGTTGAAGGTTATTCAGCTTATCATATTTGGTTGACGCTTATTCAGACTATCATATTTGGTTAACGCTTATTCAGACTATCATATTTGATTAACGCTTATTCAGACTATCATATTTGATTAACGCTTATTCAGACTATCATATTTGATTAACGCTTATTCAGACTATCATATTTGATTAACACTTTTTCAGACTATCATATCTGGTTGACGCTTTTAAAAGTATATGCTGCCTTGTCAGTGGATTTCATGGTTATCGTTCGTCTTTAAAATTCCTCTAAATAGATTATTTATTTAAACAGAGATCAGAAACACTCGATTCTGGACAAGATTTTTGCATCCATCCCCGGGAAAGATAACTATGGAGCGAACTTGACCCTGCAAGCTTTTGATGATGACATTTATGATGCGTCCAAAGAGTCGAACCTACTGCTGAACACGGGCTACTACCACAGGTCTTATAAACTCTACAAGAAAGGGGCCAGTGGCCTTTCTGTGAGTATTCGTGTTGGGAGAAAATGTACCTTTAGAGAGAACAGCGAGGGAGAGAATGAAGGGCTCACTTGTGGATAACCAGAGGAACACGAATAACAATAAAGGACTTATTTATATGGTGAAAGGTTAAATAACCATCATCATCATCATGTAGCAGGTCCTTTGCAGAACGTCGCTCTTATCACAGTCTGCCTAAAAGAAACTCTGTCTTTCGCCAGTTCTTCCTCCTCATGCATTTTCACACTCAAGGAGTCACTTATATCCTGTGCCCATCTTCGTGTCGGTCGGCCCCTGCCCCTCCTTCCTGGTACCATGCCTTCTGCTACAATTTTTTTCCAATCCGTCGTGGCGCTTGATATGACCAAAATATTTCAGCTTTCGAGAAAGGATGCTGTTTATTAGCCAATCTTCCTTGATGTTCAGATCTTTTAAGATGTCAATATTTCTCATCTTCTTTGTCCAAGATATTCTGAAAATCTTTCTATAGCATTTCAGCTCAAAAGCCCCTATTCTCTTTCTTAAGGACTGGATTAAACAACCACCAATATTAAAATGATAAACAGCTGCTAAAGCAGGCGAAGGATTTTTCATATCTGGGAAGAATTGTGTGTGCATGTATGTATGTGTGTATGCATGTATGCATGTGTGTGTGTGTGTTGTGGGTGTGTGTGTGTGTGTTTTCAGAAGATGGAAGAATTGATAAAGAAATCCAACAAAGGTGCGATTATTCCAGTTAAGTTTTAGACCAAATGGTGCTAATTTTGAAATGCAAGCATGTGAATATGAACACCAAAAAAAAAAAAAAAACACTGTTCAAGACAATATTCTTACCAACGCTATGCTATCAATGTCAAACATTGACATTGTCTTCAGACGACAGTAGGAAAATAGTCACGACAGAAATTAAATGTTTACATGCTATGCTATATCGGGGGTGATATCGGGGGTGGGGGGGGGGGGGGGGGAAGTCGGCACAGAACCAATACTGAACTTTATAGTTAAACAAACAAATCCTATGGTTTGGCCCTGTAACAAAATTTGCATCAGACAGGGCACCACAGAGAGCGATACAACAGTAACAGACCAAGAGGTCAACTACGCAGAAGATGGACGGCAGATATGTCAGAGACACTGAAAAGTACTTTATACAAAGCGAGCAGAAGCGCCCGTTCCAAAGATCTCTTCCTGCCCTGACGCCGCGAGGAATCCAGTAGTAAGTAGATAAAAGAAGAAGAAGATTAAACAAATACGGTAGACGGAAAGAGATGAAAGATAAAGGGAGAAAATCAAAAAAATTACATAAAAATTTAGATTAGTCAGATACTGCAGGCGAATAATACGTCCCTAAATTGCAAAGACAAAAAGGTGTACAGTTAGACGGAGGGAAATAGATAGACAGACATATAGATAATCATACAGATAGGCAGACAACCGGACGGACGAATGAATGAATGGATAGATGAAATGATGCATGAAACGGTCTTTACGTAAAATGTTAGTAAATAGTTAGACAAGTAGGTAACTATGCGGAAAAGTAGATATGTAGCTAGGTAGGTAGATTTACAATAACAACCTCATTAACACTAATTCCAACGGACCGAAAATCTAGCTTGCGTTTCAAAAATTCACGCTAACCGATATCTAATAAAATCACTCACCTTTGCTAGGACCGAAATTGTGTTCTTATTAACGGGGTTTCGTTTTAAATTAGTACATCTTAAAGATGTTTTACCATAGATATATAAATAAAAAGATGATTATGAAGGAGTCGGACTTTTCTTCCAAAATTACCCTGGCTCCCAGGTCGACCCAGCCTTGAGTGGGTACCGGGTGCAGTCCCGGGAAGTAAAGTCGACCAGTGTGATGCTGACCACATCATCCATCTTGTGCCGTTAGTCTATAAAATATAGGTCTAGCCCTATATGCCCTATACGCCTAAAAGCGTGGAAAAGGCTCCTTTACTTTACTTATTATATAGTTATAAAATAAGCACATCAGTATAAAGGTATATCAGTATAGTGGTACATCAGTATAAAGGTACATAAGAAAATAAAGGTACATCAGTATAAAGGTACATCAGTATAGTGGTACATCATTACAAAGGTACATCAGTATAGTGGTACATCAGTATAAAGATATATCAATATAGTGGTACCTAGTATAAATTTACAAAAGTATATCGATACATCAGTATAAAGGTGCATAAGTATAAAGGTACATCGGTTATAAAGGTACATCAATATAAAGATACATCAGTATAAAGATACGTCAGTATGAACGTACATCGGTATAGCGGTACATCATTTAAAAAGGACATCAGTATAAAGGTATATCGGTTAAAAAATTACATCAGTATAAAAGTGCATCGGTTATAAGGTACATCAATTTAAAAGAACATCAATATTAAGGTACATCAGTACAAAGGTACATCAGTACAAAGGTACATCAGTATAAAGTTACATCGGTTTTAAAGGTAAATCGGTATAAAGTTACATCGGTATAAAGGTATATCGGTATAAAGGTAAATCAGCTATAAAGGTACATCAGTATAAAGTTACATCAGTATTACGGTACATCAGTATAAAGGTACATCAGTATGAAGGTACATCAGTATAAAGTTACATCAGTATTACGGTACACCAGTATAAAAGTACATCAGTAAAAAGGTAAATCGGTAAAAAGGTACATCAGTATAAGTGTACATCAGTATAAAAGTAAATCGGTATAAAGGTATATTAGTATAAAGGTACATCGGTTAAAAAGGCAAATCTGTATACAGGTAAATCAGTATAAAGTTAAATCAGTATAAAATTAAATTAGTATAAAGTTACATCGGTTATAAAGGTACATCACTATAAAGTTAAATCAATATAAAGGTACATCAGTATAAAGATGCATCAGTATAAAGGTACATCAGTATAAAGGTACATCGGTTATAAAGGTACGTAGGTATAAAGGTAAATCAGTATAAATGTACATCTGTATACATATTTTTTTTATAGGAGTGGTACCATTATTTATTTGCTTTAGTCCTTATACTGATACATCTGTATAAAGGTAAATCAGTATAAAGGTACATCAGTATAAGGGTACATCAGTATAAAAGGTACATCAGTATAAAAGGTACATCAGTATAAAAGTACATCAGTACAAAGGTACATCAGTATAAAAGGTACATCAGTATAAAAGGTACATCAGTATAAAAGGTACATCAGTATAAAAGCTACATCAGTATAAGGGTACATCAGTATAAAAGGTACATCAGTATAAAAGGTACATCAGTATAAAAGGTACATCAGTATAAAACTACATCAGTACAAAGGTACCTCAGTATAAAGATACATCAGTATAAAAGTTCATCAGTTTAAAGGTAAATCTGTATAAAGGTACATCAGTATAAAGGTACATCAGTATAAAGGTACATCAGTATAAAGGTACATCAGTATCAAGATACATCAGTATAAAAGTTCATCAGTATAAAGATGAATCTGTATAAAGGTAAATCTGTATAAGGGTACATCAGTATAAAGATACATCAGTATAAAAGTTCATCAGTTTAAAGGTAAATCTGTATAAAGGTGCATCAGTATAAAGATACATCAGTATAAAGGTACATCAGTATAAAGGTACATCAGTATCAAGATACATCAGTATAAAAGTTCATCAGTATAAAGATAAATCTGTATAAAGGTAAATCTGTATAAAGGTACATCAGTATAAACATACATTAGTATAAAGGTACATCAGTATAAACATACATTAGTATAAAGGTACATCAGTATAAACATACATTAGTATAAAAGTACATCAGTATAAAAAGTACATCAGTATAAAGGTACATCAGTATAAAGGTACATCAGTACAAAGGTACATCGGTATTACTAACTAACTGCGTACTTTTTTGAATTGTTCTTTCGTGTGGTAGTTCGCGCCGCTGGGTTTCAACGACGAGAACATGTGGATGGCACAGACAACACAAGAAAACATTGCTCCAGTTCAATCGAAGCGCTGCTCTGTTGTGTAAGAACTTTCTCCTTTCACTGTGAACTTCATCTGTCCTATTTCCGAGGGTTTTCCCCCGGGCAGCTACATGAAGGTTCGACCACCCTCTGATTACATAGTCTCAGTCTAGATGGCAAACGAATAAGGCAGATTACAGATACCCCATTCAGTCTGTTTAAGAGTTTTTATTTGGGCACTCATAACTGTCAACTCAAGCCTGCAAAAACCTGCAGTCATGTGTGGCTACCAATAAGCATGAACTTCGTCATCTTCTATGTGCCAGTGTTGGGAAGCACTGCCATATAAAGAAAGTAAGCCAAGGGTTCGACGAACTCTGGAGTCACTAGCAGGGCAGGAAATGAACTAAATCGGAAACTTTTTCTGGGAGGGAGGAGGAGGGGGCGGGTCGCCGAACTGGAGTAACGATTGGCGGGAAAGACAGGTGTTAACGAACTCGGAAGTCTTGGGTTAACTTATATAAATATTGAGGAAAACGCGATAAAGCCAGATGTCATACGAATAGTTATATGTATGATTATATGTTTTCTATGTTATCTTTGGAAGGTAGAATTCAGGCTTCTGTTAGAAGATATAGTAACTAACTACTGAATGACCGGCATATAAGAAGTTAAAGTGAAAGTGGGTCATTAGCTGGGGTAAACCAAGCTTGAACGGTCCTAGTCAAGTTCTCGGGCACAATAGAATTTACCTCTAGGAGGGCGTGACAAAAGTATCAGATGCTGAGGTTGAATGGAACAGACTGGTTTGGAAGGTTGTAGCCAGACTAATGTGGTAGAGAAGGAAATGCAAGGGCATTCATGTCGTATAACTAAATAGTTTCATGTAGTTATGCATGGTAATATGTGTTGTTTGAGAAGTACATATGGTTTAGTGGATAAGGATGTATACGTGTGCATAAAGATGTGTGTTTGAAGTGAGAAATGTTTGATTGAAAAGAGCAGTTGTTTGCAATGTATAAAAAGATTGCTGTTGTTGTGTTCCCGTTTATATGTTCAGGAATGTAAACTTATAGTTTGTTTGAATATGTTTAACCGGTGACATGGAAGTAAGGTCTTGATTTACTGGGTTGGTTGTAGAGTAGGTGGTATGTAAAGATTGCAAATAGTAGTAGCGTGTTGCTAATGTGTAGCAGTATTTGCTACTCGTTGCTGGGCTAATACGTTCTATGCTGGTATTGGTGTCTAAGTATTGATAAATAGCAATGAAGGAAATTCTAGAAGTTACTGGCTAGCTTATCATTGAGTAGAGCAGATTCTGCTATTAGTGGTAATCAGTGGTAGGATGTTGTACCATTTGAGGTTTAGTAGTGTTAGTAGCGATTGGGCCCACTCTGATTATAACATGGTAATAATATGTGGTATATTACTTGGTGTTTTAAGGTTGTTGGCGTAATAAGAGATATACGACTTTGTAATTCTGTTCCCTTATAAACATGATCGTTAGTTGCTACTCTTTTATTACATCTTTTTTTTTTTTTTTAATAGGAGTGGTACCATTATTTATTTGCTGTAGTCCTTATACTGATACTTTACTATGCTCTCTTTCGTACCTCCACCTATACTGATACATGATAAGGCAGACTTGGTTAGTGCCTTGTGGGACAGCGTGTACAGTTTGGAGGAGCAGATGGATCACCACAGTCTGGTGAGATTGATGCAGCGGCTAGTGACGAGAGGTTCTGGCAGATACTCGAGGCTCAGGGGAAAGGCAAGACGGACGTTTAATCATAATGCTACTGGCATCATTAGTAGCGGAACTCTTCGCTGGCTGCTGAAGATGGGGACGGAACGCTTATGAAAATGCCCCGAGTGCTGTGATGTCTGTTCTTGAATCAAATCAAATCAACCTCCACCTGATCCTCAGTAGTTTAGGGCGCTAATTATCCATATTATTTGCGGATTGTGGATGATTGTGGATTGCTGATTGTGAATGACATGTAAATGTGGATGGATATGTGGATGTTGATGGTGGATGGGACACCGTCTAGAGAAACATCTGGAGAGTAATGGTTGTTTTGCCTTGACGTCTCCATGTAGTTGTTTTACCCTGTAATAACATAAGACGGTACAAGGCTGGAGAGCCGGGGCCCCAACATCAATCAGATACAACGGACCACAATATGATCAGACTGACTTGCTGATGTAAAAGGGGCAGTCGCTCCTGATTTTCCGGACTTTTTTCCAAAACAAAAAGTTAACTTTATTTATTTGCCGCAAATAAGGCAAAATTAAAACTCGATGTTACTTTACATTTTTTTTTTAAATCTTTCGACATGATTGTTAACATACTGCATGCCAAATTTTAACAATTACACTGAACGGCAAAGGCAAACTACTGGACGTAAATTTGCCTAGAAAAACCAAATCAGCCAAAACAATTATACTGTCATTTGTTCTGAAACGTCCTGTAAAGGATACGCAACTCACTTAACATTAGGTTTAGATGTCTATCTCTTAAGTGTTTTCTGTCTGAATGTCAAGGATTAACTTAAGTACATTATAATTGTCTGTCTATCTCAAATATTTTGTGTCTGAATGTCAACGATTTACTCAAGTACATTAGGATTGTTTGTCTATATCTTAAATGTTTTCAGTGTGAATGTCAGTGATTTACTCACATATTTTAGAATTGTCTGTCTTACCTCTTAAATGGTCGGCTCTGTCGCTATGTCGATGCGAACGCTTCGTAACGCCTGGATACCGGGTTAGATCCTAGCTGCGGACCAGGCGCCTTGCGTTGGTTTCGACAGTGGTATAAAAAAAACCGACCGTCCAAAAAGCAATGGCAAACTACTGGACGTAAATTTGCCTAGAAAAACCACACAACAGCCAGGGGCTGTTGGTATTGGTTCTGCAACGTCCTGTAAAGGATACGCAACTAACCTTAACCTCTTAAATATTTTCTGTCTGAATGTCAATGATATACCAAAGTACATTAGAATTGTCTGTCTATCTCTTCAACTGTTTCTGTCTAAATGCCAATGATCTACTTAAGTGAATTAGGATTGTCACTCTATCCCTTCAACTTTTTCTGCCTGCATTTCTATGATTTATTCATGTACTTCAGAATTGTCATAAAATAATAAAAAATACGAGACAGAAAAGGTTCAATGATTTGTGTCTGTGAATGTTCAGTCAGGTGAGAGCGGCAACATTCAAGAAGGTGTGTTCGAGCTCCATGGTTCGAGTCTCCCACGCCATTCCTCTGGAGATCATCTACTTGACACCGCTGCTCTCGTGGAACCCTTACACAATCACGTACAATACCGTGAGAACTGATTTCGGTGTTTGTGTTTTCGTGGTTACATTTGTTACAAGGTCTACTGTAATTCTTCTTCTTATTCTTTTTTCGCGTAGTCCTGCAGTAAACTCCGGCGTCGCATCCGTTTTACGGATCTGGCTTATTAGTATGCAGACTGTTGGTTTCGCCTCCCAGGCAGACGCACTCCGACATTGAAGGAAGAATCTTTAATCAACCTACTTTTTACGATATGCTAGTTGAAAAGGGGGCGGGGGGGGGCACAATGGGGCCACGGAGCCCACAGCAACAATTTCTCTGACCTGCTAACTAGTTTTATTATTCTATAATTTTTTTTATGTATTGCATTGTCATGGTGTTGAATTGTCTGTAAAAGTTGTAACGATTTTATATAGGTATGTCCTCGTCTGGATTCTGGGGCCCCACTATGGGCGCAAAAATGAATAGATGCCATGCCCTGTAACAAGCATATAGTACAAGTATGTACCCACGTATTTATGAGCCCCACTTTGGGACGGTCTCCTGCCATGGACCTGTATGCAGCACCAGTCCATATGGGGTTCAGGGTACAAGTCTAGAATTCCCGAATATCATCAGCCACATACGGGAAGCCTTTTATAGCACGAGCCGTAATGTAATTTACGATACATCTGCAAGAGATGTGGCATTAAATACATCTGTGAAACAGGCTTACAACTGGCTGACAGGTTCAGACAACATCTATTGGACGTGCAAAACGGCCTCCTGAAACCAGTACCACTGGATTTCAGTTCCCATGACCACCAAGGTGTCCACGATATTGAGATGACAAACAAATTTAGCCACTCCAGCGACATAGTTCGCAAGTCCCTTGGACAACGCTTTAGGTACATCTTGGCAACTCTGGCGCCTAGTGTACTTAACTGCCAACACAGTTTCACCTAAACCCTAGGGGCTAACTGCCTACACAGTTTCATCTTATACTCGAGTGACAGCCCCTGGAATATCCCAGAATATTCATTTTCAAGGCCTCGCGTGCCTCTCCAGACCATTGTCTTGGCATCGACCCAGCTGCCAGTACCGAAGATAAGTGATACTGTGTATTTGTGTAGTATTGTCTATTCTATGTATGTGCTAAAGAAGGCTCCATAGCCGCAACGTTAACGTTTTGCCTGTGTTTGTTATATGTTGAAACTGGCCGAATACTTTTCGTAGGGTTTTATATTTTTCCTTGATATAGTACAAGTAGACTAAATAGGGGTGTTTTCTTTGAAGTCGGAGAGATCTGTCGGAGAGATGAAGACCAACAAACAATCCTCAGACAAATAAGTAAGATCTGTATAACGGATGTGCACACAAAATTCAGGTTTTGGAACAAAACTAAAGTTCAGATGTGTACGATCAGCCAGAAATGTTCACTGGAATTTACAACCGCTGAACACAGACATACATAGGCACCCTCGCGCGCGCAAACACACACATAGATATGTCTACACAGTGTGTATAGAGTGATGCTCAAAGGTTTGACACCTCCTACTAAATAATCCTTTTTTCCTTACAATTTTGGATCGTTGCCTCAACATCTATTTTAGGGTTCACTAAAAGCAAATCATTATAGTTATGGTAAACATAATATCTTGAGCTGCAAAGGGACATTCTATTATTATTTTGAGCTGAAAATGGGACAACTCATTAATATGTTAAGCTGACAATGGGACATCTGATTAATATTTTAAGCTGAAAATGGGACATTCCTAGAAAATCAGTTTATTTCCCGCCTCTTCGGGACACTGAGGTGGATTGGGTAATTACATAACATAACATAACATAACATAACATAACATAACATAACATAACATAACCATTGACCCGTTGGGGTCGTTGAGGCGTATTGATGGAAGCACTGGCACACACAATCATCCATCTTTCTCTGTTCCCTGCATATTGAACAAGTATCTGATAACTTACTGCTGTCCACTTCCGTGTGTTGTCATTTCAGGTTCTTCTTTGTCCTCTTCTTCTTCGATTACTCCCAATATTAATAACTCTCGTGGCAACTCTAAGCGTTGCCGGACAGAACTAAAGGAAACGAAATGCTCTTTCAAAACAAAACAAAAAACATACTACAATGAAAACTCTTGTCAGTACATTTCAGACAGTAAAGGTTACTAAATCAATCAAAGGGGCTGCGTGGTCTCGAGGCATCTTGTCCGCCTCGAGTGCTAGAGGTTCTGGGTTCAATCCCCGGTAAGGGCTCGGATTTTTTCACGTGGACTTAGACTTCTAGTAATTCCCCCTGGTCTCTATGTAGTGAGATCGGACGCCCGTGTGCATTGTTGCGCACGTAAAAAATCTCTTGGCAGTTGAAAATCGAAAAGAATTGCATAACGGCGCTGCCCGAGCAAAATTTTGAGTTTAAAATATACCCAAAGTATTTCAGGATCCTCGCCGGTGCTACAGGGCCTGTGCACTGTGCTGAGCTTCTTCGGACTCAGACTTGAGTTAGAAAGAAGAAGAGAGCTCTTATGGGTTACACCAGTGTGCCATGATGTTGATCCGTTGTTCAAAATCTTAAAACCTAAATCAGTCAAAAATAATTAAGTTTTACAACCATAGCTCTGTGGCTAAGTCGATGCTAACACTTCGTAATGCCGGGATGCCCGGTTCGATCCTAGCTGCGGGCCATGTGCCTTACTTTGGTTTCGACAGTGGTATCAAGAAAGCCGACCGTCCAGAGGCCCATGGCAAACTACTGGACGTAAATTGCCTATAAAAACCACACAACAGCCAGGGGCTGTTGGGGTTGATTCTGCAACCTCCTGTAAAAGGATACGCAACTAACCTCTCTTAAAACATAACTAAAAGTGTATGTTCTTCTTCTTTTCGTTCGTCCCAGTGCTGTAATTTCATTATGCCTATTTACAGCACAAATGCGATATTTGCAAGTTTCGACTTACCCATCCGAGATCCATCGGACATTTGTTCACCGGGTTATAGCCTAGCGGGTTGTTTTCGTGGGACATGACTTGGCTTTATATGTGTGGTACCCTCTTTATCCGTTTATCTACGAGTGTTAACGGACATATAACCGGATTGTGACCGGTACCATCAGTATTGGAACTATGCGCTGGCTGCTGAAAATGAGGACAGAGCATGCATGGGAATATCCTGAGTGCTGTGATGACAATTCTTGACTCAGCTCAACTTAACTCTATGAGTGTTAGCCATCGAACACCCAACCAGAGCAACCGCGTCGTGTGTGCTCTTTTTTGGAGCCTTTTCACAGATTTTTATTAAACGGGACAATTGGCTGGTCGGTGAAAACGGGACGTATGGTCACTTTACACGGATGGATCCAGTGTGATCGTATGATGCTGACCACATCACTCACCGAGTGCCTATTGCTCTATAAAATATAGGTCTGGTCCTATACGCCTAATACGCCTTAAGGCGTGCAAAAGCGTTCTTTGCTCTTACATTGGGATCTTTCAATCAACAGACTATTGTTGTTTTAAGGGCTGGTTGGTTGTTACGATAGTATCATCGCTCTCTTTATTTTATGTTGGCAAGAAAATTGACAAGAGACTGACATCGTCCGCCTTTTAAATGGCCTCGTAGTAATGTTACGTCGACAAGGGTAAACAGAAAATCATATTGGATGGTACTTTTTCAGACCTAAAGAGAAATTCTCTCTCTCTCTCTCTCTCTCTCTCTCTCTCTCTCTCTCTCTCTCTCTCTCTCTCTCTCTCTCTCTCTTTCATTCTGATACACACACACACACACATATAGCTATATATATATAGGTTAGTTGCGTATCCTTTACAGGACGTTGCAGAACCAACCCCAGCAGCCCCTGGCTGTTGTGTTGTTTCTCTAGGCAAATTTGCGTCCAGCAGTTTGCCATTGCTTACTGAACGGTCGGCCTCCTGACACCAATGTCGAAATGAACGCAGGGGGCATGGCCCGCAGCTGGGGTGGAACCCGGTACCCCGGCATTACGAAGCTTTATATATATATATTTACATATATATGTGTGTGTGTGTGTGTGTGTGTGTGTGTACCCCTTCTGGTGGAGACGCAGAGATCTAACCACTGCTTTATCATTGCTCTCTTGAAAAAAAAAGAATAAAGAATGATAATTACTTCCCCTTGCTTCCCATTAACTTGCTCCCACGCCCTTCTCTAATTATTATAAAAATCTGGAGCTGGCCGTGCTTGCTCCCTCCCTCCGGTTGTTCCCAACATCCCCCCCCCCCCCCGGTTCTTCCCAACACCCCCCCCCTCCCGGTTCTTCCCAACATCCCCCCCCCCCCGTTCTTCCCAACACCCCCACCGGTTCTTCCCAACACCCCGCCCCCTTGTTCTTCCCAACACCCCCACCGGTTCTTCCCAACACCCCGCCCCCCTGTTCTTCCCAACACCCCCACCGGTTCTTTCCAACACCCCCCCCCTGTTCTTCCCAACACCCCCTACCGGTTCTTCCCAACACCCCCCCCCCCTCCCTGTTCTTCCCAACATCCCCGCCCCCCCCCCCTCCACTCCCCCAAAAAACATTGTTTAGATTAGTTTGTAGACTTACATGCTGTTATGGAAATCTTGTTTAAATGCTGATAATTAGCGATTCTGCCCTTCCCTCCCCCCCCCCCCCCTTTCCGGCCCATCCCTCCTTAAAAAAATGTCAACTCGCTTATGACAAACTTCAGGATTCTAGGCTGGCCACACGAAACGGTCGGAACGGTCAGTCTGAAGAGACAGCGTTCAATGGCGTGGACAAGATGCGATATTACATGACTCCTGTTGAGTTTTTCTCAGGTAAGTATCTTCTTCTTCTTCTTCTTCTTCGCGTTCACCAGCTGTACACTCTGGCGGAAAGTTCTGGTTGCTCGTCCACTGCTGGAGTCCTGCTCCAGATCCTGAGTGTTGCGAGTGCATCAGTTTTACAGATCTCATTCTCTTGAATACAGACTGTTGGTTCCTTGCCTCTCCGGCAGATGCACTTCGACTTCAAATGAAGCTCACCAATTAGTCGACTCTTACAACATGCTTTTGGGGAGGCAGTGGGTCTATTCTTGTTTTCCCTACAATGGGACCCTGGAACCCACAATGGGGCCCCGGAACCCACAATGGGGCCCCAGAATACACAATGGGGCCCCGGAACACACACGGGGAGGTAACTATCGTTAGGCCAGATTGTCTCGGCCAGTTTAAATCTACCTGACACACACACTCACTCACACACACACATACATGCGCACACACACACATACACACACACACTTACACACATACACACATACATTTATACACACATACATTCATACACACATACACACATACATTCATACACACATACATTCACACACACATACACACATACTCACACACATACACACACATACACACACACACAATTATCAAAACAAAACACAAATTGATCTTTAAACATAATTACATGCTTCTGTTTAGATTGTTAGTGGAAGAAACAAACTGTACAAAACACCCAGATCAGAACAGAAATGGAACCAAACTAGTGCTGATACATCAAGAGACAGTAGATGAAATGGTTCGAACATGTCTCAAGGCTACTACAAGACAGTACAATGGTGGCTCGGCGAACGAGTGACCCTGTTAACGATTTTATTCCAGCTATTTTCCGGCCTTGGCTAACGGTTTTGGTTTCTTTTCTTCGCGTTCATCTGGTGTCAGCTCCGTGGGAAAGCTCTGGTTGTTCGTGCACTTCTGGACTTCAGTAATATTTTTTAGTTTTGCAGGCACATACGTTTCACATATCTGGCTTATTTGTATGCAGACTGTTGTTTCCTTGATGTGCAGGCAGGGGCACTCTGACTTCGAAGGAAACCCATACTTAGTCGACTCTCACGACATGCTTGTTAGGGAGACAGTGGATCTATTCTTGTCTCCCACCCCCCACCCCATCCTCCTCCCCACAATGTGGCACTGGAACCCACACGGGAAATTTTGGACTCGGCTAACGAAATTTTATAGAGAAGCGAGCGCTAACACAGTGCAGTCACGCTGTGGGCTAAATTTTGGCACAATCAGAATTCGGCTAACAAAGATTTCGCCTAACGAATAAGGTTCTGGAACACATATTCTTCGCTATCCGAAGTATCAGTGAAGAACATACAGAACCATATGACTAGACACAACAGCATCTGCGTACCATACACACCGGCTGACACCAGATACCTCTTTATTTCGTGAAGGGGAAGGCAAACATGATTATAGGTGTAATGTTGTGAATTCCCGGGGAAATCCCAGAGAGTTCATGATAGGGAGGACAAGGTCAGAGAACCAGTGATACAAGAGAAAAACGAGATAAGTGGGTCTCGTGTATCCCATGATGAGTTAAATAAGGGATACAAGAAAAGCAGGGGACTGGAACGAAAGACGTGAACCGAGAGACGGGAGTAAGACAGTTGAAGTTCGGACCTGGTTGCGAGAGGTAGTATGAATGGACGTAAGAGAAGAATTACTTGTTTCGTTTCGAGAGGAGATATGAATGCTTCCTACATGTCTTAATACTGAGTACAAGGTTTCGTAAAGGATGGATGGACGATTCGGAAGTCGCTGATGGATCGAAGTAGTGTGTGAGAAGTTTGACCAGGCCCTCAGAATCAGCCAAGCAGAACGAACACGAGGACGGGAGAATGTGTGCCTACGACATGTTGTGATTCAGCTAATAAAAGCTTGTAACTCATTATTGGTCTCTGCTGTGTCGTCACGACTTAACTGTTCGTCAGAAAGCAATGTGGCTTACCAAAACATACCCCTAGCAGAGCACATTGCAAAAGAGAGAAAATAGGAAATACGAGAATCACACCGTGGAAGAGACAGAGACCTTACCGCCTAGAATTTCCACAGACAGCAGTGGGTACTGTAGCCAACCTCCAATGTAAAGATGGGGCATAATTATTTAAATATTCGTTTGAAATACCTGCTGAGATAGAATCAGTTAAGTAATAAAGTACATAACACAACCCTTGGCTGGCAAGGGTCGTGGAGATGTATCGTTGGAAGCACTAGCATTGAAAACCCACCATCTTTCTCCGTCTTCCACTTGCTGAACAAATGAATAATAAATCCTGCCCATTTCTTGATGTTGTCACTCCATTGTCTTCTTCCCCACCCTCCCCCCTTCTTTTTTTTCGACTCAACCCCCGCCTCCAACCCCACCCCCCCCTACCCCCTCCCAATGTTCCTCAAAGTAGTCTTTGCAATCGAATCATGTTTCGCCACATGTCCTGACCAGAAAACTAACTTGCGACGTTTCACCACTGCCATGAGAGACTCCTGATGTCCTGCAAACTTGATTTTTTTTTTCGGACATATTTTTTTAGTTTTATGTTATTTATAGCTAATTAGTAAAAATTTGTTAAATAATTGTCTAGGGAAAACATAATTTGTTTTCAAAACAATATTCTCCCGTAGTGAATTGAAACGACCACAAACAATACATTGCACAATTTACTAGATTTTTGATAAGACGAACAATGTTTTACTAGTTTTTTCATAAGACGAACAATGTTTTACTAGATTTTTGATAAGACGAACAATGTTTTACTAGTTTTTTTGACAAGACGAACAATTTTTTACTAGCTTTTTGATAAGACAAACATGTATCAAGAAAGAACATATAGTACTTTAGTGGAATTATTTCAGATTTTCGTGTTCACCTGTTGACACACAAGCAGATACCCCTCAGAACTAAAGTGAATCTTATCAGAACTATTTTTAGGCCGACACTATGCTATCAATGCCAGACGTGGACACGTATATCCTCCAATGAACGTACAATTGTGACAACATAGATTAAATGCATCAGACGAGCTGCAGGAGTTTCAGGGAAAGACAGAATACGAAATCATGAAATCAGACTAATGCTAGGAATAAAGCTAGTCTTACAGGTCATCAAAGAACAACAAATGAAGTGGTTTGGGCACCTTGCAAGAATGCCCTGTTACTATCTACCACAACGAGCTACAGTAAAACGTTACAAAGGATCAAGAGCGAGTGGAAGGCCTCGGAAAATATGAAGTGATGGCATTAAGAACAGCCTTACAGAAATGAACTTCAATTTAATAGTGCTCTTGACAAAGCTCATCAACGAATGTTACATCTCTCCCCGACACTTCGCTGAGGTACAAGGTGGAAGAGAAGAAGAACAAGAAGAAGAAGAAGAAGAAGAAGAAGAAGAAGAAGAAGAAGAAGAAGAAGAAGTGTTCCATTATATGTTGATGCGACAGCGACATATGCCCGGCAATAAATTGTGCAACGTAATGCTATTCTGTGCATTATTTATTTTTCTGTTGGCAAATTGGCGATACCTTGTACTTACAGGTAAACTGGTGGGCAAGGACCCGGCCGATACTGTAAAACTCTACACGTATGTTCTAGCAAAGGACGGCAGGCCAAAGAAGGTGGCAGCTTCGGGAACAAGAATTATTCTACAAAATATAGAAGGTACTTTTTTTAGGGTTTTACCATTCTAGGAAAGTAACGGTGGCTGGCATTTTTAAAAAAAAGTCTTGCATTTAATTTCAGCTTGGGCTGACAAGGGAAAACCTACTGGTGTAGCGGCTGCAACGTCGATGTTGTATCTACCAAGTTATTTCACAGTCAGGGCGGTTTGTCTTTCAGGTGCAGATGCATTTTCTCTATCCATGAGAGTTCGTACGTTCCACGCGCCGAACTTTAGCGGTGTGTTACGAGTCTTTAGTTTTCGTTTTTGTCCACCGCAGAAGAGGGGTTCCTTCCAGCCGCGACATGCTGGTCGAGTCATGGTAGAGCGAGCAATTTTTAGTGCACTTTTTAGCCCCTTCCTCGTGTCATGGAGGGGAGCAGTGCTTTCCTAAACAGCGCTGCTCAGTCGCTCAGGGGGCTGCCGAATTCGACCACTGCTCCTATCAGTGGACAGACCCCATATGGCCGCCTGCGTGCAGGTCTGCGACTACGGCTGCCAGCGTAACCCACGTCTGCCGCCTCGTCGCTCGCCCATCACCACAGGACTTAAAAAGATTAGTGAGGAAGGTAATGAAATGAAAGTGACTTGCGCAAGGACTTGGATTTAAGTGAGGAAGAGTTGCGCAATTCGTCGACCTCACTCTCTCGCCTGTGTCTATCTTGATCCAATGGCAAGACAATGTCGAGACGATTGGAAATGGAGCTAGGTGCAGTGGATAACCAAGGCGTCTTAAGTGTCCTGTCCTGCTCGAAGCTCTTTACTGCGCCTGCTGGTAATCGTCTTCTTGCCCGTTGACCAAAAAAAAAAAAAAGGTTTCATCCGCACAAGCCGCTGTCCAGTCTTTGCCTGCAGGGAAGGCATACATATCCCTATGACCGAGTGGTTTAGAGCCAGATCGGCTACCCTCTCCCGGTTTTAAACCAGCCCGACAAAGCTGTTGCCCAGGAAGTGGCCGCTGTCGTATGCTGACAGTTGCTGAGAGCCACAGAAGAAAGCTGAGTGCCAGACCTACTCCAATGGTGGTGAACTGTCCTGAGAAAGACATGACGGTCACCTTACCAGAGATGCTACTAGTATCTGACACTTCAGACCCCCTGTGTAGCGTCTAGACGATTACTTGCGGATCGAAAGGTCGTGGGTTCAAACCCTGAGAAAGCCGAACTTTTTTTAAATGACCCTTCCCGCCATTTCAACCCAGCCTAAATGGGTGCCAGATGCATTCCTGGGAAGTAAAGCTAGTCGGTGTGTTTATTTGACTACATCATCCACCGAGTCTAGACTGGTCTATAAAATATAGGGCTAGCCGTATATGCCAAATACGTCCAGCCCAATTTTGAACTGAAAACAGACACCCAGAGCATGTGAGTTTAACCGTAGCACCCCCACCCTTTTTTTTTTCTTAAACAAGATCACCCGGCTGAATGAGTTAATTACTGGCAAAGGTATTAAAATCCGAAGCATTGTCGTCAAGCAATAAACGAAGCAAAATACTCACTTTAAATAAACAAGGGATAGGGGAGGGGTGTGTTGGAAAGGGGGGGTGGTGTTGGTGGGGGGGGGGGGGGGGGGGGGGAAGAGACAAACGTTCTACAATAAAACTGTGTCTGACAGTTTGTTCATTATATGTAATGTTTCTACGGCCTCAGTAGTTCCCCTTATGCTTATTTAAATAAACTTCCTATCAATAAATATCAGACATTCAAAGTGCATGTTCTGGTGTATGTTCTAGTGTATGTTCTAGTGTATGTTCTATTCTCGAGCTAATTCCTGGATATTTTATGTGTTATAAAACGGGATAAATGGCATTGGGCTCAGAAAACATAAACTACAAATAAGGCGATTATCAAAAGAGAGACGTGCGACTTGATCATCTTAGCAAGATTTTATGGTGGTGACGGGGATATCGTTTTTGCCTCTGTGGTCAGAACTTTTCAAATGGAGAGAGAGGGTGGTTTAAGGATCTCCTTGTTCATGAGAGTTCACGGGATCGATAAGTTAGCTTCCAGTCTGTTTTGTATAGGACTTCTTGGTCTTTCGAATTGATATCATAGAGAAGTTACAGGATTTGCAAATAAATGTTCCTTAATCTGGAATGGGCCATTGCGAAACTAGTCAGTGAGATCTGGATAACAAATTGGGAATTTTTGCACCTCATCATCATCATATAGCAGGTCCTTTGCAAAACGTCGCTCTCATCACGCTCTGACTGAAATAAATGCAGTCACTTGACTGCTCTCTCGCTTCCTTTACTTTTTTTTAATTCAAAGAGTCACTTTTATTATGTGCCCTCCTTCATGTTGGTCAGCCCCTGCCCCTCTGTCCTGGTACCATGCCTTCTGTTATTGATTTTTTCCAAACCGCCTTAGCCCTTGATACGCCAAAATATTTGAGCTTCCTAGACAAGATGCTGTTTATTAGCCAGTCTTCCTTTTACATTTACAGTATTTCTCCTTTTCTTTGTCCGTAATGTTCTGATAATCTTTCTATAGCATAAATGCGCATATTTTCTTTCTAGGAGAAAGGACTGGGAGATAGTAAACGATTTACATCCGTATGTTGCTACAGGGAAGATACATGCTCTGAAAATTTTCATTTTGATTTCCCTACTGGTGCTTAACCATAGACTTTTAGTGTAGTTTAATCTTTGTATTGGTGTGGCTATCCTCTTTTTGATTTCTGTCAAACAAGTCCCCATTGCTATTTATTATAGAGCCTTTATGTTCAAACTTTTTGCCATTTTTCAATTTCTTCAAAATTTATTGTTATTTTTGGGTGACAACCAGTTTTGTCTGTGGACATTATTTTTTTTTTTTTTTTTTTTTTTTAAATTCAAGAATAGGTTTTAACTTCACTGTGCCTTTGGACAGACACGATTACACTTTGCTATTCCCTCTACACTGTTCGAAAGGAGGACTGTTTCATCTGCGTAGTGAAGTCCCGGTATAGGGTTGCCACCAATTATGAACGGTTTATAACTGTCACAATTCTGGTCATTTTTGACATTTCTCATTATGTTTTTTTACGCATATATATATGTATGCCTCACTCCCTTTTGCACCTCGAACCAATCCGATGTTTCACCAGCTGCTCTGATGGCTGCTTGTTGTTCATGATATAAATTTTCAACTAAATGCCTTTTTGCACCTCTTTTTTTTTTTTTGGGGGGGGGGGGAGGGCCTCAGTTTTTCTAAAATATTAGAAGGTGGGGGGGGGGGGAGGTCATGTTGTCCGAGCCGCAGGTTCTAACGCTCATGCTTCATTAAACGGGGGTCAGTGTAATGTTCGGCTTCTGTTGATTCCAGGAGTCGGCAAAATTAGGCTCAGATACCCTATTGCACCCGTACACGGGGAAGGCAGCCCTGTGTGGAAGGAGCTGAATGCGCTGAAGGATAAAGTGTCAGATACAGGCAAGGCTCCTCCATCGACTGTGTTGTTTCAGGTAAGTCGGACAGGTAAATCGGAAATCTGTGGCTTTAGGGATTGTGAACACGTTCCATAATGCTGACAAACCAAGGTTCGAAAGTGGAACTTTTTGCTGGCTGCTGAAGATGACGACTGGAGGCTCATGGGAATACTTCGAATGTTGCCATGTCGGTTCTTAACTTAGCACAACTCATTGTGCTTAATGTTAGTCTTCACATTGATTGTTTGGCTGTTGGGTTGGTTAGCTGTTCTGTTGATTTATCTCTTTTAAGAAAGCGCAATGTTTCTCAAGTTCGGTGCAACGATGGCCAGATCGACTGAGCTCTGACACGTCTTTCAACAGGTGCTCGAGTTCTGAAGCGCCTTTTAATAGACACTCGAGTTCTGAAGCGTCATCCAACAGAGATGCCCAAGTTCTGAACCGTCTTCCAACAGATGCCCGAGTTATGAACAGACGCGTGAACTATGAAGCGGGATTTAACAGATGATTGAACTCTTAAGCGTGTTCCAACAGATGCGCGAATTCTTAAGCGTATTCTAACATATGCGTGAACTCTGAAGCGTGTTCCAACAGATGAGCGAACTCTGAAGCGTCTTGCAACATATGCGCGACTTATGAAGCATTGTGCAAGAGATGGCCCGACAAAAAAGACACACTGAAAAATGGGAGGGGAAGAGGGGAGCCTGAGTCCCTTTATAATGTTTAGCGGTCAGGTAGAGGGTGAACACAAGGTTCTTTAGCCATGTTTAAGTAAGCAATAAAAATAATAATTATCACTATAATAATATTCGGTACTATTATTATTATTATTATTATTATTATTATTATTATTATTATTATTATTATTATTATTACATGACGAATGCCTCTTCCCCCTTTCCCCCAGGAAATAATATGAAACAAATACTTAAAACAAGAACATACATATATGGCTTAGGGTACCAATTAGTCCTATTATATTTGTTTAGGAGAATAAGGGCGGCTCGATCCTACCAAAAATTATTCAACCTCCCCCATCCCCTTCCCTCCTCCTCCTCCTGGATAGGAGCCTCAATGTGTTGAACCTTCAGGATCCAGCGCCCCTGGCATGCAATGATTGAAACGAGGTTGGTGTTAAGGGTTTTGCCTGACACAGAACCTAAAGAGTTATTTCCAAGGGGACTGTGTTACATACATCTCCACCTCCTCTCCAATCCTAAAGCATGCAGGTTGTTCCAGGCTGGTATTGGACCTTACATCTTGGGGAGGCATTTTCTCGAAACACCCGTCAGTTTTAAGAATGGCACAGCACGGAAACACAGACGAATAACAAGAAATTGCCTCAGATGTGAGTCCTCTCTTTGCTTGTGTGAATCTGCCTGCAGATGACAGAGACGACTCGAAACCCGCCAGGGGAGCACACCCACGATGTCACTATCACCTACGATGAGTTTCTCATGCTGCATAAACGAATGACGGTTAATGTGACGTCAGATGTCGCTCAAGGACACGCCCACAAATTGGTTTTGACCTATAAACCTTCCAGAAAGTAAGTAACGGCTGTCAATTTCTTCATTTCAAACGTTTTCAGGACAAAATTTTTTGTCATTTGAAGCCCCACTCTGGCTTTTGCCAGGGGCCGCAATATAGGCAGGCCATATATATGGCCAAATGTCTGAACGCGGTTTCTGGGACCTCTCCACGACGATCCTCATCCACATGGTGGCACTTTGTGTCATCGGGTGTTTATCGCTTGTGTGATGTCCTGGTGGGGTAGAAATTCAGTTCAGTTCAGTAACGGCAACAAACATATTGGATACCTTACTTCCCGTGTTGATTTCGGAGCCCCATTGTGGGGAAAACAAAAATAGACCCACTGCCTTCCAAGCATGTCGTAGAATTGGACTAATTATGGGCTTCCTTCGAAGTCGGAGTGCATCTGCCCGAGTGGCAAGAAACAACCAACTGCATACAAATAAACCGTAAAACGGATGTACACGCAAAACTCAGGTCCGTGCACAAAGCCGAAGTCCAGAGGAACGAACTACCAGGACTTTACGCGGGAGCTTATGGAACGAAGCAGAAGGATACCTTACGCATTTAGTATGAGTGCGCCGGTTTCTGGATTTTACGGGGGCTGCAGTTTGCATCACTTTAGCTGACTCAGGAAAGGAGCAATTATGGGTTGACTCTGCTGGGAAGTTGGAGCCAGTGTGCATATATTCATTGTTAAAGGTAAAGGTAACGGTAAAGTCGGGAGATGTGAACCAGCGTCATGCACACGGTTATAAACCATACATGCTCTGCCACCAGTACGGACAGCTAATAAGAATGTCCGCCTGTGTCGCCGTCCGCACTTAACTTTGTAGCTACAGCGACGTTCCTCCTTCTACCCCAGAGTGTCAACTCTGGTACCCATTTCCTAAAGGCTGGGTGAAACCTGGGAACCGTCCGGTTTCGAACACCGAACAGCGAGTCACAGCTGGATTTGAAAGCGAGCCTCTTATCGACTGCAATAACGCGGCCTTACGTATTGTGCTACGGAAAATGCGTAAGGTGTTTGTGGCATTGGGGAATCAGTTCAATAATATCGAAATACTGATTCAGCTACCAGTGATTCGTTAGCAGACGGCTTCAGTATGATGAACGGGTAGGCTTTCTGCTTTTTGTAGTGGCAAATTAATGTTTCTGACAAACTGACAGGATATAGTTCTGTTGCCCGGCTACTGTGCTGAGTGCATGACGCGACACTGTGAGCTGTGTATTTCATTTTAAATGCTTTTTGACTATGCCGAACGTATTTTTCGTCGGGAATTGCAGATTTATAAAATAGGTAGTGGTTTGTTGCCAATGAACTGGTGGTGCCTTATACGATTAATTGCCTGTGCAACTACCCACCCATCTCTTCATCCAACTATCTAGCATCCATCCGTCCATCCGCCACCAATCTATCTATCTATTAATTTTTCCCCACCCCACAACCACCTATTCATCCATCCACTCATCCATCATTTATCCATCCATCCTTTCTTTCATCCATCTATCTATCCCTCCGTCCATCCATCCTTCCACTCATCCATCTTTACACACCCTTATCCACCAACCCATCCATCCATCTTTCTACGCCCTTATCCACCCACCCATCCATCCATCTGTCAACCCACTTACCCATATATCCACACGCATATCTGTGTTATTTCTATCCAGTTACACGTACAAAACTTGCGGTGGCTACTCGCGCTGCTGGGACGGACATCCCCGACCTTTAACCCTCATGACGGACAACGAACACATTACACAAGCAATCAGGTAATTTCATTTACTTTTATTAATCCGAGAAGCCATGGTAGCTCGGTTGCTGTCTGTCAACTCTAAGGTCATGAGTTCGAATCCGCGACTCTTCGTGAGGGTTCAAGGTACCATAGTTGGAGATTTGAGATTTGAGGTTTGAGGTTTGAGGTTTGAACAACGGATCAACATCGTTGTTGCCCATAAATACTCCGTTCTGCTTCTTACTCAAGCCAGTGAACACGAAGAAGAAGAAGAATTCGCAAAGGGTTTATGTATATGTATATATATATATATATATATATATATATATATATATATATATATATATATATATATATATATATATAATATGCCGGGCTCGCTAACCTAGTTGGCTAAACCGGATTGCGCGGTGACCGGGTGACGAACTCCTTGTGGTCCGGGCTCACGCCCGGGGGTAGGCAGAAAAGCCACATTTCTCCCAGATTTACGGTATTTATCATGGAATCAAGGCCGAAAGGTTGCGATGTCCGTAATACCAAGCCTAAGGGTTAACAACTCATGGCTTCTGGATACTAATATATATTTATAAAACTGACTTTGGTGCCCATGTTTACCCAGCTTACCATTGGTAGTACGAAATGTCATGGGAGGTAAAGGTGGTCGGCGTTACAACATGGCTCATGGCATGTTATTTGTCTACAAAACTATGTGTCCAGCCCCATGTGCTCTCTTTGTACAAATAGCCAGGAAATAACCCATTATTTTTTTTACAAACCTCTATAACGTGAACTCGCTCAAGAAGAACCCTTGGTTATCGTGAAAAAAAAAATTGTGGTACCAGAAGGAATCATTGGCACTCTTTCGATTAACGGCCAGTGGATCGAAAACTATTTCTCACAGCGCTTAACGCGCAGATGTGGAAACTGATGATGATGGCCCCAATTATTTCACGGCATTATTGGTACGTATTGTTCCATATTGTTCCATATTTTGTTGTTCCATATTTTGTATAACCTCTTTAAAACCCCTTGACCTCTTTGTAACCTCTTGAACCCGTAACCTCTTGAACCCCTTGAGGCTCTAAAAGGACAGTAAATAATAAGGGACCGGTATTCGGAAGAGTGCCTTCCAATTATTATTATAGTTCTGAGTCGTGCCGTGCTATGATACAAAAGCTATCGCATCAGGGGTCACCGTATGGGAGTGGGGAAAGGAGACAGCCCCAAATACTGTCCAGGCCGGTGACGAAGTCGTCTACAGGCGAGCCAATGGGCTACCCGGTTGCCGATGGCGACCTAACTCTAGGCTGTGGCTTATTTAGTTTATAGCTAAATCCAGCGCTGGATCTTCATCGGTGCCTCATAGATTGTCTTGCAGGGTGGCTCCTGTGAGCCTATTGTTCCCTCTGTGGCAAGCAAAGTCTTAATAACTTCCTGTAAGAAACAGTCGTGTACTTCTTCGCTTAGGCCATGCAGTGTGGCACCAGTAGTCATGTCAATCCCCAACCTTCTGTCTGTGTAGCTTCTATCAATTCTGACACAGATGATCTTCCATGCTATGATGTCAAACTGTTCAGCATTTTCTCTCCGGGTCTCTATATTTAATCAAGTCGTCTCCGTGTGGGATGCAATTTTTAGTTATTTCGAAACCTTACCTTGGCCTTTGCCGGGGCCCTAATTAGGCCTATAGGCCTTACATACACACACACACACACAGGCACATGCGCACGCGCACACACGTACGCATATACACACACACAAGTACACACGTGCGCACGTACACACACACAGGGACTTCTTTTATATAAAGAGGAAGGTGTCTGTACTAAACAGCAAGTGTCTTTTAAAGCGCTCAGAAACTGAGGCCTAAAACAGGTGCTGGTACTGCGTACCGACAGAAAAAAAAGCATATATATGTAAATGTATGTATGTGTGTGTGTGTGTTTGTATACATATATACGAGTGGTAAATACATATACTTTCACAGCGCACGAAATTCGCAATCTGGCATGTGGAATACTGGCAGTTCCCAAAAGTATTATGATTACTGCCACAACAACCTTGAGTGCCTCAAGTCCATTGTGTAGCTACGAGGGCAAGACCACAATAAAGTGAGTACATGCCTTGACACTAGTTGTGGACTTTGCTTACCGATGTATAACAAAACTGTTAAGGTTGATTTGTTGGCTGGTTGGTTTGTGGAGGTTATTACAGGCGGGTCTTGCTCTCACCATCGCCACGGGCTAGCAGTCGCTGCCTTCATAAAGCAGAGTATCGCTTGGAAAGATGCAAATGTGCCAGCACTATGGTTGAGGGTTGATTGGTTGTTTGCAACACCCCCTCCACTTTTCCACCTCCAGAATATGATGGCCATGAAACCAACAACTATTACAACAATAACAACTACTACTACTATTACCACCACAGCTACTGCTACTACTAACACCCCTTGTGACATGGACACATTCTAGCTGATCAGACCATCCGCTAGGAATCTTGAAAACGACTGATTCCACTTGCTCCGTCACATCCACGTCTCTGTATGGTCAGAATCTTGAAAACAACTTCTAATTGCTCTGTCACATCCTGTCCGGTCAGAATCTTGAAAACAACTTTCACTTGCTCCGTCACATCCACTTCCCTGTCCGGTTGATTCTTGAAAACAATTTCCACTTGCTCCGTCACATCCACGTCCCTGTCCGGTCAGAATCTTGAAAACAACTTCCACTTGCTCAATCACATCCGCGTCCCTGCCTGGTCCAGAATTCAGCTTGCCATGAAACCCCGGAAACCACAATATAACTGCTGTGCGGCTGCAACCCTAGGAGTTGCAGACTACTTACCTCTTGTTCTAAAACCTGGGCTCATTGCTGTGGTCTGGCATTTCCGATTGTTTTTGTAATAAACAATTTACAGCCCTGTCAGGCACTTATGTTTTCCTTCTTCTCAAAGTCCATGCCCTGTGGCATTGGTAGTCATGTCTATCCACAACCTTCTGTCTCCTGTACTTTCAATCGATTCTGACACAGATGATCATGTCTATCAACAACCCCCGTGTGGGTTCTGTGGGGAAAACTCCTGTACTTTCAATCGATTAATGGGGACACAAGTCGGAGTGATCTTCCAAGAGAATGTCTGTAAAACTATCAAAACAGTTCTAACATCTGTTCAGTAGTGGACGAGCAACCAGAACCTTCCGCCAGAGTTTACAGCTGGTGAACGCGAAAGGAAGAAGAAGAAGATATCAAACTCTACCATCCCCCCCCCTCCCCCCTTCCAACTTTCCTACTGTCACTATGTACTTCACTTTTCTCCTTCTCATCACATGACCAAAGAATGTAGAGTGGCTCTTTCTGGTGTGGGCAATCAGTTCTCTTCGTGAGCCAGTTTCTTTCAAGACATCTTAATTACTCTGTTTATCTGTCCAGGGTATTCTCATCATTCGCCATTCATCATCCGCAGCTTCCAAATACATTTTCACTAATTTACTAACTTTCCATGATTCACACCCGTAGGCTATATCAATATAGTATTTATGTAGCTTTTAGGAAATGTTCTTTCTCGCCTCAACTGACAAAGAAAGTTTGCATAAAATATTCTTCATTTTGTAAAATGCTGCCTTTTATTTGCTTGAGCTGTTCGACATTTAACTTCTTTAATACATCTTTCATCTGATGTTATCAGGAAACCCAAGTACTTAAACATATCAACTTGCTAGAGGTTTGTTCCATTTACTTTGATGTTGCATTTTGGAGGGTCGGTTTTCTTTGTAATTACCATTACTTCTGTTTTAGCTGGTCAAACTAAGACCCTTGTTGTCACTTTCCGTTGTAATTATATCCATCATTTCTTGCAGTTGGGTATCACTTGTTTTACTTATATATATATATATATATACACACACACAAACATATATATATGTAAATATAAAGAAGAATGAATAGGTAAGGCGAGATGATATCTTCCTGTTACCTTAAATCTTCAACCTAAAATACATGTCAAATTGTTTATCATGCTAGTTATTCGTGTGTTATCTGTTTCCAGATTCCGGAAGAAACAGTAAGTCCTCTGCAACTACCTATCTCAGATTTTATCAGGCTATTTCTGCTTACACCAGCATATTCAAAGTTTAAAACAACATTTCCTTTTTATGTTTGTCGCATTGCTATTTTATTATTTTAAAGTTTAATTTACAAATGCAGTCACACTGTGTGTTTGCGTGTGGACAGGAGTTGACACACGCACTTTATTGAAGCGTCGCAGCATTAGCAAGGTTGAGAACCAGTGATTTATAACATCCGTCCCCCCTACCCCCAACCCCTCCTTTTTCTCCCCAATAGCATACGACCATTCGTCTCTATATTCTCACTCCAGAGATCCAATTATTTTTTTTTCAATTGCTTATTGAGGTTTGAACTACGGATTAACATCACGGCACACGGCACCCATCAGTGCTCCATTCTACTTCTAACTGAAGTCAGAGTTCGAGGTGCAGTGCATGGGCACCGTAGCACCAATGAGGATTCTGAAATATTTTGGTAGATTTGTACACTATACACACGGGCGTCCGATCTCACTACTCTGGGAGAATACCAGGGGAAATTACTACAAGTCCACGTGAACAGAGAAAATCCCAGCCTTCACCGGGGCTTGAACCCGGGACCTCTAGCACTCGAGGCAGACACCATTCCTCGAGACCACGCAGCCCCTCTCAATAAATTTAGTATCCAGTTCTTTGCGTCATACAGCAGATTGAGAATAAACACTATTAAACAATTGGTCTGTAAAAATATGGGTGCTCTTCCCATATGCCCGACGTGCCTACAGGCATGAAAAGGGATCTTTACTTACAGTTTCAGTGTAGTTCATCGCTTTAGATGTTAGTAGTTTTCACCTGATGTAAATATTTTTGGCCATTCCTATTCTCTTTTTCACTTCTATTTCTTTTCCTTCTTATTCATCAGCTCATACTCAAGAGGAAAATTACGGCTGGTCGCCCATTTTTGGACAAGCCTTGCTCTAGAACTTGATTTTTGCATACTCATCTATTTTACAGATCAAGCTTATTTGTATGCAGACTGTTGGTTTTCCATCTCTGAAGGAAATACCCTTAATTACTTGTTTATTACGGCACATGTTGGGGAAGGTTTGCAAGCTGGCAAACACCCCACACATATATTACAAAACATAAAATCCACAGCAAACATACATAAGCAGACACAAAATGGATGTAAGAACAGAAGTCATTACCAAGATTTAATTCTATAATATATGCTTCAAACAACACAAATGTTATCAAATGAACACTTGTGATACAAGATAATGTAATATAAAGTTAAATATCATCAAACATAACTTATTTACAGTCCATATACAACAGGGCCATTCATCTTAAGTCTAATCAGGGGCCAAATGTAGGGAAAATGGGGACTGTCGCAGACCAGATGCCCGAGACTCAGTACAGAAATATCATGAATGCAATATTATTGGCAGGTGACCCAGGGCTATTTGCTAGGCTCCTGCAGGCCCAGATTTAACCTGTGGGCGGCCAGTTGAAAAGCACCGGACTACAACATCTGGCTACCAAGGTACCAAGGTGAGGGTCTTCGGGAAATGGTCACGCCGTTGGCCTCGGTCGGAGGGTTTGCTTCACAGCTGCACCCTTCATTTCATGAGTGCAGTTTTTACGGAGGCCTCTGTGGATCGTCACTGGAGCTACTGAGTTCAGCAGGTGGCTAGTTGTTCTGCATAGAGAGACTGTGGAATATGGGATAAACCCGGTGCAATGAAGTCGACCCTCTGGACTTTGACTTTACCAAGCTTTGCTGTCTGCATCAGTTACAGTTGTTTTATTGTTACTTTTGTTTTTTTTCTCCATTGTCATCCTACTTATACCATTTATTCTGAGATAAAAATAGTAATGAAGATGTCTTGAACTGACTCACAAAGGGTGCTGAATGCCCACATCAGAAGGATTCAATCTACATTCTTTGGTCATGACATGGAAAGGAGAAAACTGGAGTAGATCGAGATGGTGGGAAAGTTGTAGGGGAAAAGAGGCAGAGGAAGACAGAGAGGAGATGCTGGATAGTCTGACATCTGCAGATACTCCAAAGGCAAGATGGACGTTTAATCAGAATGCTACTAGCAACATTAGTATCTCGAACTCTTCACTGGCTGCTGAAAACGGGATGGAATGCCCCATGTGCTGTGATGTTGGTATTTGAATCAACTCAACTCAACATCATGGCATGGAAAATCATCTGTGTCAGAACTGAATCGAAGTATACAAGACAGAAGATTGTGAATAGACATGACTACCAATACTCACAAAATGTATTCATTCATAACAATCTATCAATACATATTAAAATGACAACGTAATACTGTTTGAGAACAGAAATGCTGAATTTCTGTTGGACAATTCCACCAAAATAAAAAAGTCACCATGTCCTATCAGCTGTTGTTGTGAGTTCATATAATCTTCTTCTTAATATTCACTGACTGTTAACTCCAGCGGAAAGTTCTGGTTGTTCATCCACTCCTGGACTTTGGTCTTGATCCAGAACTTGAGGTTTGCTAGCACATCCATTTGACAGACCTGGCTTATTTGTATGCAGACTGTTGGTTCCTTGCCTCTCAGGCAGATGCACTCCAATTCTGAAAGAAATCCACCTACTAAGACATGCTTGTTAAGGGAGCAGTGGGCGTTTTCTTTGTTTTCCAAAACGGAACCCCAGAATACATAGGGGAAAGTCAGGATATTAAACACTTGAATACTTTGACACAGAATATAAACCCACATATTTTATCAATTTACAGAGACATCAAGGGATCAAGACAAGTTATCACTGACTAGTTCCATTACAAGGGGTATTCAAGGTAGTTACCATTGACTTGTTCCATTACATGGGGTATTCAAGGTAGTTACCATTGACTAGTTTCATTACATGGGGTATTCAAGGTAGTTACCATTGACTTGTTCCATTACATGGGGTATTCAAGATAGTTACCATTGACTAGTTCCATTACATGGGGTATTCAAGGTAGTTACCATTGACTTGTTCCATTACATGGGGTATTCAAGGTAGTTACCATTGACTTGTTCCATTACATGGGGTATTCAAGGTAGTTACCATTGACTTGTTCCATTACATGGGGTATTCAAGGTAGTTACCATTGACTTGTTCCATTACATGGGGTATTCAAGGTAGTTACCATTGACTTGTTCCATTACATGGGGTATTCAAGGTAGTTACCACTGGAGTCCAGTTAGAAAACCAGCTGCCCTGGTGACCTTTCTGACATAAATTAAAACAATATGAACCACCTGACCCTTGTAACTTCATTCATCTCTTGATATCTGCATAAATTCGACATTACTTTGTATTTGCCATTTTCAACCAGTCACTATAAATGAAAACAAAAAGGAATTTTTCTAAACTTATGAGATGATTAACAAAAAAGATTAAGAAAACGGTTTCCATGCCAAACTGGCATTTTGGAAGCTTTCTGTGCTAAGCTTATTTCTGATAATATAAAGCAGAGCTTTCCACACTTTTCATTTAGGGGACACATTATTTAGACAAGCATATTTTCGCGACACAGTAATTCAGTCTACCAGCAAACTAGAGGTTCAGCTAACTTTTTAGTCATGTGGACACATAAATAAATTGTAATCATGAAATGTTTCATTGATACAACCTAGCTCATCAAAACCTTTCATTTCTATTAAAAATTTATAATATTTCCTAGATAAAGACTTTGCTATAATTTATACACAATAATGATAAATCCAAGTGGATAACACCAAGAGAATAATACTAACGGAATAAAATCAACTGAAAAACACCTGTTCGTGTGTCACATTCACACTGCATAATGTGTCGCGACACAGTTTGGGCAGCTCTGCCTTTAAGGGATCACTACTAAAGTTTGTCTTGGCAAATTATTGAATACATGTGGGTGGCACAATAACATGTTTAACTACTTGTTTTAACGACATGGACTGTGAACCATGGAGTGCAGCCATACGCCCATTAACAAAATCCCCACAAACAAGTTACTGAACACAGAACTACTGGTTCAGCAGGCAAGTGAGCTAGCTTTAGCAACCACATGAGATTAACTAAATATGATTAATTACTTTTCAAATGATGTCAGTAATTATTATCGTTTAACATATATTATAGATATAATGTTATCAACAGTTATTTGATGTTATTACTGCACACCATAAAAGTGTAACCATTTTGCCACTTTGGCTATGTGCAACATGTGCAGTTGCACAGAAGGACAACAATTTTTGGAGGATGACAAAATTCTAAGAGTGGCAAAATACAACAAGTAGTTTTTAAAAAAATTATCTGTATTGCTTTCATCATTCTGAAAGTTCCATCTTGTATTTGTACACCACTCCTCAATTAGGACCTCAACTTGTACATTTGTTTCATCTGCCGTGTAATTAGTTCAGTTTAAATACTTCCATACAGTTTAAAACTGAAGTTAATAATCACACAACTTATTGCTGGTAGTCAATGCTGAAGTTTAGCCGAGGGACAAAGGGGCATAAAATAAATGACTGCACAGGGACGTCATACATACTGAATATAGCCCTGAATATAATATAGGTCTATTTCCAATTTTCCTAAGGCATAAAAGAGTTTCTGTACTTGACTTAGTTACACAAATATTCTTCTTTAGGTTCACCGGCTGTAAACTCTAGTGGAAAGTTCTGGGTGCTTTATTAATCCAACAATTTAGAGTTTCCCAGCTTTCTGATGCTTTTAACGACCCCAAAACATTTAGAACTGGCCCTAACCCCAACCCACCTACATCCCACGAGAAGAGTGCAACCTGGATCTCATCACTGCATGCAGCCTGGGTTCCACGACTGCATGCAGCCTGGATTCCACAACAGCATGCAGCCTATCTACCACCCCCTGAAATATTAGACTGTCCCATGACCTGTGAATTTTCCCTGTTTGGGGTCAGAGATATATAAAGCACCAAGTTCTGGTTATTCATCCACCTCTGTACTTTGGTCTTGTTCCAGAACCTGAGTGTTTTGTGTGCTCACCTGTTTGTGTGGTACAGATCTAATCTGATATAAATGAAAAACACCTGCCTGGCTTCAAGTGTCACATACATTCTAGGAAACTCAGAGCTGTAAATGAAAAGGCAGAGTTCGACATCTGGCAACACTGTCTGGACTGATGCTGGCATGGTGGATGACGTTCTGTGCTGCCGTGTCCTCCGGCTGGAATATGCTAATATGGTGGTCAGGTAGAGTCACTGACTGGACGGCTGCCTCAAGGATCTGGTTTACTCCATGCACGTCAAGGGGGATGAGTCCTATTTCCTGCATGTCACTGCCAAAGCTGCACTGCTGAATGCTATCCTTGTGTCTCTCTATGAACGCATCATACCTAGGTTTTATTAAAAAAAAAAAAAAAGATGTAATAGCATTAGAGAAATCCATGATGGCTGACTAAGAATTGAGCAAAGTGGAAGGAACAAACTAACAAACGAACAAACTTTATTTTCAAAGAGTCACAAATTGGGCACCCAGGCCCGCTATATATTCTGCCCTTCCAAACACCCATCTTTCACACAGCAGGTATTTTATATTAAAGAAGCATGTTATGTTCATAAAACAATATGCATATTATTAATATAAAGAAAAAAATTACAAAAGTATGGATGGTAAAAGGCATGTGCACACATACGCCCACCCACTCACTCCTCATTAAGTTACTAACTTACTCATATGAACATAGAAATTTACACACACATATATATATATATATATTTACATACATACACACACACATACATTACACACATACATACATACACTCTCTCCCGCACATACACACATACATATATATATATAGTAAAGTAAAGATCCCTTTTCACACCTTTACGGGCATCGGGCATTAGGGAACAGCATTCCATTTTTTACAGACCAATCGGCACTAGGTGGGTAGTGTGGTCAGCATTAAGCCAGCCGTCTATACTTTCCCAGGACAGCCATCCTGGTAACCACTTTAGGTAGGTTGGGTCGACCTGCCAGGTCCCATACCATGATAAAAATCCACGCAGCCAGCAGTGGGTTTCAATCGCAGTATGTTGGAATTACGAGCCAGACTCGCAACGCCTGAGCTGTGGACGCCGCGCACATATTTATATATGTATATATATAAACATACATACGCTTTCACTCATACAAGCATACATACACTCTCACTCATACTCTTAATCGTACATACTTTATTTTTGTTCCAGAACTTGATTTCAGCATGAGCATCCATTTTACAGATCTGGCTTAATTGTAGGCTTATTTGGATGCAGTCTGTTGGTTCTTTGCCTCTCAGGCAGGCACACCACAATTTCAAAGGAGACACCCCCTCAGTCAATTTTATAACATTCTTTTTGGGGGAAAATCTACTGTTTTTCCTCAACATAATGGGGCCTTGGAACTAACACAGAAATTACTAACTAAATTGTGTGCAGATCATTCTGTGAAGACTTGGATGATTTCTTTTTCTTCTTCATCACTTCCTTTTATACTGCACTGGGTGTTCTTCTAACCGCTTCTACCATAAACATACTGTGCTACTGTAGGGTTTCTCTGATGTTATATCTCCATCTAACTCGTAGTCTACCTCGTGCTTTTCATCCATCTTCTCTTTTGGTAAATGTCTTGTATGGTGTGGCATAGTTTTCAGGAAGTGATCAACTGTAGGTGGATCAGTGGTGTGTTCTACAGTCACCTGGCTTGGCATATCAAACTCCTTGCCCACAAACAACCCTTTGCTAGGTTTTAAAATATATTCACAGAGTGACCTGTCATAATGACAAATTCTCTGTCTGTATTAGCCTCTTCTGAGAAGAGACAAACAGAATCGCCAAATAGGCAATGAAACGGGAAACAGAGGCCTGAGGATGTACAAGGTTGATGAGAGAAGCCAAAGGTGCTGGACTGGATTTCATTCCTGATATCGAAGTGATGGCACCGGATAAAATGGAAAGAAGAAACAGACGTGTCATATGACACATCTCTGAATTCACTAAGTGTTTGTGTCCTTTCTATCTTCTCTTTTTCCCTAAAGTTCCCCTATCTTCTCCCTTTATGGGTGGCTACATGAAATGAGCAACGATTATATTTATACAAAGGTGTAATTCATGACACACACCCCCTCTCCCCCACCCCAACCCCAAATTGAAAGGTGGTAACTACAAACTAATGGTAATGAGAGTGAAGGTAAAGAAAGAAAGATGCTTAAAAAAAACCTACCATTCATCATTTGGTAAATTGTTTTCAAACTTTGTCTTTCGATTTGACTTGTTTAAGAGGTCTTGAACTTTATAAAGCAAGTCTTGACGAGTGCGCCCAAAGCCTGCTCTGTGCATATTGATGACATAATTAACCAGCTGTTGAATAAATATAATCACATTCACATTTAAGGACATACTGGAGGATTGTGGGGGGGGGAGCTCACAATATTTATGGTTTAAGACAATCTAGTGAAATCCCTGTATGGGTTCAGGGGCCCTCTTATAGAGGGGAAAAAAGAAAAGATCCACTGCCTACCCAAAAGCATGTCGTAAAAGTCGACTAACTGGGAGCTTCCTTTAAAGTCGGAGTGCATCTGACTGAGAGGCAAGGAACCAGCAGTCTGCATACAAATGAGTCAGATCTGTAAAACGGATGCACACGCAACACTCAGGTTCTGGAACAGGACTACAGTTGAAAAGTGGATGAACAACCAGAACTTTCCGCCAGAGTTTCCAGCTGGTGAACACGAAGAAGAAGAAGAATCTAGTAAAAAAGGTCAACAATGTGGAAAAACATTTATTTGGTATAACTGAATCATGGGTTTTAAAAAATACTGCACAAATTTAAGTGAGTGAAGAACAGAGTTTGGCACTGGACATGTAGTGAGGAAGCCAGAAACATATACTAAAAACCAGTCCCTCTAAATGTGAAAGTTAAGACAAATATAAAGACACCAAAGACATGTGGAGAAGAAGAACAAAGATTAGAAATAATTTATTAGGTGAAGTAAAGGATATACACTCTTGCTTTAGTTTTCCCATATCAGCCCACTTTAAAATGGCTACCAGGAAAAGTTTTGAGAAGTAAGGCAGTGGACATGACAGATACCATAGCACTGTTCAAGTGTTTAAAAAATATGGGGCTGACACTATGAGAAGGAGGATAGTGAGGTACTTTTAAATCAGAGGGCAAGCGAGACAGAGAAGACCAAGAGTTTAGAACTATGGTATGGAAGAATATCAGTCACCAAAAATGACTGACACTATATAAAACAGAAGGCTGTGGACTGACATGACTACCCTTGACACACAGAATGAACTATTACAGGTATGGTATTGGTTGATGTCTAGCATCAGTAAAAGAAAATGAAAGAGCAGACTGTCAAAAGCAGTAGCTATAGGAACATTTGTACTGGACAAGGGAGATATTCTGAAGACTATTTATGAACGAATGCTAGTGGACGACACAAGATTAGATGAGATAATATGTGTAAGAATGATGTGTGGACGAGAAATTAGGTGTGGATCTTGCAAGGAGCAATGTTTGAGAGGAAGAGAGCGGCATGTGTAGTGTGCATAGGTAAGGTGAGAGGATATCTCCCTGTTACCTTACATCTTCAACATAAAATACATGTCAAATTGTTTATCATGCTAGTTATTCATGTATCATCTGTTTCTAGATTCCGGAAGAAACAGTAGTCCTCTGCAACTACCTTTCTCAGATTTTATCAGGACATTTCTAATGCCACCAGCACATTCAAAATTTAAAGCAATTTTTACTGTTTGTGACCCTTTTCTGAAAGGAAGAGAGTGACATTTGTACAGTGCGCATCTACACCTTAAGACATTTGCCGCAGCAGACAGTATCTATTGGTACACCCGATGTGCTATGATGTTGACAGTTAAATCAGTAAAAGGCTACGACAATAAGAACACCATACACACAATGCACCTCACAGTATGGAATGGAATATTCTAATCTGTTTTTCTGTTCAACACCTCTTCAGGCACACTTACATATTTACTCTACCTGCAATCTTTTACCTAGTACTTATTATATATCTTGCATGCCTACTCCAAAATTAAGGATGGCTGCTGTTCACCCACTGCTGTTGTGGGAAATATTACCTAGTGAGGCTGTTGTGATGGAGATAATCTGTACCTCACCTCAGGTACCAGCAGGATGTGTTTTGGTTTTACGGATTCTCATGCAAGACTCCAGCAGCATGTCCCTGTCGTGCACTTTGGATAATGACTCATAAGGGCGTAAATCAAGCTAGCAGTTGATCCTGGAGTTGGTCCAGAGATGCAGTGCCAAGAGATCCTCTGGCACTTGTCAGCCCGCCCCTTGTACATGGGGATCAATGTGACCTGGTTAAGACATCTTTCACCCGAGACTTCTACTGCATGGCTTCTTGGGTTCTTCTTCTCCTCCTATGTTTAACTTCATCTAAGGATGTAAATGTGCTGTGATATTTGTGCCTTTAGCCTGACACATCCGACTTCTGCAGGCATCTGATGCCCTGGTTAGCCTTCCCAGTCAGTGGAAAAGGGCCCTATACTTACCAACAGCCACACATTGTCTGAGTGTAATGACATACAGGGAAGCCACGCCTGATGCATGCTTTCCATAAATGCTGCAAAAAGTACCCCAAAGCATTCACATGAAAGGTGTTATTGGTAAAAAGAAAAGACTAACTTGCTGAGGATGTGAGATGTCTATTTATGAGGGGAATCAGTCTCGGGCCTGCAGACGTTTCTTGGGGATCCTTAAAGAGTGCATCCCGTAATAAGCAAAAGGCTCAATACACAATGCCATGTATCGGCTCTGTATTTATGGAAGCTTCTTGAATAGCGGAAAATGCCAATACTCTGCTTCCTGTGAAAGGTCGTCCACTCTGCATGCACTGCACAGGTCCTCTAGGGAATGCGCCTGTGGAGCAGGGGATGATAACCTCACCACACATATAGGGCTACATGTGTCACAAAAAGCTAACCACAAAGGATAACCTGAAAAACAAGTGCCTGAAGAAGCTGGAGCAGGGGATGATGACCTCACCACACATATAAGGCTACATATGTCACATAAAGCTAACCACAAAGGATAACCTGAATAACAAGTGCCTGAAGAAGCTGGACATGTCACCCGAAAGGCGAACCTATCAAGAGTTGCTGTAAACATGCACAGTGCATTTAATTCACTCTGATGTCATGATGAAGAAAGCTGTGAAATGCATTGACTAACCTGCAAGAAATAGAGCTGAAATACTCCCTCTACTTTAACATATTTCTTCCTTGACTCCAGCAAAGGATCCTTTTAATGCTTTCAGGCTTACTGGGTATAAAGAGATAGACTTATCTGATAGACCAATGGGCAATAGGTGGGTGACATGGTCAGCATCGTGTTGGCTGCCTTTACTTCCCAGGCTTTACCTGATACCCATTTAAGGCTGGGTCGACCTGGGAGTCTAGGCCATTTTTTTGTAAAAGTCCGGCTCCAACACGACCTGAACACACCATCTTCAGGTCCACAAGTGAGCTTCTAGCTGCTACACCATGGCGGCTCCACTGACTGCAGTAACCACTGATTAAACAACTAAAAATAATGTGCTAAGTCAAGTTCACCACTCAAATTTATTAATTTACAACTCACAACATCCACCAACAAGAAAGCTTACTTCTTTTTCTTCCTTCTTTGAAAGAATGGTCTTGCCTTTGAAATTAGATGGAGTTTTGGTAAGTCTGTGCTTGTACTGAAAAATTAGATTCACACCTTTAAGATTTCACAAAGTTAAGGTTATGTAAAAAAAAGTAAAGGACCCTTTCCACGCCTTTAGGAGTATAAGGCATATAGGGCTAGACCTATATTTTTATAGACCAACGGCACAAGATGGGGGATGTGGTCAACATCAAGCCTTAAGGTTATGTATCGGGTTTTAATTATATCGGGGACATTCTGAGAGGAAGCACAGAATCAGAAAAGAGGTTTGATTCTGGAATGGAAACCTAATGGAATGAGGATATGAAAATGTCTAAGAGAAGCCTTACAACAAATGTTGATGAGACAGACAAAAGTGCCAGGCTAGGTTCTTCCTCTTTCTAACATTCACCATCTGTAAACTCCAACGGAAAGTTCTGATTGTTCGTCCACCCTGGACTTTAATCTTGTTTCAGAACTTGAGATTTTCATGCACATAAATTCTACAGATCTAACTTACCTGTATGCAGACTGTTGGTTTCTAGCCACTCAGGCAGTTGCAGTCTGACTTCACAGGAAACACCCCTAATTAGTCAACTTTTACGACATGCTTCAGACTGCAGTCAATCTACTCTCCCACCCCACCCCTTACTCTCACAATGGGACCCTGGAATCCACTTGAGGAAGACTGGATTCCATATAAAATATCAACCAGGATAGAACAAAATGGAAGAACTGTCTGTGAGATTTCTATAATTTATAACAGCTTAACAGGCTTATGAATAAATGAAATCTTGTTCTACAGACTGTGGCAACATCAGAATAATGTAACTTATCAACAGAAGAAGAGAATGATCAAATCAATCAGAATGCCACCGAAACTGGCACAAGATGATTACCATATTATGGACAGACCAGAGCAAGTCATTATCCTTCGCCTTAGAACAGGGCACAATCGACTTCGCTCCCACATGTACAACAAATTTAAGATTGGCCAATCAGCCATGTGTACTTGTGGACTGGCACCTGAAACAACAGATCACATCCTTCAAGACTGTCCCAGATTCAGCCCTTTCAGGCAAAACCTTTGGCCAAAAGAGACACTTGTGGAAGTCAAACTTTACAGGCCGCTTAGTGAATTACAAAAGACAGTGAAATTCATAATAGAGACAGCTTTGCAGATATAGACAATTTATTTCTTGCGAACGAAAGAAGAAGAAGAAGAAGAATAATAATGTAATACTTCACATATACTAGACTGTGGCAATATCAGAATAATATAATACTTCACATATACTAGACTGTGGCAATATCAGAATAATGTAATACTTCATATATACTAGACTGTGGCAATATCAGAATAATGTAATAATACTTCATATATACTAGACTGTGGCAATATCAGAATAATGTAATACTTCATATATACTAGACTGTGGCAATATCAGAATAATGTAATACTTCATATATACTAGACTGTGGCAATATCAGAATAATGTAATAATACTTCATATATACTAGACTGTGGCAATATCAGAATAATGTAATAATACTTCATATATACTAGACTGTGGCAATATCAGAATAATGTAATAATACTTCATATATACTAGACTGTGGCAATATCAGAATAATGTAATAATACTTCATATATACTAGACTGTGGCAATATCAGAATAATGTAATAATACTTCATATATACTAGACTGTGGCAATATCAGAATAATGTAATACTTCACATATACTAGACTGTGGCAATATCAGAATAATGTAATAATACTTCATATATACTAGACTGTGGCAATATCAGAATAATGTAATAATACTTCACATATACTAGACTGTGGCAATATCAGAATAATGTAATACTTCATATATACTAGACTGTGGCAATATCAGAATAATGTAATAATACTTCATATATACTAGACTGTGGCAATATCAGAATAATATAATACTTCATATATACTAGACTGTGGCAATATCAGAATAATGTAATAATACTTCATATATACTAGACTGTGGCAATATCAGAATAATATAATACTTCATATATACTAGACTGTGGCAATATCAGGTGCCTTGCCGACTAGCGTGGGCAATAACTGATTATGCCTTTCCACAATCTGCGATCTCCTGCAGCATGTATTAGTTTGTGTGCTGACACACTTCCATGCCATGCAACAAGACTGTCAAGAATCTTCTTTCGTATTTTTCTATCTCTCCTTCCACAGATCTTTCCACTGGTGACAACATGTTCCATTTTCCTCCTTCTCATAACATGGCCAAAAAATGATGACTGTCTACTTCTGATGTTTGTAATTAGTTGTCTTCGGGCTCCCGCCTCTTTCAAAACCTTTTGGTTGCTCTTTTTGGCTGTCCAGGGTATTTTAAGCATTCTTCTGTAAAACCACATCTCTGAGGCCTCAAGAAATTGTTTGTCCTGCCTACCGATTGTTCAGGACTTACAGCCATGTTAAAACTGGATGTATGTAGCAAGCAAGAATTCTTTTTCTAACCCTCAATGACAAAAATATATTGCATAAGATGTTCTTCATTTTATAAAATGCAGTTTTTGCCTGTCCTATTCTGTTTCTTATCTCAGACTGTGAGAACTACGACAAGCTGCAAAACAGGACATTGGTGATGATATGCTACATGCTAATGACATTATATAAATGTTTATACTTAATCCGGACTCAGAACCTGAGTTTGGCATGAACATCCGTTTTACAGATCTGATTTACCTGCATGCAAACTGTTGGTTCCTTGTCTTTCAGGCAGATGCACCTCAATTAGCTGGCTCTTATGATAAACTTGTTAGGGGGCAGTGGATCTATACTTTTTCTTTTCTTCCCACAGTGGGGTCCCAGAACCCACACAGTGATGATTCCTTTATTATTAACAGGTACTGACTACCTTGTCATTTGACAATTAAGGACACAAAATTGAAATCAAAGAAAACAGAACATACTCACAGAATCATGTCTGGGCAAGTGACTTCGCAAGGTACTCCTAGGAATACTATATACTTTGGCTGCCTCTCGCTGAGACATGCTGCCACTGATAACTGCATCCACAGCTGCTATCATCACCCGCAGATGTTCTGCATTGCTTCGAGGCACAACCTGACTGTCTTGTACTTGAACCTCCATGGCAATCAATTCACTGATCTGAGCAAATGAAAGAAACAATATTGACTGCTGTGGTGTTAAAGAACTCCTGTTATTAATTTATTCATCACAAATAGTGAACGTATGATCATTTGTTATTTGCTGACAAAATCAAATCTTGATGGGAGGTCATAACAATCACAACTACACATTCATAAGGAAAAGACGACAGATTTTCTTCTTCTTCTCATGCATTCTGAGCCCTAAAGGTACACTGCTGCAGGATTATCAGCCTCCATTTATTTCTGAGATTTATCTTTTTTCCAGATGGTGACGCCAAGTCTTTGCAAGTCCATCTGTATTTTATCTCTTGTGTCCCAACAGAAAATTCTAAAAAACTCTAAAGAATGACAGATGCAAGAACAAATGCTACAATGGTTGTGGATTTTTTTTTTTTGTAAACTAAAATAATTACTAATTTAGTAAGCATTTTACAAGTTAATTAGAAGTGGGTCAGACGGTGGTCTGGTGCAGACATGTTGGATTTGAAGCAAAAACAATAATGCCACTAACACACAACAAATTTCACACTTTCTAGTAGCCAATCCTCGTTAAATTTCCCACACTTATGTAAAAGTGAATGCAGAATTCAAAAATAAACCAGAAATTGCAGTAATCTGGCTAATTAAGGAGACAGTTGCGAACTTACTTCCTGTGAAATTCGCTGTGTGCTGCCACACAAAAAATAGATTTATCATTTGCGAGCTAAACCACTGTCAGGTCACAGCCCAGCATCTCTTCAATTGTAATTATAATTGTTTCAATTTGCAGAAAAATTATTTCGTAATGGCGGTCATTGTGGCCTTGTTTTCTGGGTCGCAGTGCATCCCTCATAATGAGTGAAAACCAACATGGCATCTCAAAACTTTCAATTTGACCATTAGCATATCTAACATCTAAAGACAATAAAACAAAGAAAATTGAAATATTTTGGTCACTTGAAACGTCATGGAAGTCTAGAGAGAACAATAATGGAGGGGTATATGCCTGGGAAGAGAGGAAGAGGAAGGCCAAGGAGAAGATGGGTGCAGGATGTGGCAGATGATCTCCAGATGGGTGTATCAGACGCAGGACATCTTGCTCATGATAGGAAGGTTTTCCGGAGGGTTGTTATGGCAGCGAGGTTCCGCGAGGGACATGCTACTGAATGAATATCTAACATTATTAAACAAATTAAAACATTATCATTATGATTGAAAACAAAACATTTTGATTTGACAATAATGTAAAAACAAGTTTTTTGGCTCTACTTTCAAATTTGGCTAGTAAGCTGGACTGCTTCGGCCGGCTTAGCGGGGCTTAGTGGGAATATTTCCTGTGGCCGCACTCAAAACAAGTCGCGGAAAAAGTCACGAATCAAATGGCATACTTACCTATCATCATCCGGGTGCGTGTAGGGTTGCGTAGGGTGTCTATCATCGTCCTACGGTTGCGTGTAGGGCTGCTTATTGCGTGTAGGTTGGTTGTTTGCGTAAGATGAGGGGTAGGGTTAGGGTTTAGGGTTAGGGTTTAGGGTTTAGGGGTTAGGGTTAGGGTTTAGTGTAGCATTAGATGTGACAGTTGTGACGCCGTAGTTCCTTATAATCGCGCACAGTCGCATGCACGCGCAAACAGTCGACGGACGGTGGATGCTACTGACACGGACAATTCGCCACCGATTGGGCACCAGCCGCGCGCTATTGCCGTCATATTTGGCACACTTCCAGTGGCGCCAGTCCCACAAGCATCAGATTGTCGACCATTATTTTGACCTCCTACGTGAAAATTTTCACATCTAACCCTACCCCTAACTCAAACCCCTAACCCTAAACCTAACCCTACCCCTCATCTTACACAAACAACCAACCTACACGCAATAAGCAGCCCTACACGCAACCGTAGGACGATGATAGACACCCTACGCAGCCCTACACGCAACCGTAGGATGATAGGTAACCCTAGACGCAACCGTACGCAACCCTACATGCACCCGGATGATGATAGGTAAGTATGTCATTTGATTCGTGACTTTTTCCGCTCGTTGTTTTGAGTGCGGCCACGGGACATAACTCCCACTAAGCCCCACTAAGCCGGCTGAAGCAGTCCAGCTTACCCGCCAAATTTGAAAGTAGAGCCAGTTTTTTTTACGACTATCAACAATCTGCATGCAAATGAGTCAGACCGGTGAAATGGATGTGCACGCAACACTCGGTTTCTGAAACAGGACTAGAGTCCAGAAGTGAACGAACAACTAGAAGTTTCCCTCGGTGTTATCAGCTGGTGAACGCAAAGATTAGAAAGAATCTAAAGAATTGAAAATTTGAACTTACAAAGTCAGTATTTAGATCGTACGTAATTATAAAAGTCTTAACTTAAGTTTGGGTACTCCTGTCAAATCCGGACGAAGAATAAACAGCCTTGGACGACTTAGTCAGAGTTCTCTCCCGTCGCCGCACTCCAAACAGTGATCGGAAAAGCGACAACGAAACAAAGAAGACAGTCACGTCGACATCAGGGCTGCCAATGCTAGGTTGTTTCCCCCAGATCTGGTTTTTTTTCGACGCTGCAGGACAATTCCGGGTGTTTTTTTGCGTGTATTTTGTTTGTTGGTGTTTGCCGATTTGTATGCTTTAATGATCGATAAATTTGCGTGGTTAGGGGGTAGGGGTTAGGGTTAGGGTTAGCGGTAGGGTTAGGTTTAGCGTTAGATTTGACAATTTTGACGCCAGAGTTCCCTATAATCGCGCACAGTCCCATACACACACACAAACAATCGACGGCCTCTGGATGCTGGTCAAACGCACAATTCGCCAACGATTGGGAGCACCAGCCGCACGCTATTGGCGTCATATTTGGCAGAGTTTCAGTGGCGCCACTCTCACAAACATCAGATAGTCGGCCAGTATTTCGAAATCCTACGTCAAAATTTTCACATCTAACCCTAACCCTACCCCTAACCCTAACCCTACCCCTAACCCTACCCCTAACTCTAACCCAACAACCGCATGATGACTACACACCCATTCACGATGCCTCACGCAACCGTACGCAACCCTGCAAGCAACCATATGATGACCACGCATTCCTTCACGATGCCTCACGCAACCGTACGCAGCCCTACACGCTACCGCAGGATGATAGCTAAATGTGTCGTTTGTTTCGTTTGTTTTCCGATTACTGTTTGGAGTGCGGACACGGGAGAGAACTCTGACTAAGTCGTCCAGGGCTTTTTAGTCTTCGTCCGGATTTGACAGGAGAGCCTAAGTTTGTTTTTTCTAAATTTCTTAGGTATACTGTCCTTTTATTTTCTGTCTAGTAGTACTACTATAGTACTACTAACTACTACTACTAGTAGTACTGTCAGTACTAAGTACTAAGTACTAACTACGGTGTGTGTGTCTACTGTCTACTGTCTGAAACTTTCGAGGTTTAATAACTTCCACGTTCAAATTAAATATTGCCATCTTGTCGGAACTATGTATTTTAAATTACTCACATTTAACAACTGAGTAACACATTAGCAAGTGCTTGAAGTAAACATAAAAACGATGTAATGCTTAAAACAGGTTGAGTGGTAACTTCTGTTTACTGGCAGATCTGTCATCACGACAACTTATCGAAATCTTCATCTCGTCTGTGACTTGTAGGATGCCAGTTAGGACATTAACGGCCAACAACTGTTCATTCAGTCAGTCAATCAATGAGATGTCGTCTCCACAATAAATGTTGACTGCAGTAGATCTCTGATTGATAGTCTCCTGTCTCTTTTCTTGGTAAGTATACTGTCTCATAGTGATTTCGTCCATCTCTTTATGTTGTCCTCCGATTTGCATCGTTGTCTAGTTGTCTACTTTTGACTCTCTGGCCTTTCACATTTCCATCTAGTTAAGTTTTTGATTTCTTAATTAGTGTTGTGTGTTTTTTTTTTAACGTTTAAGTGTTGTGGCTTTTTTTTTTAAATTTCTAATAAGACATTGTCTTTTCGTACCCACTCTCTTTAGAACTCTATTTGATTGTTTGACAACATCAATTGAACGATACATCTGTGAGTCCCCTCCGAAAAGCAGCCAAACGTTTACAATACCATCCTCAGATTTTTAAATATCAGTCTGAAAGGCAACAGCGCAGATCCCAAACAACCTGCTCAACCTATTCATTCATTCCGTTGCATGTCCCTCGCTGCCATAACAACGCTCCGGAAAACCTTCCTATCATGAGCAAGATGTCCTGCGTCTGATACACCCATCTGGAGATCATCTGCCACATCCTGCACCCATCTTCTCCTTGGCCTTCCTCTTCCTCTCTTCCCATGCATATACCCCTCCATTATTGTTCTCTATAGACTTCCATGACGTTTCAAGTGACCAAAATATTTCAATTTTCTTTGTTTTATTGTCTTTACTAGCCAACCCTCTTCAATATTCAGCTCTTGAAGTATGGATGCATTTGTTCTTTTCTTTACCCAAGATATTCTTATTCTCAACCTATAGAAACGTATAATTAGGACACCAGCAACGGCTAAAGCAGCCAAATTAATCCTTCCCTCCCATGCGGGTAAAAGCCTATGGCAACAATTTCTTGTATCTTGGCACATAGTTTGAATGAGCTGTGGGAAAATCTGGCAGAGTAATGTTATCAGCACAGAACCGTGTTTCAGTCAAATCCAACGGATTTATCGTCATCATCATGTGGTTTACCGGTAAGCGTAAACTGTCGTGTTTCGCCACTTCACACGATCACCATAATCGTTTATCAGGACAGTGTCCTTGCCTCGCCCCATGCTTATGCAAAGCGATCAAGTCTTTATCTCCCTGCTTTCCCTTTCTACCAATCTAGCCAGCTACCAAGTTCTCGAGTCCATTCGTTCTCATAACTGACATGTTCGAAAAAAAAAACTCTATGTCAAATTAGTAATTGTTCTGATTAGTTTACGACTTTTATCTTGTCTCGCGAAAAACGAGGGCGGGGGGGGGGGGCTGCGTGCCTTGATGCATGATGTCCGCCTCGAGTGCTGGAGGTTCCAGGTTCAATCTCCGCTAAGGGCTGGGATTTTTCACGTGGACTTGGACTTCTGGTAATTTCGCTTGGTCTCTGGGTAGTAAGATCGGACGCCCGTGTGCATTGTTTCGCACGTAAAAAACCCTTGGCAGTTGGAAATCGAAAAGAGTAGCCTAACGGTGCTTCTCTGTCAAAAATTGAAGTTAAAAATCTACCTAAAGTATTTCAGGATCCTTGCCGGTTCTACAGAGTCTGTGCACTGTGCTTAGCTTCTTCTGACTCAGACTTGAGTTAGAAGAAGAACGGATCACTTATGGCTTACTACCCGTGTGCCATGATGTTGGTCTGTTGTTCAAACTTCGAGGAGAACGACAGGCGTGTTAAGAGCTGCGCTTTTGAGAAGAAACATGTCGAATACTTCTGCTGGCAACAATGGTCCTGAAATCTCCTGCACTTATTGTAAAATTAAACCAGTGAGCTGTGGCTAACGAAATGAGTATGCAGAACAACATGGAAAATAAAAAAATAAAAAAAAATCGACGGTTCCGCCGAGGCTTCTCCCGACATGAACTAACCAAATAACAACTGGCATTAGTACTTGCGCCTGCAGACTCACAGCAGTATGCAACGATGAAAGGCTTTTTCTGCACTTATTGTGGATGATTCTTCTTAGCGCAAGCGGGTCTTGCTAGTCATACTCGCTATTGTCATGGGTTGTGGGTCTCATGTCTCCATATAGCACAGTATAAGACTACCGCTATATTTTGTAGTGTCTAAATGTATAATAAAAGTTAAAGGAAATTTAAGTATCTAGGCACACGTATAAAACACGACGGAAGCTGTATCACGGAAAAAAAGGAACAGAATAGGAGGCGGTCAAAACTGCATTTTATAAAATAGATAACATTTTCTGCAACAAATCCGTGTCATTTGAGTCCGATCCCTAGACATGAGAGGGGGTGTTAAAGGTCCTAAGCCTCCTTTAATTGCGCGATAATAATAATTATAGTTAGAATTATAATGTACAGAATGGCAAATTAAAAAAAAAACATAAGGTATTTGAAATAACAAATGTATTGACGAATGCTAAAAAGGAAAACGTCTATAAACAGAGCCGCCCTAACTTGACAAACCAGTATGTGCTGAGGTCCTTACAACAATCACTTGTTAGACAGACACAGATCATCAATAGAAACCTCTGTTCTCGGGACCCCCAGGGGACCCATACGTTAAGACAGCCCTGCCTAAATGTCTGGCGAGTAGGGTGACCATAATATCCTGAGCTAAAAACGGCACATTCCTTCGATGTTTTGAGCTGAAAACAGAACATTCTAATACTATTTAGAGTTAAAAACTGGACATCACATGCAAGTCAGTTCAAACTCTCTCCCCACCCTCCCCTTTTTTATTTGTTCCCTAGGTCACCGGGATGAAAGGGCTAATTGCTGCCTCGACAATGGTATTAAAACCGGAACCAAGAGATAAACGAAACAATGTGCTCTTTAACAGAATTAAAAAAAAAAAAACTCACAGAAGGTTTCCACCAACACATTTCAGGCATTAAAAGTAGCTACAACTATGAAATCTGATAAGGTCTACAGATGTAACTGTAAACGCGTGTTCCATACTTGAGATTATTCCTAGATTCTTATTAAACAGGAAAACTGGCGTCTTTGTAGTACCGACGACGTTAAGGGCCGCGTTAGCGCAGTCGATAGAAGACTCGCTTTTAAATCCAGCTGTGTTCGAAACCGAGGGTGTGTGTGGATGGCGACACATGAGGACAGTTTTTTATCAGCTGTCCGTACTTATGGCAGAGCACTTAATGTTTATAACCCTGTGCAATGACGCTTGTTCACATCTCTCGACATTACATTTACCGGCCCGAACACACCAAAGAGAAAACGAGATCGTCACTCTCACGGTCCCCAGAACACGTGTCTCTATTTCTCTATAGACGTTAACAGTTGTCTTGTCAGTTCGATCGATCAAACAGTTTGTACCCTTCACAAAGATACCTCAAGGATTACTAAACTATCCTGACTTTAAAGAATCTAAATCAGGATGGCAGAACAAGGCAGATCCTAGAAACCCCTTTAAACCTCCAAAGAAGTTATAATCTGTGGGCCTTTTCCGTCTTTCCAGACGACAGTGTTATATTGTGCTATGAGGAGGCAAGGGACTCAGAGCCCATGGTGATGGCGGGTGTTACTCGCAAGACCCGCTGGCGTCAAGAAAAGTCTTCCATGGGGACGTTGTAGGGGGACGTTGCTGACGTTGTAGATTAAAAAAAAAAAGCTCTGTTTTGTTCTGCCAGTTTCCCCCCTTTATTTTAGCCGAAAATCCCTAGCCAGATCTTACACCCTGATGAACAGAACCATCGGTGTACACTACTGCATCATCTAACCCAGCTTATCCATCTATCAGTTGTTGTACCTCTAATTCTGCCACACCGTTACACCACTCTCTACATTCTCTCCCTAACGTGATAATTACCTGATGGAAACTGCTGTTGTGTGTGTTCGTGTCGACCCATTCCTGCCCCTTGTATATTTGCCTGACCGAGGCCGCCGTCTCGATAGTTATGAGTTAAATTATCTTCACAGCACTCCGGACACATCCATAGGCGCTCAGATTTCCCTCTTAATATATCCATCAGCGTCGTGTGGTTAATAGTGCCAATCCTATGTTGGTTAACATGATTTGATTTGATTTGATTCAAGGACCGACATCACAGCACTCGAGGCATTTCCATAAGCGCTCCGTATGTTGTTTAACAAGACTTCGTGGGCGTCCGGTGTGCTTCTCGTGCTTGGCTGTGCCGATCTTTACTCTCAATTCGCGTATTATTAGCAGCGATGTGGACACTTTGCTTCCAAAATCCTCAGAACGTCTTATCTCTCTAAGGGCAATGCCAATATTTGCGTGATCCATGGGCCGGCCATCTTTAATTAATGCAGTACCTACCACTCTATCAGTTCTCTCATTACTAACAACGCCTGCATGCCCTGGAACGAATATAAAGGTAACTGCACACACCGGAGAGTTTTGCAATGACTCAAACCACTGTCTGTGTAACCAGCTTGCCTCGACCCGCCGGATCATGCTCAAAGAATTACTCAGCACACACACGAGGGAATAGTCCTGTGATTCTAGCTACACGAAAGCTTGTGTCACCGCTATCACCTCCATCGTCATGCTGCTGGTAGTCATGGAGAAGGCACCAGTGGCTTCTTAAACTGTTCTGTCTGACGGGCGAGCTGTAAATGCCCATGCACTCTTGTGTCCTCGTATAACATACCCGTCTGTGAAGATCACCACATCTGTCTCATCTGACTTGTCACTGATAGTACCTCGACATTGATAGCAGCTGGATTCTGCTCCCGACAACTCCTATCGAGCGTCACGGCACAGGAGAATGTGAGATTGGGCTCTTTAGACGCTGGTATTCATTCCTCACCTGGATGGATGTCTGTAAGGCTGCAGACCTAGCATGATGTCATCCTCTACCCTACCCAGCCTTGATGTGCCCCTTTTAAGCCTATTGCACGAGCCCTCCAGATCTTGATCCTGTAGTTCATGTTAGGGAAGTCAAGAAGGTACCTCATTGCTAAAGGTACCTCATTGCTACACAATGGGGGATCTCATGTGCATCCCAGAATAATGCGCATTGCTTCGTTTTGCACTTTCTCAAGTCTTTCAATTTGAGTATTGCTGACAGTGAGGATGGCAAGAGCATATTCGATGGAAGATAGTACAAGTCCCTGGAACAGAAGCAGAAGCTGTCTCTGCTCAGTGTTAGCAACGGCTATGACCCTCATTGCTGACAGGCCTTTGAGTGCTTTTGTTATGACATGGTCAACATGTTCTTTGAAGGATAGGCTGCGATCAAACCTTACTTAGAGGTATGTCATCAGATTTGTTCTCGCTGCTTTCCACTGCTAGTAAGTTTGCCTTCACTACATGCGCGTTCTCGTAAGTCAGCATACCGCGATCGAAACCCACTGCAGGCTGCGTGGATATTTGTCGTGGTATGGGACGTCGCAGGTTGACCCAGCCTAAAATGGGTACCAGGATGGGCTGTCCTGGGAAAGTAAATACAGCCGGCGTAATGCTGACCACATTACCCACAGAGTGCTGATGGTCTGTAAAAATATGGGACGCTCTGCCCATATGCCCGATGCGCCGAAAGGCGTGAAAAGGGAACTTTACTTTACTTTACTTACATGCGCGTTCAAGGAGAACCACGTTACTGCCTTCGAAGGGTTGATTTGAGCATTAGAATCTGCACACCAGAAGGAGATGCGATTAAGTTTACTCTGCATTGACTTGGCAATAGTATCTTCAGCTAGTGCCATCCATGACTTTCCTCTTTTTAACCAGTCTCCTCTAAATCGTTCAGATTGCCTTTCAGTGGATGTCTTTCATCATTGGTAACTCGCATATAGACTTTGGCTGCGCCAGTGACATTCTAGACTTGGCCGATGTCAGCCCAAGCATAGACCTCATTGTTCTAATTGGGGTATAGCGTGTACAACCCAAGACGATTCTCATTCCTTCATATTGAATCCTTTCAAGCTTTTCACACTGTGAAGTAGACATAGGTAATATTCCTAGGCTATAATCGATTAGGGAGTCGCCGTGGCTGAGCGGCTAGACGCTCGCCGCGGATCGGAAGGTCGTGGGTTCGCTCCCTGGAGGAGCCGGGCTTTTTACAAAAATGACCTTTTCTCCCAGGTCTACCCAGCCTTGAGTGGGTACCGGGTGCAGTCCCGGGAGGTAAAGGCGGCCGGCGTGATGCTGACCGCATCATCCATCTTGTGCCGAATTGGTCTATACAAATATAGGTCTAGCCCTATATGCCCTATACGCGTAATGGCGTGGAAAGGGTCCTTTACTTTTCTTTACTTAAAATCGATTACAGAAAAGACCAAATGCTTGAACAAAAACACGCAACACGTTCCAGGGCATTTGGTTCCCACAAATTCACCCCAGTACCTGTATCATTCATGTCCCGCTTGCACATATCTTTATAACTTATTACAGGTCGACCTGGAAACCTTCTGCCCATCTGTAATTCATCAAAGAGGATGTCCTTGAGGACCAACAAGTCATAACTGAGGCACTAGTAACGGCTGTACCAGGTGTTTCCCGCAAATCCCCATTACGGGTAAGGACTGTTTCCCTGTCAACGCTGGGCTTTATTTTCAAACTGTCCTCGCCAGGTAGGGACAAAAGCTACCTTTCTAGGTCACATGACACTTCCGTCTACCTGTGTTTCTTTGAACATGGAGGCAGCAATACGGAAGTGGACGATATAGACAGATATGTTTGAATCGACGCCCAGAAATGTGATGGATACAGCTGTTGTGATGATTCTAGTCTGGGTTTTCTTGGCGTTTGTACTTGCGCCTGCAGATGCGCAGCAGTACGAGGGTTTGAAAAGTTATATGGGAAATGTGATTGTCAACACTCCATACGGCTATGTTAGTAGTATTTTTTGTGTAATTTTACTCTGTTTACTAGTTTACTAATTAAATTAAATAATATTATTTAAAAAAAAAAAAAACGGTACTGCCTTGGCCTTGACTCCTACTATTATTACTGTTCAGAATTAAGTTTTCCTTTCTTTAACTGCTTTAATGATAACTAACAAGGAGTAGTCTTGATGAATGAATAGGTCTTTTTGGTTAGTTTCATGCAACTTGGAAATAATTACGTGTTGATGATACATTCACTGAATAATTCTACCCTCCCCTCCCGAATCTTCCAGAACTCTCTCAGCAGTTTTTTTTTTAGGGGTACCCGAGGACCATCAACGGATAGGTACAACATTTGGGCTCTCCTTTAAATAATGGTCGCTAGCTGGAAAGCTGACGGTCGCTTAGTCGGAGTGCGCTCCCTTGGCTGCATTGCAAATACGGAGCTTAAAGACGGAACGAAACAAATGACATACTTACCTGTCATCATACGGTTGCGTAGGGTGTAGGGTAGGGTGTGGGTTAGGGGTAGGGTTGGATGTGAAAATTTTGACGCAGGAGTTCCAAATACTGGCCGACAATCTGATGCTTGTGTTAGTGGCGCCACTGGAATTCTCCTAAATATGATGGCAATAGCGCGCGGCTGGTGCCCAATTGATGGCGAATTGTCCGTTTGAGTAGCATCCACAGTCCTTCAATTGTTTGGGTGTGTATGTCACTGTGCTCGATTAGTTGGAACTCCTGCGTCAAAATTGTCACATCAAACCCTAACCCTACCCCTAACCACGCAAACTTATCGGTCATTAAGGCATACAGATCTGCAGGAGTCACATCCGTTGCAACTAAATCGTGCGTCGCAAGAACGTGGTTGCTAATGTGAGTTGGAGCTCGATGTCTAACTACCATGTTGACCTTGTTTTTGATTCGTGACTTTTCCACTCCGTATTTGCAATGCAGCCAAGGGAGCGCACTCCGACTAAGCGACCATCGGCTTTTCAGCTAGCGAACGTTATTTAAAGGAGAGCCCGACATTTGTACTGTGAAAAACATTTAAGAAAATACCAGCCAATTACAACCTATGTGCAATATACACATCTTACTCATAAAAGTGAACATGAAAGATCAATCAAAGATTAGTATTCATTCATTGTCCTGTTGGGCCATTATGTTTGACATAGGGCTCGCAGTCTGTTCCATTCTATTCTGTGCAGTCAGTTTAAAATCTTAGATGGAATCCAGTCCAGCAGACTTGACCTCGGCTATCCTCCGAATAACGGCCCTAAATTATCGAGGCAGAAAATATACCCTAAAAGGGCCTCAGTCACGTGTCAATTGCGCACTTCCGGGGACTATAGCGCAACCGTTGAATTGCGAACTTCCGGCAACTTCCGCCACCGCCGAGAGTATCCCCCACGCCGCGTGAGCGCGCAATTTAAGATGACGGAAGTGCGCAATTGACACATGACTGAGGCCCTGTTAGGGTATATTTTCCGCCTCGATAATTTAGGACCATCATTCGGAGGATAGCCCTTGACGTCTATGATCAATGTTCATCTCAGGCTAAAGATTAGTCAGCTGCCACTAATAATCTTGCTTCTTCAACAGAGCACATCAGACACGAGGTTCATAGTTGCAGTTTTGACCCACCACCATTCATCTCTATGATTGGTTTTCTCTTTCTATTTGGTCTACAAAATGGAGCATTTTTTGTGTCAATAGATGCATTTGGATATATAGTTTTAGATCTATATTTTATAGACCAATTGGCACTCGGTTGATGTGGTCAACATCTGGCTTGTCGCCAGGCCATGCCTATTTTAACATGTTTCTTTCAGTCTAATCATTGTAAATGAATATTTAATGGAATATTTTCACTGTTACACTTGAGACTGTTGACAACATAATCAGGTAGATAGGCCTAGAAAACTGCAGTCTACAATAAGTAATGTTTCTCTGTGTTCATTCAGATGGGTAACAAAAATTGTACATAAAACTCTGGGTTCCGGAGCCTCATTGTGGCGAGAAAACAAAAAAGATCCAATGCCTTCTCAACTAGCATGTTGTCAGAGTCGACTAATTGGGAGACTTCCTTTAAAATCAGAGTGCATCTGCCAGATTGGCAAGAAGCAGCCAACTGCCCACAAATAAGCCAGTAAAATAGATTTATAGGCAAAACTCAGGCCTTGGCACAAAGCCAAAGTCCAAGTGGATGACAAAACCAGGACTTTCCACAGGAGCTTGCTGCTGGTGAACACAAAATAAATACATGAAACACAAATTCAATCTATGAATGTGAATAAATTCAACTCTGTTTAGGCACCAATTCCAGAAATGTGTTCATCCTACCAAAGTAGTTTTTTTCTTTATTTACTGTATTTATTTACTTATGTTTCTTTTTCGTGTGGTCATATTTATGGATCGTTGTGAGGCACATAGGTCGTAAGTCAAGGAGAAGATGTGTATGGTGAGCACAAAAGTCTTATATACTCATGCAATATTGTAAAGCAATAAAAAAAGATAAACCTTGTTTCACTTCAAAAAAAATCTTGAAAATATTTTTCTTGGAGGTAAATTTCTACCTGATAATTTTCAAGTCTGTGATGAATGTTCTAGATGATGACACATTTCAAATCCCAGGTTTGTACTGAAAGTTGTACATTACAATGTTGGTAGTGGAGCTGACAGCTTCCTATATTTTTAATTTCAGGTGAAAGGTGTCACCTTCACATCACAGTATGAGAACCTTCCTAACCGTTGGGTGAATGCATTTCTTGGTGTGCCTTATGCGAAGACACTGGACCAGTATGGCAGCGAGTGGAGGGAGAAGTATCGTTTCCATGTAAGAATACATAGATAAAATTATCTGATTTCAACCATTCTATCCTGTGAAAGATCTTCCATGTTTGCTTTTAAAAGGGTGGTTGGCACACTTGGGTGTTTGTTTACAAATAGGCTGCAATATATGTGCGTCTCAATCCACTCATTCGGTTTAAGCAAACCTAAGCCTGTTTTTATGACAAACTTATTAAGATGGCAGTGCCCCCCTCCCCTTTCCCCATGCCTGGGACCCAGAAACCCACATTGGCAGTGGGATCTGGGAACACACAGGGATATTACAGATCTTATATCCAATAATTGAAGTGTATTGGGCATATACTGCTATCTCTGTCATTTAAAGACTGTTGGCGCTCAAAAGGTAACTTTGTTAGTCTTATGCTAGCTAGCTGGCTTTACTTTCCAGGGATCTAACCTGCCACCTGCAATTGATGACAGTGCCTCACTGCAGGAGCAAGTGTACTTAGACTCATGACCAGTTTGACACCCAAAAATAAGTGGTACCTTTATTTCAGTGAAAATCCAACACTCGGAGCTATATAATCCATGCCTTGTGTGATGCTGTCAGCAAGTGACCAGTCATTATATAAAAAGAGACTGGGTCACATGGGGTAAAACCCAGTACAATGAAGTTGACCCTGTAACCTTAAAAAAATCTTTCACTTTTTCCGCAACAGGGAATTCACAATATATTTATTGGTTACTCTTTATGAAGGGACCATTTCTTTACTGGGAGCCGTTGTGGAATAGCGGCTAGACGCTTGCTTGCGAACCCAAAGGTAGTTGGTTCAAATCTGCGTGGAGCCAGATTTGTTTGAAACACGACTTTGGCTCCTGAGTCATCCCAGTGTTAAATTCGTACCAGGTAAAGGTGGCCAGCCTGATGTTGACCACATAAACCTCAATGAGGGCTGATTTTCTATAGAAATATGAGTATAGCCTCATTTGCTCAGTGTGCCATAAACGTTTAAAGGGGCCTTTCCTTTAAAAATAATTTTTTTGTTTAAGTAATTTTTTTTTTAGATTTCTTTACTCTTGCGGCGATGTCATACTGTCCAGCATTTTCTCGCTTGATCTCCCTCTGCTTCAGTTCTCCTGTAACTGTCCCACAGTCTTGAATTTATGACAGAAATGGTTAATTATCTGAGACTAACAAAGATAAAAGCGTGTAACAGAAAATTATAATGGAGTACTTTTGTTCCATCTTTAATAGTAACCGTTAGGAATTACTGATGTATTTCAGAATCCTGATGAAGACCCGTACTGGTACGGAACATATGATGCAACAAAGTACAAGCCTGCCTGCCCTCAGATGCCCTGGCTAGTAAGGGAGACAGTCTGGGGCTTCAATGAAGTGTCAGAGGACTGTCTTTACTTGGATATTTACACCCCAAATGTTCGTTTCATTTTATATTTGAATTATACTTATTATTAGTGTGTGATCCAGCAAACAGTTCATTCTTGCCTATTGTTTGGTGATCATATGTCCCTAGTGAGGTAAATTTTTACAAATCAGGATACTCAGAATTGTCCTAGGATGTAAAGGCAATGACATGATTAAGACCACATCGACCATTGAGAGTGTAACAACAGAGGATAGGAGAAGTGGAACAGAAATCAAAAAGAGAATAAGAATGGCTAAAACTCTTCAATAAGCTGCAAAAATTATTGACATCTAGAGAGATAAAACAGCACATGAACAGTGAGAATCGTCAGCTGTTATGTATACTCAGCCCACCTGTATGGTGCAGAAACTTGGACAACAAACAAGCAACTAGATAATCACATTGTCCCTGGAAATATAGAAATACAGAAGAATAGGCTGTATTCTGTGGAAACAAAAACAATCAGATGTGTACAGAGGTTTTAGAAAGCCTGCGGATGAAAAAAGAATTGCTGAAATAAATAAAAAAAGAGACAATTGAAATATTTTGGCCAAATTAAAAGACATAACACACTTTTAAAACCCATACTTGAGAGGAAGAGGTCAAAGGCAAGAGAGCAAGAGGTATACAATGATACAAGTCGGAGGACAACATCAAGAGATGGACAAATAGCAGCTTGAGAGAGTTTACAACTAGGGCAAGAGAGCATGTTATCCATTGCAGCCAACTTTCATTGCTGAGATGGCTCCTAACTGATTGAACCATCCAGTGCTGATGGCAGTAAAAAATGCACCACAGCTAAAGCGTCAGTCCATCAGATGCTGTCTTCCTAATAAAGGCTGGCTGCATTGGATCTGCAACACATTTTGTCTCTGTCTTTTGATTGTACACTCTGACACTACTTAATGTTCATCCTCTCTTGGTGTTATTTTCTACTTCGTGTCTTTGTCTGCCTCCTGCCCAGCTGCCTACTTAAAAAAAAAAAATTTTAGTTTGACTTTTACAAATGTCATATTATTTCTTCCACTTATATCCAGTGTTCTCCAAGTAGCTTATGCTGACCCATCATATCTTTTACCATCCTTAGCTCCCTCAGGTGATTTCCCAATTCTAACATTCTCTATGTGGCACTTCTGGAGATTTTATAAGATGTAAAAAAAAAAAAAAAAAATTGTGTTGTCCAATCCAGATTCTTTGTGGCTTTTTATTCCTCACATCCGATTTTCCTGTTGAGGATTCTGGGGACTCATTGTGGGAAAAAAAAAATAGAATAGACCCACTGCTCCCTCCCCCCGCCCCCCCCCACACCCCCCTCCCCCTCCCCCCCCCCAACCACTATGCATGTCTTAAAAGTCGACTAATTAGGGGCGTTTCCTTCAGAGTTGGAGTATCTGCCTGAGAGGTGAGGAACCAACAGTCTGCATACAGATAAGCCAGATCTAATCTGTACAATGGATCTGCACACAAAACCTGAATTCTGAAACAAGGCTAAAATAGAAATTATATTTCACTTGTCTTTGAGTGTCACCAGAATATATGTGCAGAATTTCTGTTTATTATCTTCATCCACTCTTTTGTATTTCTACCTTTACTAAGACTAATATTTGTTTTTTAAATTCTTTTGGGACAGCTCTTTTCCTGCAATAAGGATGTAACTATAATCAAATCCTCCATCTTGAAATCAGTCTTCTTATTCTTCACTTCCTTTTTTACCCCTGTGGGTTCTTGCTTCTTGTTTGTCTGGTGCCTTGAACTTAGACAGATATTCTTGGTCTACTTTGTGCTCTATGTCCTTCTCTTTTTGTGTATGCCTTGTGTGTTATGATGTCATAAGGAATTCTTTTGAAATGGGAAGACCATTTGATTTGCTGTCTTTGTATGTAATTTAGAATTGTTTTGTGCCAACTTTGTCTCTTCTGACCTTATTTCTGACTGTATCTCTTCTGGTCACTCCTGCACCCTTCTTAGACATCTCGTTTCCCTGGTTACTAATGAACTTTTTTGGTTTATTGTGAGTGATCATGCCTGGCACTGGTAGCATTGGATGGGAATGAATATGCTGTGTATGAGATGTTTCTTTGTGGTGATCAAGATTGTCTCATGCTGTAAGAGGGGGGAGGCTAGCTGTTCCAATACTTGGTTTGCTTCCCTTCATCAAATTTCCCCATCTTCTGTGTGTTTTGTTCCCAGATATTTAAACTCAGTTGAAGTCAGTGATCAGTTTAAAGTAAATGTAATGTTTATATTTATGGCTAAATTGTACACACATATTATTGTAGATCACATCAGAATCGGTATCAGCATCTCCAAATCTGTATCCTGTCCTTGTGTTTCTTCATGGTGGCGGTTTCATCATGGGAGCATCAAGGCAGTGGCCAGGTGTTTTCTTAGCAGAGAGATTTGTTGTGGTAGTGGTTATAAACTACAGGCTGAATGCGCTTGGTAAGTTTGGCTTATTTCATTGCAGTCACGGTCAGTGTTTTTCAGCGACATATCATCAGAACATTGATTTCTTGAATGATAATTTAAGTATATCTGGTAATATGGTAATCTAGGTTTTAGCTTCATAGAAAATGGGTCACCCCACAGTTGCTCTGCTCTTCTGCCAATGAAAAGCACACATAATGTCGGTCACTGTCCTTTGTGGAAAAAATGACACAGACTGCTGTCTCAGCATATCCACTAGCATACACACGCACTAAAAGTATAAGACAGCCATCAGAAGGACTAACACAAGCTGTCTGACATCAGAAATGCAGTTCATCGTCAACGGAAGCAGCAGTTACTAACAGATCAGTAGTTGCACACATGATTAATTCATATAAGGCACCATCACATCTGTGACAATGGGTTGCTCACCATTTTCTGATTCTACAGTTCACAACAAAATCTTGGTCACAGCCAAAAAAAATATTTCAAATGAATTCCACAGCCCACAATGTCATGCTATGCATTCAGCTCATTAACTGGGTGACGAAACTAAATTCTTTCAGTATACAGATGGGGGAAAATTGCAATGGCCAACATCTGTCAGAAATAAAAACATTTGCCACGATTAGAAACAGTGCCATCCATTTTGATCAAAAGCCAATAATTTAACTATCTATAATGTTAGAACAGCGGTTGTTAAATGCCTGAAAACAAATATAGACTTTAAATTATATAATTTTAAAAGTTATGTTTTCTGCTGCGGGTGTCTTTCAGTTTTTACATATTCTAGTGAAAGTTGAAAAACCATTAAAGACATGGAGCAAAAATTATATTCATTTAAAAAAAAAAGACGACTTAGGATGAAATTGATAAACATTAAATGGAATGATTTCAAGAAAGAAGAAATAGGTGCTAATCACGAACCTGCTATAAAGCGCAAGAGTTCATTCCCCTCTCCTCAAATGGCGCCACCTCATAACACTCTCACAACATATGACAGTTAAATTACCACTGCAAAACACAACCTTTAACATGTACATACATTTTGAGAACCACAGGCCAGGTGAAACAAGATCACATAAATAGAATATCCTACTTGGAAATAAATTTTTTGATTCACAGGAAATGAAAAATATTCCATATTAGCAGCCTAAAAGTATTATAAAAACATACCACATCTGCTAGTTGTTTCAGTTAAGAACAGCACAAATATGACTGATAATAAAATATTAAAAACCACATGAACACCTAATGCAGCTAGGTCAGAAAGCTGGATGCATGACTATGTTACCATTTTCTTTTGTCAGGTTTTTCTTTGGTTTCAGATCATGGACTGCTCATCGTATTTTAATTTCACCTCTCTTGACTTTCACTTATTAATAATGATCCTGTTGTGCCATTTTATGTCACATAGAATTCACCATTGAATTGTTTCACCCTGTTCTTTCATATACTATATTTCTGATATTGTAGGCAGAATCTAGTCTGGCACCTTTGTTCTCTCTCATCAGTGTTCACAATAGGGTTTCTTTTGGGCATCGTAGCTTTTTAAGTCCATTGATTTCCTATTCCAGTGACTGTCATGTGGTTCTTTGTGTGGAAAGTTGTGGGTTTAGGTCCTGGCAGAGCCTGACTTTAAAAAAAAAAAAGACTTTGGCTCTTAGCTCGATCTAGCTGTGAGTGGTTGCCAGGTTGCCAGTCCTGGGAAGTAAAGGCAGCTGGTGTGATGATGCTGACCGCATCACCCACCCAGTGCCGTTCGGTCTAAAAAATATAGGTCTAGCCCTATATGCCCACTACACCTGAAGGCATGGAAGAGAGTCCTTTACTTTCTTTTACTTTCACAATCAATAAATCAATCAGATATCTCCACAGTGGAGGTTGGCTGCAGTTGATCTCATTCGCACTCTTTCCTTCGCTCTCGATATACTCACTCAGACTGCTGTTTGTCCAACTCATGGTGTTATCCACCGACTTGTATTGCTGTCTACCTCTTACTTGCATTCAATCAACATATCCTTTACAGAATGTTGCTTTCCTCATGGCACGCCAACACTCCTCGGTGATAAAACATGCATCCCCACACTAGCTGCTCCTGCACTCTGACCCATGAGAGTGACTTTATCTGGATTTCCACGGAATGACCTAATTGTTTTCTTCACAAACTGCAATTTTCTAGTCAGTTCTCCAGCCCTGTGTGACTCATAGCCCATGCATCTTTAGTGTACACCACCTTCACGGAGGCTGGCCTCTACTTCATTTTCTGGAAACTGCTGGACCACCACAGTGATTGACTCTCTACTCTTTTCCGTTTCCTTTTTATTTTCCACCACAGTGATTGACATGACCACAATAGCTTGCATTACTACTTTTCCTTCCAGTATAGTTTTTTTTTTTTGGCATCCTAGTATTGATTTGATTTAATTATCAAATAAATAAGTAATGGTTAGATTAATTTAACAACTTTGTTTTTCTATTTTTTTTGTGTGTTGTACAGGATTTCTCAGCACAGGTGACCGCTACTCAACTGGAAATTATGGAATGTTTGACCAGGTCAAGGCATTGCAGTTTGTTAAGAAAACAATTAGGTCATTCCGTGGGAAATCCAGATAAAGTCACTCTCATGGGTCAGAGTGCAGGAGCAGCTAGTGTGGGGATGCATGTTTTATCTCCGAGGAGTGTTGGTGAGTAAAAACATTTTTCCCTCGGGGAAGGGGGGAGGGGGAGGGGGGTTGTAAGAGTGTTAGGTCTGTTTCTTTTCTCTCTTTTTTTATTTCCTTCCGCAACTCTCTTTACATCCCTAGTGTTTTCAGAACCTTTATATTTGATTTAATTGTGTTTGTTTACTTGAAATACAAACTCAGTTCAATTTTCTGATTGCTTGCTCTATGATCCAGATACTGTCAGGATACAGCAGACTTGAGTATAGATAACATTTGACAGGTCTCATTTTTAATGTGTTATGTCTCTAGATATCAGTTATCTTCACATGCTGTTGAAAATATTTTGGGTCACCCCTGTTCTCTTTTTGACTAGTTATCTCCCTGAACTAACTTTTTTTTTGATTATACTGTTTGTCAAACCATTGGGGGGGGGGGGGGGGGTTGCATTTATTTTCTCTAACTTTGACTGTCCCCAGTCTATCTGTAAGGCAACATATTTGTATGTCTCTTTCATCTGGCTGCTAATCCTTGACCTGTCCGACATAAAAGAGACCATAAAAAGTAAAGTAACTGGACCTTTTCAACGCCTTCAGTTGTGTTGGGCATATAGGGCTAGACCTATATTTTATAAAGCCAATCAGCACTTGGTGCGTAATATGCTGAGCAGCATGCTGGCCACCTTTACTTCCCAGGTCTTGCACCTGGTACCCATTTAAGGCTCAGTCCACCTGGGAGCCAAGGAAATTTAAAAAAAAAAAAAAAAAAAGAGGTCAAGAACCTATGGCCTGTTTTATTACTGTAAAAATATAGTTTTTTTTCTTTAAAATTGCCTTGAATATTTTCTAATTATGCATTTTAGGCCTCTTTAATCAAGCCATTATGCTCAGTGGGTCTGAAATGAGCGAGTGGGCAGTTATCAGGACAGCAGATTCAGTTGAATATGCTCGTCGTCTTTGTGCTGAAGTGGGATGTCCAACAAGTGATTCACAACAGATGATGGATTGTCTGCGATATTACAGGAGCTTTGAGCAGATTGTCAATGCTTCTGCACGAGTTTCCATGTTGGTATGGACCTTTTTATAATTCCTCATTATTCTCTAGGAAAACTGCATTGATGGTTGGTCTTTCTTATCAGATGGGGAATTAATGAAGGGTTGCAGATCAAGTAATGAAGGGTTGCAGACCAAGTAATGAAGGATTGCAGACCAAGTAATGAAGGGTTGCAGACCAAGTAATGAAGGGTTGCAGACCAAGTAATGAAGGGTTGCAGACCAAGTAATGAAGGGTTGCAGACCAAGTAATGAAGGGTTGCAGACCAAGTAATGAAGGGTTGCAATGACCAAGTAAGTAATGAAGGTTGCAGACCAAGTAATGAAAGGGTTGCAGACCAAGTAATGAAGGGTTTGCAGACCAAGTAATGAAGGGTTGCAGACCAAGTAATGAAGGGTTTTCAGACCAAGTAATGAAGGGTTGCAGACCAAGTAATGAAGGTTGCAGTTGCAGACCAAGTAATGAAGGGTTGCAGACCAAGTAATGAAGTGTTGCAGACCAAGTAATGAAGGGTTGCAGACCAAGTAATGAAGGGTTGCAGACCAAGTAATGAAGGGTTGCAGACCAAATAATGAAGGGTTGCAGACCAAGTAATGAAGGGTTGCAGACCAAGTAATGAAGGGTTGCAGACCAAGTAATGAAGGGTTGCAGACCAAGTAATGAAGGGTTGCAGACCAAGTAATGAAGGGTTGCAGACCAAGTAATGAAGTGTTCCAGACCAAGTAATGAAGGGTTGCAGACCAAGTAATGAAGGGTTGCAGACCAAGTAATGAAGGGTTGCAGACCAAGTAAACAATTGAGAGATAATATAACATGAACAGAACATAACCCTTGACCCCTTAAGGTTGTGGACATGTATCGATGGGAGCTCTAGCACATAAAACCCGCCATTTTGTCTGTCTTCCGCTTGATGAATTAGAGTATGATAACTTAGTCCTGTCCATTTTCTTGATGTTTTCATTTCAAGTTCTTCTTTGCCCTCCTGTTCTTGGACTACCCTCCAATGTTAAAAAATATACAGACAGACGTATAGACATGTGGAGTTCCCAAATGGAAAGAGAGGGCCAATGCAGAGATGGAAGGAGGTGGGACAATATCTACAGCGATAAACTTTCAAGGGCTCAGAATGTTGAAGAAAACGAAGAGTTAGAATTTTATTATTAAATCTAAAATAGCGGGAGACAATCAAAGAAAAATTTAAACATTTTGTGCTTGTGTCAAGTACTTTAGGCTTGAAAAGCGGGAGACAAAAGATCTGAGTGGTAATATATATATATAAATTGAACATTTTGTTGTTTCTTTCTCTGACCTATGATTTGATTATTTTCTTTTTTCGGTCCTTGTTTTTCAGTCTGGGAAAATAGGAAACCCCTGGGGACCAGTTGTGGATGGACCCTTTGTTGGAGTTAACTTTGCTTTCTTGCCTGACCCACCTGCGGATCTCAGGAGGCAGCTAAGACAGTTGAACATCCCTCTTCTGGCGGGAATGGTCTCAAATGAAGGAGCTTATTTTATACGTATGTATCACTGTAGAAGTTTTACTTAAGATAGTTTTGTTTGTAGTGTTTGTGCATCATGTACCAGCAGATGGGAATAATTTTTTTTTTAAAGTAGTTTTATCTTCCATCTTCAGTAACCTGATGGATTTTTTTCTGTTGGGGCAAAAATTTGATCCTAACTTGTACAGTCCATGGTGACTGTACTAGCCTTGCTGCCTCAAGTCCTCAGGCTCAAGCCAGCCCAATCCTGCCCCGCTCTCAGAAGTGGTAATTACAAGATAGTTCAGTCTTTTGTTACCTGGTACAATGCAGACCTGAGGAGAGCTTACCAGGTACCAAAGAAATTGTTCTTCTTATCAGAAATTACTCTTATCCAGATGAGAATTCAAGCAAGAAAAATTTCTGGGGATAAACATTTTTTTCATCACAACAGAAATTTACCACATCCGAGATTGTCTTAAGCCGGTCTGTTGTGTATTTTTTTTTAATATTTATTAAATTTGCTGGTGTCATATCTCAGTGAAAAAACAATTTGTCCAAACAGTTGTTACTTGAAACTAATAATGTTAGGATAAAGTGAGTTGCAGTGGTAAATACTCTGTTGGACATAGAGTTGAAGTAGCGACACCTGAGACTGCAATGGACTAATGTGTGAACTGCATGAAATTAGAGGAATGTGAAAATATGCTTAAAATGTTTGAAGTTGCCTATAAATGCATGATCTCTTTTTCTCTGCATTTCCTGGCTGTAAACTCTGTCGGTGAGTCCTGGCTATTTATCCACTTCTGGGCTTTGGTCTTTTTGCAGGACTTTAGTTTTGTGTGCACATTCATTTTACAGATGAGGCTTTTTTGTGTGCCAACTGTTTGTTTATTACCTCTCAGGCAGATGCCCTCTGACTCTGAAGGAAGTGTTGATCCTTTCTTGGCTAGGCCTTTGGGTGGGAACCTGTTTCTAGGACAACCTCGGAGAGGTGTTGATAGGTCTTAAATGAGTAGAATGAGTAGTGGTCTTGTTGCACGACCACATGTGGTTCAGTACCTTGTAATCTTAGTTTCAGATTCATAGCAAATGAGCCACCCCATTGTTGTTTCGCTCCTGTGCCAATGGAAAACACACAGAATGTCCATCACTGTGCTTTGTGGAAAAACTGAACCTGATTGCAGTCTCAGCATATCCACTAGCATACCCATGCATTAAAAGCATGAGGCAGCAATCAGAAATGCTAACACAAACAGTCCGACATTAGAAATGCAGTTCATCATCGACGAAAGCAGCATTTACAAACAGATCAGAAGTTGCACACACAGTTAATTTTAACTACATTAAGGCACTACCACTTCTGTGGCAACAGGCCACTTGCCATTTTCTAAATCTACAGTTCACAGCAGCATGTTGGTCATGGTTGAAAAACGTCAAATGAAATCTGCAGCTCACAGTGTTGTGTCATGCACTTAACTCCATTTAGACCAGAAGTTTCGGTACACATCTCTGCATCCACCAGTTCAAGATGAGATGTGTGGTGCTGAATTAGGTACATGTAAGTCAAAGACCATTTGCACAACAGTGATGCAGCAGGCATCTGTTGCTAGACTCATATTGGCATTCAATGGGTGAGTGAGTCAACATCCTGCTGACAGCCTTTACTTCCCATGGTGTTGTCTGGCACCCATTTTAGGCTGGGTTTTCCTTGGTATGGATTTGGGTGAGCCCAGTACCAGAGCACCAAGTATTGGCTCTGCATTTATGGAAGCCACCTTGGGTGATGGGAAATGCTCATGTTCTGCCCCTGACTTTCCTTGAGGGTGAACCAGCATTCTTGGCTTCTCTGGGCCAGACTGATGGAAGGCACTAACAGTGACCTACGAAACAAAGATGATCTCACAACAGTGAGGCAGCAGTGTTCCATGAAACAAACTGGGAAGGCTAACCAACTCAAAAATGTCTGTAGATGTTAAACATGTCAGACAAAAGGTGCAAATATCGCAGCCGTGTTGTAAACGGGCACAGCGCAGTTACATCCTGGCATGAGTGAAGAAAAAGAAGAGGATTTTCTTGCTTCACCATCAGTAATTCTGCATTGTGCACCTGATAAGTTTCAATGAAGTGTGCCAGGCAATAAAATATGCATTTCTCATTTGTGTCAGGGAAGCCACTATGGTGTAGCAGTTAGACACTCACCTGCCGATCAGAAGGTTGTGGGTTTGGGTCCTCGTGGAGCCAGAGGTTTAAAATATGACCTTGGCTCCCAGGTCGACCCATTGAGTGGGTACCAGGTACAGTCCTGGGAAATAAAGGCGGTTATCTTGATGATGACCACATTACCTACAGAATGCACTAAATGCCTCAAGGTGTGGAAAGGGTACTCCTTTGCTTTTTATTTGTCTCTTTTGTTCAAACTACATTTCTGTAAAATAAACTTTTCTTTTGTGTAAATTATCAGCAAGTCTTCCGAACTTGATCGATGGAGTGACAAAGACCCAGTTTCAGAATATTCTGGATGAGTTTATCAGATACAGGGACATCAAGGATAAAAATGCTCTTTACGATGCTCTGGAGTTTCAGTACACCTACTGGCCACATCCCACAAACCAAACCTGGATATGTAATAAGCTGATTGAGGTAAGATTTCACAGACTTTTGACTTTTGGCTCTCATCATGTGGACCTATACATACATTTGAGTTGAGTTCTGGGGACCTATTTGTGAGGGGGGGGGGGGGGGGGGGGGAAACTGGAATAGATCCACAGTCCCCCCCTTTCCAACAAACATGTTGTACAAGTGACTAATTAGGGGTGTCTTGTTTAAGGTTAGAGTGCCTCTAAGAGGTGAGGAACCAGCAGTCTACATACAAATAAACCAGACCTGTAAAATGGATGTGCATGCCAAACTCAAGTTCAGGAACGAGACCTAAGTCCAGAGGTGGATGAACAACCAAAACTTTCTGCTGGAGTTTGCAGACGGTCAACACGAAGAAGATTTGGTTGAAAAGCAACTAATTAAGAATTTGTTGAAATCTGATGTGTGGGGCTGAAAGGCTCAGATGGTTACTGCTTAGCTGTAAACCACAACATGGCTTGCCATCCACCCTTCTAAAAGCAACTACAGAAGAATAGGTTGTCTAGTTTCCTGCCACTACACTCGCTTTCAGTCTGAATTCATTTCTGATGTCTTTAAAATGATTAATGCCTGTGTCTTACTGAAGCTGTTGGAAGCAGCAAAAATGTTACAGAAGTCACTAAATGAATTAAGGCATCTATGGTGAAGTGGTTAAGCTGTTCACCTCATGCTGTGAAGGTCATGTGTTCCTTTCATGGTTATGTAGTTTCACGATTAGTTTTTATAGAGATCCTTTGGGAATCCCCACCGCAGCCACTTAGTTTGTGCTTTGTGTGACACTCCCAGCGGGTGGCTAGCTGTTCTCCTGAGAGAAACCAAACCATATTGGATAAAACAGTGCAATGACATTGAGCCGCTCACCTTTAACCTTTAAAAATAATGTCAAAAGGGGTGGCCAGAGGTAGGATTCATTGGCTAAAGGTAAGAGTCATTGGCTGGAGGTAGGATTCATTGGCTGGAGGTAGGGTTCATTGGCTGGAGGTAGGATTCATTGGCTGGAGGGAGGATTCATTGGCTGGAGGTAGGATTCATTGGCTGGAGGGAGGATTCATTGGCTGGAGGGAGGATTCATTGGCTAGATATAGGAGTCATGGAGCTGGCTGTCCCATCTCAGTTAAAAAAAAAAAAAACGACAACAAAGACAGCCATCTTTAAGAAAGTCTAAAAAGGACAAGAAAAAAACTCAACCAGTTTGAGGGAAAAGGGGGGGGGGGGGTGTTATAGATTAAAAATATGGCCAGTGTTCGATTAAGGGGATAAAGTGCAGAAGAAGAAGAAAAGTGAGAAGATCAACTTCATGCATCAGGATTCATCCCTTTTGGTCGAGTCTGACTGATCACCTGTCAAAAGCAGAGCAGGATTATTTTTTTGTCTTTTAGAGTGAATATTTTTGTTTCCTAGAATGATAATTTTTGTTTCCTAAAGTGATTATTTTGCTGTTTTCTAGAATGTGAATTTTATTGCTTGTTTTCAAGAGTATTAATATTATTGCTTCTTTTCTTATGTGTGATTATTATTCTGTTTACTGCTTGGTCAAATTGTTTCGCTCTGGAGGTTATTCGTTCTATTATGGCTGCATGGTTTGGTTCACGGGCGCAATTTTAATGCAGGCCTCTTGGGATCATCGTCAGAGCTAAAGTAGTTCATGCTTTGTGTGATACTCTTGGCAGTTTTCTAGCCATTCCGCAAGTAAAGATCGAGCCATATGGGACCCCCCCCCCCCCCCCCCAAAGCCTGGTACAATGAAATCGAGGAGCAGCTGACCAAACGGTTGGAACGCTGGGCTTTCAACTGGTAGATCTGGGTTCGAATCCTTGATAAGGCTGGGGATTTTTTCTGTCAATGCAAAATAAAATGCACACCTGCATAGTCGTGGCACCAGCACTAGCCATGCGCCCTGTGAATCCTCAGGCTCAAAGACCCTGCCTGCCTACACCACATAAGTTTTTTTTTTTTTCAATGAAATCGCTCCTCTTGACTGTAACTTTTGCATTGTAAAATATGTATATGATTGCCTTGTTTCCCAGATGATGGGAGACTACATGTTTGGTGCTGCGATGAGTGCAACTTTGGACTCCCATGTGTTCGCCTCCACTGTGTTTTTCTATGTCTTTGAGTACAATTCCTGGAACAATTACAATCCATCATGGAGAGGTAGGTCACGTACTGAGTATTAGTGATGTAATAATTGTATTTACATGAGGGCTTCAAATTAAATCCTTAAAAGAGTTACAGAAACTACACCAACCATGCCATTGTCTTGTAACCTGTGATTATTGTTGTTAAGGATGTCAAGAGTGTTAAGCATGTGCCGTCACAGTGCAGACGATCAGAATGACATCATAATGAAAGTTTAAAGATGGCCTCTCCATTTTTGTCATGAGAGGAGCGGCATTTTCTGATCAGCGAAAGGGTGAAACCTAAAGAAATTCATTAGCGAATGAAGGTCCAGTGCGGTGATGCATGTCTGTCGGTCCAGCAAGTGTGTGAGTGGGAAGTTTTATAACAGCGTTTTTTTCTGTGACAGACTGTTCATGACCGGATCAGGCACACTTTCACTCACAAGTCCACGCTGTTCTGAAACTTGACATTTTAACAATATTGAAACCCCCTGATTTTTAGTTGTTTCTTCGCCACAGGTGTGGACGTGTGCTAGTAAATAGGTAATGCTGGTTTGATTCAGCTAATTTCCTTCATGAAGACCTTAGTGATTGTGGCAAAATGTAATAAAAACTTTAGTAGCACAGAGATTGTGGGTTCTGTGTCCACATTATGGGGGAAAACAAAAATAGACGCACTGCCCCAAACATATTATAAGAGTTAATAATTAGCAATTGTTTCTTCAAATTCGAAGTGCTTCTGCCTGAGAGGTGAGCTACCATAAGTCTACATACAAGTAAGTATCTGTAATGTGCACTGGATCGCAAATTATTCCTCCCCACGGCGCTTAACTGCAGAAGTGGTTTACGATGATGATGATGATGAATCTGTAGTCTACATTTTCTAGTAACACTACTAATATATCTGTAATATTAAACTTGTAACTCTAAAATAATCCATATGTAACTGTTGTGTGCTAAATTGAGTCAGCACACTACCAAGTGTCTAGCAGGTACTCTTCAGCTTCCTTTCTTAACAAGACAACTCGACGACGATGACACCGTCATACAAGTTTATTTAACAGGATACATGACACAAATGCAGAGACGTAGTTATTGATCACAGCTGACATTCTCACATCGTTCATTTGTCTTCACAGCTCTCGATCTCTCACTGTGTAGTGACCTCTCCTGGACTACTGCAGATACCAGGATGACGGCGTCCCACTCTCTGGACGCGTCGTACAGCTGAACAGGACGACTTCTCCCATTCACTGGACCTTGATATTAATTCAGCATACAACACGGCTGACTGGAGACGGACTTCTCTTGCCGTACCCCGAAACCAGGCACTACTGGTCTTCCCGTCCCCTGGACTTACTTTGCCAGCGGGACCATATTTTCCATACCGCAATTCCGACACTTACTCAGACCTAAATGCCTGATAGTCGTACGGTATTCTAGTCGGTTAGACTCCAATGACCGACAGGACTTCTACCATAAGTCCTCTCATACTTTTGACATGTAGGGCAATCTCGACACTTACTCGGACCTAAATGCCCGATAGTCGTACGGTATGTTTGTCTGTTAGACTCGAGATTTTACCTGGACCCTGACTTGGTCTCTGACTCTCGTTTTCTCTCTCTTCTTGCTTCTCGCTCTATCTTGACTGCCCCCGAGGGGCTTTAGCCCTCAGGCTACAGCTCACTCTCTGGACTGTCTACGCAGCCCAATTTATATATGTCGAATCCGTGTAGGTGGATGGTGATTACACGAGAGGCACGCTTGTGTGGGCGTTCTCATGAATCATGATCCTGTGGGTGTTCTCGGGACTCGCTCATGTGAGCGTTCCCGAGGATCACGCTTATGTGGGTGGCTGATGTTACCCGAGAATCACGCTGTCACTTAATTCACACTTTATCTCGTTATCCACGCTTTCAGCTCACCACACAGAATCCTACGCGTCCACTTTCTCTCGTGGCAAGCACGCCTTGTTCATGAATAGACGTTTTCACTGGTCACCTCTTAATACTCGGATCATATTGACACTCTTTCCTCGTGAACTTACAGGAAGTACAGGCATACCATTGTCCCTTCCCACAATATCACACTTAACCCAAATCAGCGCGCAACAGTAACTTTATATTTATCATCATTTTAACATGAAACTGGAGACACAAAGTTTGTGAAAACAATATTTAATCAATTGTTTTAATCTGTTTCAGGTATTTCCCATGGTCAAGATTTGGAATACATATTTGGGTTTCCCTTCATTAATGATACTTACAGAGATTTACTGGGTATTTTTCCAAGACAGGAATATGATTACTCTGATCGAAATATCTCAGAGTATATGATAACAATGATAACAAACTTCACAAGCACCGGGTAAGTTGTGTGCACATGCTGTCTTATGTGGCATGCTTGTTTGTTCATATGTTATGTATGGTGTGACATGCTTGTCTGCCTGTCCTGTCTCCCTATGTTTGTGTGTATGTGTGTGCATACAAGTTCTTGTGAAGTAAGGTTGGCGATATGTATTTTTGTCTACATGAGCTTGTGTATTGAGCTCATATTACTGGCAAGTTGCCTGTGTGGGCTCAGAGGCCCTGTTTTGAAGAGGAAAAGAAATTGCCAATTCCTCCCCACCAAGCATGTCGTAAAAGGTGACTAATTAGGGGTTTGCTTAAATCAGATGGGGATAGGTGCAGATATCACAGCCTAGCTGTAAACCACAACACAAGGTGCCAACTGCCCTTCTAAGGGTGAATGCAGAAGAGGATGACTGGTAAATATTCACAGCTGTTAGAAAGTTTGTACTTAACTACAGAACATTAGTTACCAGTAGAGAGTTTGTACCTAATTACAGACCATTGGTTACCAGTAGAAAGTTTGTACCTAACTACAGACCATTGGTTACCAGTAGAAAGTTTGTACCTAACTACAGAACATTAGTTACCAGTAGAAAGTTTGTACCTAACTACAGAACATTAGTTACCAGTAGAGAGTTTGTACCTAACTACAGAACATTAGTTACCAGTAGAAAGTTTGTACCTAACTACAGTACATTGGTTACCAGTAGAAAGTTTGTACCTAACTACAGAACATTAGTTACCAGTAAAAAGTTTATACCTAACTACAGACCATTGGTTACAAGTAGAAACTTTGTACCTAACTACAGAACATTAGTTCTTCTTCTTCGTCTTCTTTTCCACCTTTTACCTCATCAAAGTGTCGGTGGGAGATGTAATGTTCTTTAATGGTCTCTGTCAAGAGCACTATTAAGGCTGATGTTAATTTCCGAAAGGCTGTTCTTAATGCCATCACTCCATATTTTCTGAGGTCTTCCACTCGCTCTATACCCGTTGTTACGTTTTAGTGTGGCTCGCTGTGGCAGATAGTACCAGGGCATTCTTGTTCGGTATCCAAACCACTTCATTTGTTGTTCTTTGATGGCCTGTAAGATTGGCTTTATTCCTAGCATTCGTCTGATTTCGTATTCTGTCTTTCCTTGAAATTCCTGCAGCTCTTCTAAAGCATTTCTTCTCTGTTGTCACAATTTTACGTTCATTGGAGGATGTAAGTGTCCACATTCGGCATTGATAGCATAGTGTTGGCCAAAAAATAGTTCTGAAAAGATTCACTTTAGTACTCCGAGTTATCTGCTTGTGTGTCAACAGGGAAGATAGTTGACCCATTACTGGATTAGCTTTGGCACATCTAGAGCTAATTTCTCTGACCATTTTTCCGTCGGATGTAAAAATTGCTCCCAAATACTTAAATTCCTCTGTTTGTCTCAGGGTGCTGTTTTTAAATTTTATTTCTAAATTGTCTTTATGTCTTCCCTTCATCATTGTCTCTGTTTTCGTAGTTTTTTTTTTTTACAGAACATTAGTTACCAGTAGAAAGTTTGTACCTAACTACAGACCATTGGTTACCAGTAGAAAGTTTGTACCTAACTACAGACCATTGGTTACCAGTAGAAAGTTTGTACCTAACTACAGACCATTGGTTACCAGTAGAAAGTTTGTACCTAACTACAGACCATTGGTTACCAGTAGAAAGTTTGTACCTAACTACAGACCATTGGTTACCAGTAGAAAATTTGTACCTAACTACAGACCATTGGTTACCAGTAGAAAGTTTGTACCTAACTACAGACCATTGGTTACCAGTAGAAAGTTTGTACCTAACTACAGACCATTGGTTACCAGTAGAAAGTTTGTACCTAACTACAGACCATTGGTTACCAGTTGAAAGTTTGTACCTAACTACAGACCATTGGTTACCAGTAGAAAGTTTGTACCTAACTACAGACCATTGGTTACCAGTAGAAAGTTTGTACCTAACTACAGACCATTGGTTACCACAATTATTTTTGTTTATTCTAAGACAAAGTTCCCCACCCTCTCAAATTTAAAACTTTCTTTCATTACAGTGAGCCCACACCAAGAATTGAACAGTTACGTTTTTTCCGCAACGTCTCATGGTATCAGTACAACATGGTGAACCACACCTACTTAAGTATCAACAACCAATCAATGAACAAGATCAACTACCGGCAGGACCAGTCTCACTTTTGGAATGACTACTATCCAAAACTGGCAGGATACTCTCAGTGTAAGTGCTGAAGTTGAATTACATGTATATAGGGTTAGTGGACATGTATATGTGGCTAGTGGATGGGTATATGTGGTTAGTGGATGTGTATATGTGATCAGTGTACTTGTATATGTGGCTAGTGGATGTGTATATGTGGCTAGTGGACATGTATATGTGGCTAGTGGATGGGTATATGTGGTTAGTGGACATGTATATGTGGCTAGTGGATGGGTATATGTGGTTAGTGGATGTGTATATGTGATCAGTGTACTTGTATATGTGGCTAGTGGATGGGTATATGTGGTTAGTGGACATGTATATGTGGCTAGTGGATGTGTATATGTGGCTAGTGGAGATGTATATGTGGCTAGTGGACATGTATATGTGGCTAGTGGACATGTATATGTGGCTAGTGGATGGGTATATGTGGTTAGTGGACATGTATATGTGGCTAGTGGATGGGTATATGTGGTTAGTGGATGGGTATATGTGGTTAGTGGATGTGTATATGTGGCTAGTGGATGTGTATATGTGGCTAGTGGACATGTATATGTGGCTAGTGGATGTGTATATGTGGCTAGTGGACATGTATATGTGGCTAGTGGACATGTATATGTGGCTAGTGGATGTGTATATGTGGTTAGTGGACATGTATATGTGGCTAGTGGATGTGTATATGTGGCTAGTGGATGTGTATATGTGGCTAGTGGACGTGTATATGTGGCTAGTGGATGTGTATATGTGGCTAGTGGACATGTATATGTGGCTAGTGGATGTGTATATGTGGCTAGTGGACGTGTATATGTGGCTAGTGGATGTGTATATGTGGCTAGTGGATGGGTATATGTGGCTAGTGGACGTGTATATGTGGCTAGTGGATGTGTATATGTGGCTAGTGGACATGTATATGTGGCTAGTGGATGTGTATATGTGGCTAGTGGACATGTATATGTGGCTAGTGGATGTGTATATGTGGCTAGTGGACATGTATATGTGGCTAGTGGATGTGTATATGTGGCTAGTGGACATGTATATGTGGCTAGTGGATGTGTATATGTGGCTAGTGGACATGTATATGTGGCTAGTGGATGTGTATATGTGGCTAGTGGATGTGTATATGTGGCTAGTGGATGGGTATATGTGGCTAGTGGACATGTATATGTGGCTAGTGGATGTGTATATGTGGCTAGTGGACATGTATATGTGGCTAGTGGATGTGTATATGTGGCTAGTGGATGTGTATATGTGGCTAGTGGACATGTATATGTGGCTAGTGGATGTGTATATGTGGCTAGTGGACATGTATATGTGGCTAGTGGATGGGTATATGTGGCTAGTGGACAGGTATATGTGGCTAGTGGATGGGTATATGTGGTTAGTGGACATGTATATGTGGCTAGTGGATGTGTATATGTGGCTAGTGGACATGTATATGTGGCTAGTGGATGTGTATATGTGGCTAGTGGACATGTATATGTGGCTAGTGGATGTGTATATGTGGCTAGTGGACGTGTATATGTGGCTAGTGGACGTGTATATGTGGCTAGTGGACATGTATATGTGGCTAGTGGACGTGTATATGTGGCTAGTGGACATGTATATGTGGCTAGTGGACATGTATATGTGGCTAGTGGACATGTATATGTGGCTAGTGGACATGTATATGTGGCTAGTGGACATGTATATGTGGCTAGTGGACATGTATATGTGGCTAGTGGACGTGTATATGTGGCTAGTGGACATGTATATGTGGCTAGTGGATGTGTATATGTGGCTAGTGGACATGTATATGTGGCTAGTGGACATGTATATGTGGCTAGTGGACATGTATATGTGGCTAGTGGATGTGTATATGTGGCTAGTGGACATGTATATGTGGCTAGTGGACATGTATATGTGGCTAGTGGATGTGTATATGTGGCTAGTGGATGTGCATATGTGGCTAGTGGACATGTATATGTGGCTAGTGGACATGTATATGTGGCTAGTGGACATGTATATGTGGCTAGTGGATGTGTATATGTGGCTAGTGGACATGTATATGTGGCTAGTGGACATGTATATGTGGCTAGTGGATGTGTATATGTGGCTAGTGGACGTGTATATGTGGCTAGTGGATGTGTATATGTGGCTAGTGGACATGTATATGTGGCTAGTGGATGTGTATATGTGGCTAGTGGATGTGTATATGTGGCTAGTGGATGTGTATATGTGGCTAGTGGACATGTATATGTGGCTAGTGGATGTGTATATGTGGCTAGTGGACGTGTATATGTGGCTAGTGGACGTGTATATGTGGCTAGTGGATGTGTATATGTGGCTAGTGGATGTGTATATGTGGCTAGTGGACGTGTATATGTGGCTAGTGGATGTGTATATGTGGCTAGTGGATGTGTATATGTGGCTAGTGGATGTGTATATGTGGCTAGTGGATGTGTATATGTGGCTAGTGGACATGTATATGTGGCTAGTGGATGTGTATATGTGGCTAGTGGATGTGTATATGTGGCTAGTGGATGTGTATATGTGGCTAGTGGATGTGTATATGTGGCTAGTGGATGTGTATATGTGGCTAGTGGACATGTATATGTGGCTAGTGGACGTGTATATGTGGCTAGTGGACATGTATATGTGGCTAGTGGACATGTATATGTGGCTAGTGGACGTGTATATGTGGCTAGTGGACATGTATATGTGGCTAGTGGACGTGTATATGTGGCTAGTGGATGTGTATATGTGGCTAGTGGATGTGTATATGTGGCTAGTGGATGTGTATATGTGGCTAGTGGATGTGTATATGTGGCTAGTGGACGTGTATATGTGGCTAGTGGACATGTATATGTGGCTAGTGGACATGTATATGTGGCTAGTGGATGTGTATATGTGGCTAGTGGATGGGTATATGTGGTTAAAAGATGGGTAATCAGGTAATCACAGTTTCAACTTTACAGCAAGCGGGTCACCCGGATGATGACTGGGTAATTTAACTATTTCACTGCTGGATGATTGTTCCACAGAAGCCCAAACTGGTATTATAACATCAGTGAAGTAGCATCCGTGTGTGTCACTTTCAAAGAAAGCGTTACAATTTTATCTTGTGTCAGCAACATGATCACAGAATCCCAAGGAATAAAGATATTCTTTCTCCAGATTACTATAGGCAGCCTGTTACGGAAGGCCCTCAGACAGCATCCCCGTTTCAGATCTCAACCTGGGCCCTAACCGCAGTGGGAGGAGTTCTTCTGTTTGTGGTCATTTGCCTGGTGGTTTTGTTGATATGTCGGTCAAGGACTAAGAAGTAAGTAGATCATAGTTAACATAGTTCAGAGAATGACACTAGATACTTAACGCGGTTAAACCAGTCAGTGTTTTCAGAATTTTGTCATGGCTAGTTTTAGGATTGGTCTCTTTCTTTAATTTTCATAAACTGTAAAAGTGGGAACGTCAAATTTTTCTGTTTCAGTACATTTATAGAAGAGCAATAAAAGCAGGAATTTCAGACTTTGAACAAAACAAATAACTTTTAATGCATCATAAGACTTCAGTCAGCTCACTTAGTTAGTCTTTCCTCTTGAGCCTAGGGTGGTGCATAGGGCAAAGGTCATAGCTCTCCATGTCTGGCGGTTTGTTGCCACCTGATTTAGGTCTTAGATGTTCATAAGGCACATAGTTGAGCCTTCCTTCCTTGATGATGGTTCTATGCAGGGTCTCTATTGGTCTTATGTTTTCTTTTTCTTTCTGGTGTTTGTATGAGGGCTTGATGGGGAGTCTTCTCAGCTCACTCCACATTGTTTATTTGTACATATCATTGCAAGACTGTTGAATATCACCTATTTTAGCGTACAGCTCTTACAGATATGAGACATTGTTGCTTCAACTGTAGCCAGATAAAAGAAACACATAAGGGACATTGCTTTTCGTCCTGTGCCCTTTATCTCCCAATGCAGCACAGGCCCTCAAACAGTCCATACCAGGTCGTCCCATCATGTATCATTGCATTCAGTTCATCTCATATCCTCCCCATCTTTTTAATTCTATTCTCTAGCTCCCTACTTCATATGTTATTTGGTCTGCCTTTTTTTTTTTTTGATTCCACTGTAAAGACATTTTAGTTACTATAGTTCTCATATTTTCTCAAAATGAAGCACAACATGTGTGAAACACTTGCTATCATTGCATGGTATTGGATAGCTTACATATATCACTACATGGCTTTGGGCTGCACGATGAAAACCCAGTCACTGCTCGGCTGATACCATCACCATCAGGTGCTAGCAGACTTTCACAACAGATCATGCTTCTCCACATCTTGTCATTTCCATCAGTGTGGAGCAATTGATGTGTCTGTCTATGCCAAAATAAATGGCTATCAAAAATCTTGTCTTCCGCTGTCTATTTTTCTCTACATCTTGCAAGTTTCTCCAGGTTTTTCCCTATTCTTTTCATTTGGCCTACACAGTTTTGACTGCCTCTTTCTGATGTTTATTTTAGGCTGTTTTTGACTTAACCTCTTTCAAAACAAGCATTTAGATTATTCATTTTCACTGTGCCAGGAATTGTCAGCATTCTTCTAACAACAGCTGTGTGAAAATGAAAGAAAATGATTGGTAAAATTAATATGCCATCAGTTCTGCTCTCTAGTCATAAGCAATTGTAAATATCAGCCTAAAATTATGACCTCCCATCTTTTAAAAGAGCTAATTTATTAAAATAGGCCCAAAAGCTGAAATTACACCCAAAATAGCTTCCATGTAGTTTCTGCCTCTAAATCAGGTTGGGTCCCTGTACTGGGAATTTATGAGTAATTGATGGGAATTTCTTTTTCAGAATAGTGGTTTCTAGAGATTCCATACCTCCATGATTTCCTGGGTACAGACATCCGATGCCAAACCTTCCAGTATATCATTGAAAGACTGTTTATTTTGTGTTTGTTACAAATCCCACACAGTTAAAGACTGTAATCTGTGGGCCACACTGCCTTGCTATCATTTAAAGATAGTAAAATCTGTCACATGTACAGTTTATATTGCATGAATGAAAAAAATGTCTCTGAGTTTATCATTAATCCTATGAATTTAGTGCACTGTGCTGAGAGCCTGCTTATGATATATGTAAATTCAGTTATCGATTTTCTGTATTTGGTAAATAAAAGCCTCCATATCAAAGTAGTCAGGCTTAGTTCTGAAGGCCTTGGATTTGTTTTCAGAAAGTGTCAGTCATTTTATAAGTGTGGAGTCTTTTAATAGATCCCTGGGGGTCATCACTGTAGCTACAGAGATCTTGCTTTGTGCAGTGCAGCCAGCCGCTATGCAGAGACAAGCCAAGCAATATGGGGATAAAGATCCTGTGCAAAGGAAGTTGATCCCCTTATCTTTAAACCATTCAAAAACTAGTTCTTGGGGAAAAAACAGTAATACAATATGCAGATGAAACAGTCCTACATTTGAACACTGTAAAGAGAACAGGGCCTCAGTAACACATGGGCATTATTCTAAATAAAATTAAAATAGAATAAAATTAAAAAAAATATGGGTTACTTTGTGCTTATAATACTATATTAGCCTACTTAACGCATGTTAAATGATAAGCACAATTGGTGTTAATAAGTAAAGTTGATGTTCATAGAAATTGTATATATAATTGTGTTACCTATAAATTAATACTTTGGATTTAGCTAGTCAAGTTCCCTTGTTGATGCCCTTCTGGTGCCCCATTGGGTGGGGGGGGGGGGGGGGGGGGGGGGGGGCGGTGGAAGAATAGACCCATTACCCCTGACAAGCATGTTGCAAAAGTCGACTATTTAGTCGTGTTTCCTTCAAAGTTGGAGTAAGTTTGCATGGGTGGCAATGAACCAACAGTTTGCATACAAGTGAGCCAAATCTGTGAAACATGCAAAACTCAAGTTCTGGAACAAGACCAACATCTAGAAGTGGATGAACAGCAAGAACTTTCCGCCGGAGGTTATTTACAGCCGGTGAACATAAAGAAGAAGACCCAGTAAAATTTATTAACTACCTCAGCCTGACTTTTACAGAAATCTCATATCAGTTAGATTTTAAGTCTAATTTAATATATAGTTTCATTTTTTTTTATACAAGAAATACATTTATCAGGCATCATTACTGATCTGTATCTTATGTGTATTATTGCATATTCACCATGGTTTTTTGTAGGAATTTTTTTTAACTTGCTGTGAATTGTCAAAACATCTGCTGGGTTGTGACTCTTTGAAAATAAAGTTTGTTTGGTCATACTTTCATTTATACACACATCTACACTTTCTGTGTACAGTTTGTATGTCAAGTTTTTTTCATGGCTTCTGGTGTTACAACCAAAAACCTTTTTTCTAGAACAAGAGGGGCAGGTCATTACCCACCACTTCTAAAAAAAAAAGGTTCCAGTGCTAACAGCAGTGTCTGTTACAGTAGCACTGAAAAACTGATGCTGTAAAATGAGTGCAGATACCGCTTACCATTGCGTACTGTCAGAAAAATCCCCTCTTAAAACCTGTTTATTTCATTCAAATATCACACAGTAATTGAATAGTCTCTAAATGTTAAAGATGAGGGGAGGTCTGTCTGTTGGTTTTTTAGGTCCTTGTATGGGTTCAAGGGCCCCAGTTTTAGGGATACAATAATAGACCCCCTGCCCTCTTCCTCTCACCCCCAGCAGTCATTTAGTAAAAGGTGACTAACTGGGTGTTTACCTCAAAACTGGAACACATCTGCCTGAGAGGCAAGAGTGTGCACACAAATAAGCCAGATTTTACAGTAGATATGCATGAAAAATTCAAGTTCTGAAACATGACCAAAGTACACAAGTGGACAAGCAGCGTGAACTTTCTTCCTGAGTTTACAGCCAGTGAATGATGAGAAGAAGGATTTTGAAGCAATAAAAATATGGCATGTACTAGATTGGTTGTTACCTCTGTGTTGAGGGAACCAGAGAGTGACCTACTTTTACTTTGTATGTCGTGAGAGGTCACTAACAAAGGTTGGTGTGAGATTGACTATGTCACCATAGATCACTTTACCTGCAAAAACTAATTACTCATGTACAAGTCTTTCAATAATCTATTGAGAAATGAAAGCAGCAGAAGAAGAAGGAGAAGAAGAAAAAGTAGAATGGACATCAGACATACAAGTTGAGAGCTTGTTTCTGTTGTTGTTGTTTGTGTTAAGAAGGCTCTGGGAAACTTCTGATTTTTCTTGAGTGTGCATTGTTAATCTTTTCCTCTTTGTTAAGCTTCTTATTTCTTTGTGAGTTATGATTTGGGCTATCTTTACAGCACTCCAGATATGTCCATAGGTGCTCACATTCCTCCTTCAACATTTACATTAGCCTCTTGCAGTTGATAGTCCCAGTCCTATGTTGGTTGACAAGACTTCTTGTGTGTCCATTGCACTTCTTGTGCCTGGCTGGTGCCGATCTTTAATCTCAGTTCTTACACTCTTATCAAAAAGGTAGAAGTGCTGCTCCCAAAATCCTTATTTAGAACATGAGTAATGGCGGAACACTCAACAAAGTGACAATTCATAGGAAAAATGTCTGTTGAGTGAAAGAACCACTGAACTGATGGGAGTCAGCCCTAGACCAAGAGATTTGCTTGCAACTTATTAGATGAGCAACTTCTGCGGATGGTGTCTCGCGATCCAGGCATAGTTTGTAGTTAACTGAGGATCCCAGATATGTGAAACTGTCAACCGTTTCAAGCTTTTCATGCTGAATGAAGATTGTAGGTCAATGACTGACACCTTGTGGAATCTGTTTTTTTTTTTGGTGTCTTGCTAATTGTTAGACCAAATTCACAACAAGCATCAGAAAATGCAGACAGTAAACACTGCAATACCTCCTCTGAGTGAGCTACAATTGCGTCATTCACAAAAAGCAGCTCCTTGATGAGTACCTTCCTGATTCTAGTTTGGGCTTTCAGTCTGCAAGCATTGTACAGGCCTCCATCTGAGTGAGAATGGATGAATATTCCATCCTCCTCGTTTCATAATCAGCATCAGGATAGGGAAGGCAGCAACAGCAATGAGCAGATTAAATAAGAGAGTTTGGGAGAACGGGAAGCTCACAGTTAAAACAAAAAAACCTTATCTACCAAGTATTTGTCATCAACACTCTTCTTTATGGTAGTGAAACTTGGTCAACTGACTCGTATCAAGAGAAGCAACTAAAAAGTTTTCACATGCTATGCTTACGAAGAATATTTGGCATTAGGTGGTAAGATAGGATAACAGATATTGAGGTTTTGGAAAGAGCTGGTGTTCAAACAATGTTTTCAGTGCACAGTCTTCATAGGCTGAAGAATGGAGGATGGTAAAATTCCAAAGGACATCCACTATCATAAATTACAGACAAGCAGAAGATCTCTTGGTCTACCGCTGCTTCATTACAAAGACGTATGCAAGCGGGACATGAATGAAACAGGTATTGAGGTAAAATCATGGGAACAAGATGCCACACATCGCATTGCATGGAGAAGAAAGATCAGGATGAAAATAGAGGCAAAAGAGAAGGTGATTGCAGATAGACTAAGAGCTGAGCCTTTGAGAAGAAAAACATGCAATGACAAAAATTGTCCTGAATTACCATGCAGCCACAGTGGAAAACATTTCTTGTTGCATGCTGGCCTTGCGAACCACCACCATAGGTTTTTTTTCTCTTTATAGCACAGTACTATCGTCTGGAAAGACGGAAAGGTGCCAACATGATTTCGCAATACAGTCCTGTCTCAATATTTCCTTGTTGATCAGCAATGTTGTCATCACTGCAGTGAACTAATTAATCAACACTCTACCACTGTAAGCCAGTTGATACGTCTCAAATGTCCATCAGACACATGGCAAAACACCGATGTCTCACATATGCCACTGCTTAAAGTCCTAAAGGAGTAGAAAGGTTCAAATGTCTGCTGCTGTAGGCTTCGGGACACACCAGGGCAAGTCATGCTTGATGCAGGCTGTCTCAACACTGTGATGACAAGCATGCAGATGAAACAACGTTAAAGGCGTCTAACAGGCTAAAGAGGAAGGTACCTATCTGTGTGATCATCAAAGCTGCAGACATACGGGCTGTTCCCTGCTGATCTCCAGAGGGCGCAGCCCGTGGCGAGTGGGTAGCTCAACCTACGAATATGAGGTTGTTATGATTCTTTGGGTGAGCCCAGAAATAGAGCATCATGTGTCGGCTCTGCCGTTGTGGAAAACTCCTTGGATGGCAGGGAATGCCCATGGTCTGCCCCTGTCTTCCTATGAGGGTTACCCTGGACTGATTTCTGTAGATAAGAGAACAAAGAATACACCATACAGAAAAGGCTATGAAGTGTCCCTGTCCCATAAAACTATCCAAAGATGTAATTGCGTTGTGCCCATTTACAGCACAGCTGTGATATTTGTGCCTTTCGGCCAACACATCTGACTTCTGCAGGCATTTGTTGACCAGGTTAGCTTTCCTGATAAAATTTTATTTAGTAGAGTAAAAGCCTTTGTTCACTTTGACCATGTTTTTTTTTGGAGGGGGAGGGGGGCTGCAGTTAAGATTTCCAGGGGTTGAAATGATTAGCTTCACAACAACCTACTTTAGTCACTTCTTACAATCAGCATGGTAGGTCACAGTGTTACTGTTCATTGTTTCCCTTGAAGGCCCCAATTACACACTAGTGAATGTTTAGGATTTAACAAGTGGATACTTTAGAAGTATACATGACAAACAGAGAATTAATCCTTTCTTCTTTGCAGGTATCCAAAGTATAATAATGATAGCTCACGGCTGAAAGATGATAATGTTTCCACTGGCTCATCTTGGAAGATTGATAATAATATCTCAACGGAGAAAATTGATAACCGTGTCTCAGCCCGGAGACACAAACGTGAAATCTCACCGAGAGCCAGTCTTGAGAAAATCAACAGTGCATATTCCACAGCAGTGTGACCCGATCACAACATAACTTGATTCTTGGACTTCATTCGTGTGACTGTTTTCAGTTGTATTGTTTATATCATGTGTTTTGCATTGCAGCAAATTCTGACAGACATTGTCAGACATTTTGTATGTGTCAGTTCTTTTTTAAGTACCCGATTGTTTCCAAGGAGATGGCCAAAGACATAAGTAACCTCTATGAAAATACTTAGTGTTTAATACTGTCGAAGGAGCTAGAAAAGCCAGATTTTTCTATTTTGTTGCAACCAAATGTAAAATGTAAAAGAACACATTGCACACATGGGATTCACAGAAGAGCTAATCACACATCACATGTTACTTAGGACTGAAAGAATTAATTTTAAAAAATGTTGATTCCAATGCCTGACCATCCTTGCACATACACAAGAAGTTCAAATATACTTCAGGGTAGATAAGGAGGGATTGGAGATAGAAAAGATTAACAGTTTTGACTTTAAAACTTCTTACAAAGACAAATTATTTCGGGTTGTGCTTTTCAAACTCTAAAAACACCATATCTGTCTCTACTTGAAATTTCTGAAATTTCTGTTGGAAAACTCAAACTGAATGTAACATTAGACCTTTCTCCTCTCTTAAAAGAAATTGGGCTCCCGTACACATATAGATACATGTTTAGTGTTTAAACCCTTTATAGACTTGTTTAAGCTTAGTACAAAGTAATCCTCTTGTTGGTTTAAGCTTAGTACAAAGTAATCCTCTTGTTGATTTAAGCTTAGTAAAAAGTAATCCTCTTATTGGTTTAAGCTTAGTACAAAGTGTAACCCTCTAGTTGGTTTAAGCTTAGTACAAAGTAATCTACTTGTTGGTGTAAGCTTAGTACAGAGTAATCCTCTTGTTGGTTTAAGCTTAGTACAAAGTGTAACCCTCTAGTTGGTTTAAGCTTAGTACAATTCTCTTGTTGGTTTAAGCTTAGTACAAAGTGTAACCATCTTGTTGGTTTAAGCTTAGTACAAAGTAATCCTCTTGTTGGTTAAAGCTTAGTACAAAGTAATCCTCTTGTTGATTTAAGCTTAGTACAAAGTAAACCTCTTGTTGGTTTAAGCTTAGTACAAAGTAACCCTCTTGTTTTTTTAAGCTTAGTACAAAGTAAACCTCTTGTTGGTTTAAGCTTAGTACAAAGTAATCCTCTTGTTGGTTTAAGCTTAGTACAAAATAATCCTCTTGTTGGTTTAAGCTTAGTACAAAGTAGCCCTCTTGTTGGTTTAAGCTTAGTACAAAGTAATCCACTTGTTTGTTTAAGCTTAGTACAAAGTAATCCACTTGTTGGTTTAAGCTTAGTACAAAGTAATCCTCTTGTTGGTTTAAGCTTAGTACAAAGTAATCCTCTTGTTGATTTAAGCTTAGTAAAAAGTAATCTTCTTATTGGTTTAAGCTTAGTACAAAGTGTAACCCTCTAGTTGGTTTAAGCTTAGTACAAAGTAATCTACTTGTTGGTGTAAGCTTAGTACAAAGTAATCCTCTTGTTGGTTTAAGCTTAGTACAAAGTGTAACCCTCTAGTTGGTTTAAGCTTAGTACAAAGTGTAACCCTCTAGTTGGTTTAAGCTTAGTACAATTCTCTTGTTGGTTTAAGCTTAGTACAAAGTGTAACCCTCTTGTTGGTTTAAGCTTAGTACAAAGTAATCCTCTTGTTGGTTAAAGCTTAGTACAAAGTAATCCTCTTGTTGATTTAAGCTTAGTACAAAGTAAACCTCTTGTTGGTTTAAGCTTAGTACAAAGTAACCCTCTTGTTTTTTAAGCTTAGTACAAAGTAAACCTCTTGTTGGTTTAAGCTTTGTACAAAGTAACCCTCTTGTTTTTTTAAGCTTAGTACAAAGTAATCCTCTTGTCGGTTTAAGCTTAGTACAAAGTAATCCTCTTGTTGGTTTAAGCTTAGTACAAAGTGTAACCCTCTTGTTGGTTTAAGCTTAGTACAAAGTAATCCACTTGTTGGTTTAAGCTTAGTACAAAGTAATCCTCTTGTTTGTTTAAGCTTAGTACAAAGTAATCCTCTTGTTGGTTTAAGCTTAGTACAGAGTAATCCTCTTGCCCTGAGACCCCACAGATCCTGTATTATGTATCCATTACTAATCCCTAAGAAGCCGCTTAACTTGCATTCTTGCATTGGCCAGTCTCCGAGAAGTCTAGTTAATCAATGGTATTTATTCTGTTTGTGCCCGCACAGTGTGCCCGGCTCTCTAGCATAGTTGGCTAAACCGGATTGCGAGGTGAGCGGGTGACGAACTCCTTGTGGTCCGGGTTCACTCCCTGGGCTAGGCAGTAAAGCCACATTTCTCCCAGATTTACGGTATTTACAATGGAATCAAGGCCGAATGGTTGCGATATCCATAATACCGAGCCTAAGGGTTAACAACTCATGGCTTCTGGATACTAAAACAAACAAACAACAAACCTGCACAGTGTTTAGGACCCTGAAGTGTGATTAAATGTGTGGGGGTTTTACTGTGAAAAAAATGGCTTCTCTAGACAAATTTGTCAAAATTCTCTAGTAACTTAACTTTTAGTAATAGGAGTCACAAGGTCAATGGTATGAATACTGTGTGAATGAATTTTTAGTGTAATTGGACTAGTTGTTTAATTCTTCACTTCTTTTGTGTTTCCTGTTTACTCTCTTTAATTTCTTTTTAAAAAAAAATTAAAAATAAAATGTTAAGAAGTTAGAATGTGAAAATATAATAATACACAATAGCTCACTGTGTGGTTGCTGGCGTGTTGTATGTTGTTGTAGCAGAAAGAGGTCATGTTTATTTTGTTCTGTTTCACTTGTAATTATATGATGTAAATTGAATGTTTTATACTTTTAAATACTGTAATAAATGTTATTTTAAATGTCTGATTTTTGTACATTTTATCACTTCATAAAATATCTGCAAAATGATCTGCAGAATGACAGTGTCATTAATGAAGTTTACTCTTAATGTCTCCTGTACATTTTAAAATTGTTTCAGTCTAATATAAAATGTACATGTCATAACTATGCATAACAGAGAAACATGTGGTTCCAACAGAGACTTTAGTTAGTAAAAAGATAAAGCTAACAAATCTCAGAAGACACTAAACATAACTGCTAAACTGAAAAGCAGGACGAATGGATGGGTCAGGAGACGGCAGGAAACCCACAACCTTGAAAAGCCTACAATAACTTCATGTCAAGAGGTGTTGGCAAACATGAACATTATACGGGTAGCCAAAGAAGAAAAGTAAACCAGCACATAACTGGAATTATCTGTTGCCACATGTGGAGGAAGATACAAAAGATGGGATGAAAGGAGTTACAGGCTTGTCCACTATGCTGTCAGGATGATCGGTTGATTAATTAAATCAGCTTAAAAAGTAAACTGATTGTAGATTTTACTGTTATTTTTACCCACAGCTACCCAACGTACAACCCTTCAGCAGCTAGCAGAAAGAATGAAAGAGCGGACATACCAATGACGTCTGACTACTGAATCAAAGCATCATAGTTACTTCCCTTATGGATGAACGTGAAATTTACTGTGATAAAGACAGACCCAGCAAGTTGACCGCACTAGTTAATGTTTTCACATCTACATTGCAGACCACTTAAGGCGATCCAATCGGGGATACTGGCGAACCTTCCTGTTGTGGGGACAAATAGTTTTAAATGCCACAAAGAGTTTTTTCCTTTTTCCTCCCTATTCTTTTCCCCCCTCCTATAGTTGAAATCCTATTCGATAGAGGGATTTCTGATTAATAGAACTATTTCTTGGGTCCTTCAGTGAG
>CAJHNH020001802.1:635000-650266 GCA_905116865.2 Candidula unifasciata | reverse complement strand
TGGTAAACCAGTAGCATAGGGGTAGAATGAATCTGCTTTTTATATTTCTTTGATATATATACACACTTGCACACACTAAAGGAACAAGTTTAATATGGGCATAGATGAGACAAAAACCACAACAGATTTTCACAAATGTGATATGTGTTACTGAACACATTTTGTGCTGTATAGTTCTTAAACACTTACACATAAAAAACAGTGTCTGGGCTCAATAACCATGACAGGATTTGTTTGTTTTTCAGTAGACTCTAGAGCTAACCTAGCTTTATAAAATTGTTACTAGACATTTGTCAGAACATTACAGGAATATTCTGGAACAAAAAAGCAGTTGATGTGAGAAATGGTGACACTACTTTTTTTAATGATGATATATGAAAGTCTCATCACAACAGCTGTATCCTCCATTTGATTTGTTGCAGCTTGAGAAGTAAAAGGTTCATTAGAGAATTTATAAAACACAATTTTACAGGCCACAAAGTAATCATTTAGAATTTTTTTATTGCAATTTACATATTCATACACATTTAACAATATTTTGTCATATTGAATGTGTCTCGATGTAAATTGCCATAGATAAATATGTGAAACATGATCTGTGTTTGTAGAAGGACAATAATAGTATGACCAACTTTATTTCTTTACTCATGATTGCATAAAACCTTTAGATCAGTTTTGTAGCTTCTATTTATTGCCATGTTTAGTACACTTTTTTTATTACAATAATGATTGTAATCAAATCCTATATTTAATTAAAAGGATATTTTTTGCTTTGCTTGTTTTCCATTTTTCATCCAGAGTTGTATGCTTACTGAATGTGGTAGACAATTAATTATGGTAAAATGTGATGATTAAAGAGGACAGAAATATTCACATGAGATATCTTATTAAAATTATACCAATAGAAATACTTTTCTTTTCTTCCCTTCTGGCCACATGGGCTGCTACTTGAACATTCAAATTAGTTTCAATCTAGAATCAGACACGTCTCTTAATTTGTTTTCAACAAAAGTGTTTTAGCTTTCTTTGAACTGAACATAGACATAAGCTGTGTTATGTGCAGTACATATTCTTTTGCAGTTAGCTAATATATTGGAGGGGGTGGGGGGGATGGGGTGGGTTTAAACCATGGCAACTGTGAGTTGAGGACTACCCTGTATTACACATTAAGAAAACCAAATGCTAGCATAGTTAGAAAGTACTTTATCTGGATTCCTAAGGGCAAAAGAAACTAACTCATACAGTCTCAATGTAATGCAACAGTTTGACTCACATGTCGTGGTAGCAGCATAGGAAGAAGGTGATGCCTTTCTGTTGTAAATACTGGCAGACAGTAAACTGTGGTACTAACCCTTTCAGCTGTGCAGGAGAACAGAAAGCACAGTGAAAACATTGTATATCTCCAAAACATATAACATTCAAGTGACAGGGTTATTTCTTATTTCTTCTGTGTGTACAGTAAATATTCTCTGAATGCAAATGGTGACATTTTCTGAGGACACCAGATAAATGTTTCATTCCCAATATTTGCTTTCTTAAATTATACCACATCTACTTATATACTTTTGTAACAAAGCCATTCAAACAAGTTTCATTTGATATCACCTTGACTCAAATCCAGTTTCTACTATACACTGCTATTTAGTCTGCTACAAGAAATGATAGGAATAGTTGTAACAGAAAGTCAAAACAATGGTCTTAGTTTGAATCATAGAAAAGAAACACATAAATAATGATAATTACAAAGACAATGGACCCTCCAGAATGCAACATCAAAGTCACTGGGACAATCCTCTAGCAAGCCTATGTGTTTAAATACTGGATGCCCTAATAACAAAATATTGTACTGAAGAAGTTAATTGTAGAGTAGCTCAAACAATTTTTCACAAACTTAAGAACATTCTATGCAATGTTTATTTGTCAGTTGAGATGAGAAAGATAATTCTCTATAGTTATATAAATCATATCTTAATATACAGAAGTGAATCATGGACAGTTGGATGATTAGTTAAAAAATATATGGAAGCAGCAAAGAATGGTTGTTTAGACGAAAGATAAGAACACTCTTTGCACATTTAAAGAAAAAGATTGAGGAAGATGTCTTGATACAAGTTGGCTCATGTAGATAATTAATTGCCCACATCAGAAAGAGACAATCTGCATTCTTTATGATGTCCTGAGAAGAAAGTAGCCAGCGAACATTGTGACGATAGGAAAGTTGAAGGGGGAAAGAGGCAAAGAGAGACACAGAATGAAGATACTGGTCAATTTGACATCATGGCATCGAAGATCATTTGTGTCAAAATAGAGTGAAAATACAAGAGACGGAAAGTTGTGGATAGACATGACTACCAATGCCACATGGCATGGACTATAAGAAGAAGAATCTACTACATTAATTACTACTTATGCAACTGCTACTTTTGGCATTAGCATTACTTTTACTACCATTTTTATTATGATTGTTATAATAATAAGATCTCGATGGCAGGAGCATGCACAGCAGGAGCCAACTGATCCTCTGTAGGTGGTTTCCCCCTCCAACAAATGTTTTGGCCCTTTTATCCCCAAGACGATCTCGGAGAGTGGGCCATCCCAGGTCATGACTCCCGGGCCTCGGACATCTCCTGCTGCGCTTATCGGACAAGATGTTATGGTGATTGCAACAGGTGCTGCGGTTATGGTAATATACTGTCTCTCTAGACATTCCCTTCTCTGATTTATTTTAAACCTGTTTATTGTCATGACATTTTCCAGTTTACCTCCTCTCATTACATATTCCAAGAATATGGACTGTCAATTTCTGATATGTGTAAGGTTACATCTTCTTCTTCTTCTTCTTCTTCTCTTTTTCTTCTTCTTCTAATGCTGCTGCTGCCTTTTATCTCACAATGGAGCTTCGGCCCCCAACAGCTTGCGTCAAATCATCCGATCCCTTGCTTTCCACATGCAGCTTACTCCTGGTCTTCACTATCTTTTTTCGAGGCATTCTTAAATTTGTTCTCCATCTCTCTCTTCTCTCGCTCTGTGTGTGTGTGCGCGCGCGCGTGTGTGTGTATGTGCGGGCATGTGTTTGCCCCCCCCCCCCCCCCCCCCAATTCCTTTGATTTTATGGTCTTCAGTAAAGGACATTCCAGTTATATTGTATCAGGTGTTCTCCACGTGTATCCCTATACAGCGCGATGATCTTTTCCTCCCTCTTAATTCGCTGTAATTTGTTTCTTTACTTTTTCAGAGGAAGTCCAAGTCCTTTTAAGAAAAAAAAAAGAAAAGCTCGACCACGTTCAGACTGCTGCTAGCTAGCCTAGGCTGCTAGCAGTCTCCGCCTATATTTGTGGTCTGGGTTATTTGCGTCACTTTCGTGACTGAATACTAGTGTTTGTGATATTTCTGGGCTTGATGCTTTCATCCGAATCAAACCGCTCGTCCTGTTGTCACTGGTGCATGTCCTCCTTCTTCTTTCTTGGTGTTTCCTGTTTGTTCTGTCTCCCTTTGATCTGGCTAGGCGTATCTCGAAGGAGAGCGAGCTTCCATACACAACGTCCTTTGGACCACCATTTATTGTTTAAAATTTTGAGTATTTTAATTTTGCCAAAAAGTACTGAAAACAGTTTTTGAATTTGAATAGTTCCGAAATGTGAAAATTTTCCGCGTGTGACCATAGTGGTCTTATAGTTGTCTTCCTGTAATATGAACGGGTTAGTCATGTAATGGATATGTGTGAGAGTTTATGTGGAGCCTTAAGCGGGTCCAGTCGTCATTTGTTATTATGTGATTGGGTTGTGTTGACAGCTAAGCTCCGGTGTACGTAAATACCATATAACCGGAGCATCCAGCTTACGCTTTGAGATCCAAATGTTCGGCGATGAGAATTGCTGTGACATGTTGGGTAACGAACTCAAGTGCTCTCTGTGGGAATGGGTTGGGGGGGGGGGGGTAAACTCATAGTGCATCCGAAAGAGTTAGGGAAAGGTGAGGGGAAAGGGAGCGGGAGGCCATTCAGTCATTTCTCGTCGTTGCCGTCTTGCTGGATTCCAGCGTAGCCTTTTGCCGGGACTATGTATATCACGTTACCAACCTTTACTATCATCCCAGTGATGGGGTGGTATTGGTGGTTATGCGTTCTAGTCCTGTCATTATAGTGTCGCTTGTTTTCCCTATTTGTTGTCAGTCATATCTTGTTGTGAGTCCTGTCGGTCATGTGCATGTTATATGCGTGCTGTGGAATGGGATGGTTTTGTGTATGAATACCCGGAGTATATGGACACACCCAAATAGGTGTATGCGTACATCCACTCGAGTACTCATACACGCAGACAACACTACATATTTGCACGTCCTGTCATACTTATCCATGTATGCACACCTAATTGACATTACGTACACGCGCAAACTCTTTCATAAACGAGCACATCCACACGTAGTGACATTCACTCTTCCATGTCTTGTGCGTTTTGTATCGCTATGTCTGTAGTATCGTCTGGTCGTGTCACTTTTTAAGTTATGTCTCGTTACTGTCTTACCATGTTTTGGTGGATGGTGTGTGTTGATGACGTTCTTGCTGTGTACACACTTCTTTCCATTTTTTCTCATTAATTAACAGACATGCAGCAACACAATTTATGGGTTCTTTGAGTGCACTGTCATTCATACACACACAAATATATAAATATACATGCTTTCATATATATACACACATGCACACTCATACCCACATATACATGCATACAGTAATACATTTCTATATCCATGTACTCGTTCATCTTTACCTTTCGCACAGCTATATTCCTACTGTCCTGTCCATACGTGATCCCTTACCATCCGCCTACATACACCGTGTCTTATGTATCCATCCTATACATAAATGCACTCATACTACACGCACTCATCCTTGTGTATGTATCCATGTTCACATCTATGCACTCATCATACTTACACTACCTCCCATCCGCTAGGGTGTCCAGAGTTACCATCTGATCAGTTCCTTCTGCTGCACTGAGTAAATCCTTAATCTGGTCTTTTTTGTATTGGTTTGTTTTAATAGGGAACTGTTTAACCAGTTTTTGGATGTCTTTATTTTTCAGAGGAAGCAGTGAAGGGCATTTTGTGTGGTTTTTACTGGTTCAGGTACGATGCAATTATGGGGAGGACCAGTTTGCAATGACGTTGAAAACTTGACTAATGACTAGTTTTGTACTCTCCCAAAGCTCTACGTTGTCTGTCATTCCATTTAATTCTCTTCACTCCACGCAGGCATCGGTAAAGGCATATTGGTAGCTTACTATAATGATTTTGCCGTTCTCCATGTTTTAGGTCCAAGAGTGCTGATTTCACATTATGGCTTAATCTTCTATTTGATACTAGTTTTAATTTTATGTGACTTCTACAGATTTCCTTATGCTATGAAAACTTATCTTGCCATCGTTGGTTGTATTTTTATTTCTCCATCTGTTTCGCATCTTTATCTACATTTTTTAATACGGTTTAGGGATGCTAACCGTGTCAAAGACTCAGATGGAGAAACTGGAACACACACAGAATGAGGCTTTGCGAACCATTCTGGGATACACGAAGGACACCCTAGTTGTATATATGACCATAACCTGGTTGTGCCTGCCATTACTGATAGACAGTTCCGTTCAAGAGGCAAAAGAAGTGCTTCGGGTTTCTTAGCAAAAGTTATTGGTCGACGTTTGGTGCAGGAGAGCCTAGCATTTGATACCACAACATCCAGCTTAAGAACGAAGGTGGAGGCGGTCACTACAGCCTTTCGCTGGTTAGAGAACACGACACACACGCACACATCATGATTGTAACTGACTCAGAAAGCATGCTGAGGAAGGTCAGGACAGGCATGCTTCGTGCAGGGTGGCATGCTTCGTGCAGGGTGGCATGCTTCGCTGCAGAGGACACGGGTGATGAGTATTGTCTGAATTTTGTCACCTGGGTACACCGGTATGTTGGGAAATGAGCAAGCAGACAGACTGGCTGGCTCTGCACAACTTGGTGGAATACTGATGCATGATAAGGGAGACGTGGTTAGTGCGTTGTGGCAGAGCGTGTACAGTTTAGAGGAGCAGATGGATCACCACAGTCTGGTGAAATTGATGCAGCGGGGAGTACGAGAGGTTCTGGCAGATGCTCGAGGCTCAAATGAAAGGCAAGACGGATGTTTAATTAGAATGCTACCGGCACCATTATATCGGAACTCTTTGCTGGCTGCTGAAGATGGAGACGGAGCGCTTATGGGAATGCGCCGAGTGCTGTGATGTCGGTTCTTGAATCAAATCAAATCAAACCTACTGATAGACATAGTATATTGAAAATTGGGTGCTATCTTACTGCTGCATGTCATACAGAAAATACCCTTCTTATAGAATTTGACACTGTGAAGGGTGACAAACTAAAGATGGGTGGATCCTGGATGGCCCAGGCTGAAAAGAGAATCAACAGTGTCTGCAACATTAAAGAGATTAGCCAAGGAGAAGAATGGGTAAAGGTAATGGAGGGCAGAGAAGAGCTGCGCAAATGTGGTAATTACCCTTGGAGGGGTGTGCAGGTAGTGGGCTGCGGTATGTACGAACGCAAATGTTCAACAGCTGATAGAGAACAACTATAGGCCAGGAGATGTGATTATATACGCTGATGGGTCAGTGACCAGAGGTAGAACGAGTGGATGGGGTTCACAGCAAAATCAAGAGGCAGAAGAATTACCGAGGCCAGAGAGTTTGATATACGCCATTACCACATCCAGCATCAGAATGGAGGTTCAGGTGGAAACTACGGCATTTCGATGGATTGAGAAAACATCCGCCACATATACTGTCATAGTTTCGGATTCGCAAAGCATGCATAGATAGGTGGAATCAGGAGTGGGTCGCATCAGTTCATAGGTCGCAGATGGTAAGAGTCACATTGATATTTTAGTTCTTTTTCTTCTTTTTCTTCTTCTTCTTCTTCTTCTTCTTCCTCCTTCTTCTCTGCCACCTTGTACCTTAGCGAAGTGTCTGGGGGAGATGTAACATTCGTTGATGAGCACTGTCAAAAGCACTTTTAAGACTGATGCTCGTTTCTGTAAGGCTGTTCTTAATGCCATCACTCCATATTTTTCGAGGTCTTCCACTCGCTCTATACCCGTTGTAACGTTTTAGTGTGGCTCGATATGGCAGATAGAACCAGGGCATTCTTGTTAGGTGTCCAAACCACTTCATATATTGTTCTTTGATGACTTTTAAGACTGGCTTAATGTATAGCATTCGTCTGATTTCGTGATTTGTATTCTGTCTTTCCTTGAAACTCCTGCAGCTCTTCTAAGGCATTTCGTCTCTGTTGTCACAATTTTACGTTCATTGGAGGATGTAAGTGTCCACGTTTGGCACTGATAGCATAGTGTTGGCCAAAAAATAGTTCTTATAAGTCGGCGGAGGATTCAGTGGTTGAAAAAGAAATGCCCAAGATGAAAATATGAGATGTTTTAGAAATAGGGAAACTAGAGGCCAGCAGAAGCTAAAGACCAGGGTAGGGACAATCGAAATATGTGGGAATTTTAGTTAATCAGCTGAAAACGGGTACTATCAGTATGGAGCCTTTTTGCTGGATGTAAGCTAAAATGGTTTTGTCTTAAAAAGTGTGATGTTGAATCTTTACCCAGATGAACTCAGATGTCTACAATACTGTTATAATAAGTTGTTGACATCCTTGAGTTAAGTTTCAACAAGAGAACTGAATTATTATTTGCACTCCTAATTCTCATGATTCTTTTTTTTTTAAATGGATTTCTAGACCTCGTTTGTATGATCTCTCATCACGTTTATTTCATTTATATTGCATGAGATTTCGTAAGCAGGACTGCAGGGTAATGTTATTAAAGCCTATTTTTTAAACATGGTTGAGAGCGATTATTTCTGTTTACTTAAACTCGTTTCGGCTGAGATTATTCTTTGCATCACGTGACCCCACCACACCTCAAAGGTTTCCATGTTTCTTTCACTATTTCTGGCTAGAGTCCATGTTTCAGAACGTTATAGTGCTATAGGCCAGATATTATAAAATGCCATCGAATGGGTCCTCCAAAGTTCTTTACTATTATTATCTTTGCCGTGTATTTAATGCGATTTTGAGTCCTTAGCAATCGATTGGCCTTGCGCCTTGCGTTGGTTTCGACAGTGGTATCGAGAAGCCGAATGTCCAGCAGAAAGCAAAGGCAAACTACCAGACGTAAATTTTCTTAGAAAAACTAAAACAGCCAAAAAATACTGGGTCTGGTTCTGCAATGTCCCGTAAATTTTATAACAACAAACTTTTAACAATTAATTAATTAATCATTTTCATGCATTTTAATTGTCCCCAAAAACTTAGCTGCATTCATTCATGTGATCAAGTAGAATCAAACAATTGTAGGTATTATTTTATTTTGAAACGTAATTTTTATTTTCGAACTACATATTTTGTATATGATAACCTTCACGACAGTTGAAGTATGTGCTTGACAACGAGCATACATTTTAAGATACACTGCAGTTATGCATTGTCGTTGCAAATGTATTTATGTCCTTTATATCAGACAGTGCATTACAAATCACTGATTTTTTTCATGTCATAATAAAAACTATGTTTCCAGTTCTGCACTGAATAGGTCACAGAGACATTGTCACCTGCACCTATGGAGCTAAGCAGAGTTTAGACATATATTTTATCTGTCAGTGCAGGACAAACTGTGGTTGTCAAGAAATGATCTTAAGTTGCACTATTCTGTTCATGATCCACGTTGAAAAGGATATATATGAACAAATGTTCTGCAACTGTTTGTTAGATTGTGAATCGTGTGTTAATTACCAGCACAAATTATTGACTGATTCAGCTTCAGCATTTGCCTGTCTAGTTTCGATTCATTCAGCACGCAGATATTTTTCTAGTGTCACTGATCATATGTTATTTCAGTGTAGGTTTTCCTTGCCGGTTCCTTCTCACCTTCTTGTTTTAAACACTATGTTTACTCATTGAATTTTGATAAGGATTCTTTCAGTTCGGCTTCTAATATGTTCATTTGTCTTAGTTTATGAAAGTTAATCATTCCTAGCTTATACTTTTTGATCTTCTCCACAGTTCATTAACATTCTTCTAAGTAAATTTGCTTAAACTGCTTTTCTTCTAGGCAGCGTTTACAATGAACTTGCAGCCCTAGTATAAACAATAGTTTACAACATTTATTTTACTGTTTCCTAGTTCTCCGAAAATTACAAAGTGATTAACAGATGAGTCAGAAAAAGGCTTTAAAAATAAAAATTTTAAAATAAAATCAAACTTTTGTCTAAAAATCAGTAACAACTGCAATAATCTCTCGATATATTTATTATCTTTGTCACCTAGCATATAACCTCTAATATATGTTACTATTCATTATATATAATATACAATAGGACAGGCCAAAACTGCATTTTATAAAATGAAGAACATTGTGTACAATAAATACATGTCATTAGAGTTAAGACAAAATGTATCGCATGCTACATAGAGCCAGTTCCCACACACGGCTGTGAAGCCTAGTCAATGAATAAACAAGCCGAACAATATCCTGAGGGAGGCCTCGGAGATGTGGTTTTACAGAAGAATCCTTGCAATTCCTTGGACAGCTAATAAGACCAACACGGATGTTCTGAAAGAGGTGAGTGCACGAAGACAATTTACCACAAACATCAGAAAGAGACAACCGTTATTTTGTGGTCATGTTATGAGAAGAAAAAAAATGGAACATGCTTGTCACCTCTGGAAAGATCTGTGGAAAGAGAGACAGAGAAGACAGCATGAGAACATTCTTGACAGTATTTTGTCATGTCATGGAGGGGTGTCAACAAACGAACTGATACACGCAGTTACGGATCGCAGATTGTGGAGAGGCATGAAGGCTAGTCAAGACGCTAGCACACTGTTAGTGACCTCCTCTCCTCCCCCCCCCCCCCCCCCCCCCCCCCCCCCCGTCTCACAGTTGCCCTGCAATACAATATGTAATGTACCAAATAATACAATATCATTTATATTTGTTCGATATACACAAAATCATTGAGCAAAAATTAAGTTAAAATAATAACTCAGCGTAAATATTATTTACAAGCATAAAATCCCTGGCGTTTGTATTATCCCCACCCAAAAAAATACCACCACTGACCATCATATGTATAGGGCAGAATGTGGCAAACTTGATATTTACATATCTACATGTTAAGCCATGACGATTGTTTTATCAGCTGTAGGTGCCAACTAACTATCTAAGAACCATCAAAATATTATAGATTGTTTGAACATGTTATTATCTATCCATGGAAATCAAAAATCTTGGTAAACCAGTTATATGTAAAAATCGTCGGTAATTTCAAAAACTAATATTTGGCAGACAGCGATCAAAGATTTTTTTTTTTTCCTGTGTGCTTTTCTAGTTCATTCTGCTACCTGTGGAAATTAAAAACTGACTATAGTCTTGCAAAACTTACCAGTTCCATTTTCTGATCTCTTTTCTTCTTCACTTTGTTGATTTAATAAGATTTTTTTTTTTTTTATGTCATAATTTATTAACTGTTAACATAATTAATATCCTCTTTGAAGTGCCTGGCTTAGCGACTTTAAGATCGCCTACTACCCAAAGGTCTTAGGTTCAAATCCGCAATGGGTGGATTTGGTATAATGTGACCTAGCTCCCAGGTCAGTGGAACCTAAAATGAAGAAGTGTGTCCAGGGTAGCAGAGACGGGCGGCGAGGCGTTGACCGCATCAGCCACCGAGTGTAAACTGTTGACACAAAAACAAGTACTGACTCAAATACTCAGCTGCCGCAGGTGTGACAAGGCTTGTCGACCTTTAGTTGTCAGAGCCGAGTCTGGGAAGCAGTGCATCAATGAAATGCAATATAATAGCAACAATGGTACTGAAATCCCATGCACTAATTGTGGAAGACAATTCTTAATTCAAACAGGTCTTGCTAGTCACACTAGCTATTGCCATGGCATGTGATTTCCATGGCTTTGTAGTAGGGCTGTACCGAATAGTGATTTTCACTATTCGGCCGAATACGAATAGTGGGACCAACTATTCGGCCGAATACGAATAGTGTATCATCATTATCATCAGGTGCCTTGCTGACTGGCATGGGTGATTATGCCTCACCACAATCTGCGATCTGCTGCAGCAAGTATTAGTTCGTGTGCTGACACACCTTCATGCCATGTAACAAGACTGTCAAGAATCTTCTTCGTTGTCTTCCTCTATCCCTCCTTCCACGCATCTTTCTAGTGGTCACCACATGTTTCATTTTCCCTCTTCTCATAACATGGCCGAAAAATGACAACTGTCTCTTTCTGATGTCTGTGATTAGTTGTCTTCGGGCTCCTGCCTCTTTCCAAACCTCGGTTTATTTTTTTTTTTTTTTTTTTTGGCTGTTCAAGGTATTTTGAGCATTGTTCTATAAAACTACATCTCAGAAGCCTGGAGAAATTGTTTGGCCTGCCTACCGATTGTCCAGGACTTACAACCATATGTTAAAACTGGATATATGTAGCAAGCAAGAATTATTTTTCTAATCTTCAATAGCAAAGATATATTGCATAGGATTTTGTTAATTTTATAAAATGCAGTTATTGTCTGTCCCCTGTGCTCTTTTTGACAGTGGCGAGGAAAGACAATTTAAATTTTAACTTTCAAGGAGCTTTATGCATTCTTTAATAATGTCACAATTTATAGCCGATTTTTCTTGATTTTCGCCCCGGCACCCCTGACATACGCACCCAGTTTGAGAACGTTTGCTGTAATACCTAGGTCGAGTCAGCTGGCAAGACCTTGCAGGCTGCTGTATCACGCAACCGGGTGGCAGTTTCCCAAGCTAATACAGACTTAGGCAACACCAACTATTGTGTTAATGAGAGAGTTATTTCAGTCCATCGCAGTGTATGCAGAAAGGGTGTAATGTAACCACTATTCGTATTCGGCCCGACCGCAACTATTCAGCCGAATACCGAACAGTCATTCGGTCCACTATTCGGCCGCGAAGCGAATACGAAGCGAATATTTGGTACAGTCCTACTTTGTATATAACAATGTCATATGAAAAGTCGAAAAATGCCAATCTTTACTGTTAAATATCTCGTTGAACTAACCCTATGCTCAAGCACATCCGGCTTTAACTTTAAATTTATAGCTAAAGATGGCCCTGGCTCAAGATATATAGTGTCCCTTGTGTTATCAGTTACTGGTGCCATCAGTATTGGAACTCTTCGTTTCCTAAGACAGGACGTTTATGGAGGTTTTCCGAGTGCTACGATGTCGATTCTTAATTCAACATTTACCATTTTACAGTTGTGAATAGTCATTCTCGGACTAAACTGAAGCAAAACAAATGCATGGCTCGATTAGTCCAGCAGAACCTAAACTACTAGATAAACACTGCACAGTTGATCAATTCAACAGTTGCTGCAGAAAGTAAAATTGTTTCCTTGACGGGCTTACTGTGTTTAGAAATATTCAGCTGCTCTGACCATTCCTGTCCTTGTTTCTGATTCTACCTTGTCTCATCTGCCTCTGACGCTTCAGAATATGCTCTTCAGGGTTCCTAGGTATCTGATTAACTGTTTTGTCGGCTTTTGAGAGCTTTTTTTCTTTGTTGTTCATTTGTTTAACCTGCGGAAACAAGAATTTGGAATAATATTTCAGAAAAATCAACAGTCTTAGGATATCAGAATCCAGCAGCATACATTTTTACACACTTGCAAATACTGATGGTCTTTATTTAATAAATAAACATATTTTATGCGCATGAAATGTGCAAGACTTGAAGGTTCTATTGTCCACAATAACAGCTCCTCCTCATCCTCCTTCTTCTTCTTGTTCTTGTTCTTCTTTTTCTGCTTCTTCTTCTTCTTCTTCTTCTTCTTCTTCTTCTTCTTCTTCTTCTTCTTCTTCTTCTTCTTCTTTTTCTTCTACTTGTTCTTCTCCTCCCTTTTATTCTTTTTTCTTGTTGTTGTTGTTGTTGTTGTTGTTGTTGTTGTTGTTGTTCTTCTTCTTCTTCTTCTTCTTCTTCTTCTTCTTCTTCTTCTTCTGCATTCACCCTTAAGGGGCGCTTTCTACTCTGTAATCTCTGTAAGTAATCTCAGAACACAGGACACTACTACTTTACACTGAGTGACGCTCAACCCCTCCCCGACTAAACAGCGAGAATAAACACCTAGGGATACAAGGTACCACCATATGGATGAAAATCACCTGAATGCAAGTCCCAGAAATCTCGTACAACCGTTAGGTTATATTAGGGCCCTGCTGGCAGCCGGGGTAGGGCTTTAAAATAACGACAAATTACGTTCCGTATTCTGATACAATATTACTTCACATTAGTAGTAACAGTACATTTTACCCCACTAGGACATCACACAAGCGATAAACACCCGATGACACAAAGTGCCACCATGAGGATGAGGATCACCCGTGGAGAGGTCCCCGAAACCGCGTTCAGCCATTAGAGCATATTTATGGCCGGGTTACATTGCGGCCCCAGACAAGAGCCAGGGTGGTGCTTCAAAATAATGAAAAATTGCATCTCCCAAGGAGATGACTAGTTTTATTAGAATATTACTTTACGCTTTGTAGTGACAATTAATGTCCAAATCAATTACACTGTATAATGTGGGACTTGGTTTACGCATGCATGACTTACACTTTTAGCAAGGGTTTTTGTAATACTGGTGTAAGATTTCACATTTGCCCCGTAATGTGTGGCCAATGATAGCCTTTCTTCGGGTTTCAGTCTGATCCAGTCAGCTCGGCCTTTATGAATCCCCACTTGTTCAGCTGTCAGCTTTTGCTTCAGTTGTCGAACGCGACGACAAAGTAGACTTTTGTTTCCTCGACACTGGAGTAGAATGGAGAAAAGAGACATAAGTCATGTGTACTGACTGAACGCTATTGTGGTGCAAGATTACATTTTAACAACAGTAAGGTGTCGACGTTATGAAAGCACACAGGGTTGGAGAATCGGCTAGAGAAAGAGAGACTTCTAGGCGAACCGTGAAGAGAGTGGCGTTCTGTAAACTGCCTAATGTCTGATTAGGGGTTCGATTGTTTCTCACCACTGATATATACCGAGACTCCTAAATAACTGAAATCCAATCTATCCTTAGTTTAACATAAACCTAACACTCTTCATGACCATCCAATGCATACGCAGTTAGGACCTAAGCATACTGATATTCATCTTCAGCAACGACTACATATAACTGCGCTCTTGCATACAATTATGATCAAGGCTGTCTTGGTGACATGGTGGCTAGCGTATTTGTTTACTGAACTAGCTGCCGTGGGTTTTTATCGTATTTGTTTACTGAACTAGCTGCCATGGGTTTTTTCCCTTTAAGAAATATTGTTCACGACCACATGTTTTCAGACGACAAGCCTCATAAAACACTTTCTGTGATATGGTGGCCAGCACTAAACTAACCACATCAAAAGCCACACATATGAAACACTGCTGTGTTTTGAAGGTATAATTAGTGCTGCAGGCACCTTAATCCAAAAGTGCATAGTGCGGCTGTCTTTCTCTGAGATTGCTGATCGATTTGTTCTGTTTGTGCCTCAGTTTAGTTTTGCTTAGGAGTGTAGATGGTACTGGAAAAGATAATTTACAGGTAAAAAACAAACAAGTAAAAGACACTTTTTTTTACACATTCAGGCGTATTGAGTAAACGGGGCTAAACCTTTATTTTATAGACCAATCAGCACTCAGAGGGTGATGTGTTCAACATCACGCCGGTCGCCCTACTTCCCCGGACTTTACCAGATACTTATCTAAGGCTAGTTCGACCTAAGAACCAAGGTCTTTTTTTTTTAAATAGAAAAACAATCCGGCTCTGTCATGACCTGAACCCACGACCTTCGGAAGCGGTCTAGCCACTCCACCACGGCGTTTTCCCTGGTTACAGGTGCTTAAGCAATAAGCCTATTGTCTTAGTTCTGTGGCTGAGCTTTTACTGTGAAAGTATTTTATCCTCCACTACATGCTTCAACGATTTCCCAATGCTGCGGCTTCCATTTTCCCTTATTTCCGTGTAAACGGCTAAAATGTTTGGTCACACTGGGTTACTGCTTCTGGGCCAGATTCCACCAAGGCTTAGGTTAGAGTCCATTAGGATTCTGTTTGGTAGTCCTGAGAGTCTATTAGGACTTACTGGCAACACAAAGATAAAAGAGTTATTGTAAAATGGCAAGCATTTCAAAATATATTTATTCAATGAG
>CAJHNH020001802.1:247500-630000 GCA_905116865.2 Candidula unifasciata | reverse complement strand
TTGTGATGAGGAGTTATGATTTTGACAACGCTGACCATGCTTACCTGTATTCTCTAGGAAAGGATTAAGTCGATAAATGAGATGATAATTCTTAGCATTACTGCTGATCTGGTTCTTCGTCCGTTGAATGCCCAGCTCCAGGATCTGCACATACCTCACTGCCCTGTCCCAGTCAGGTTTTTGAAACAGTTCAACTTGAAAAGTCTCATGTGTGGCCGTTGATAAACTGATCACCTGAACAATAATATCAACGTGGCATTAATTATCAAGTGCGCCTCTTTTTTGAAACAGTTGAACTTAGGTTGTTTTAGACATTTGTTTCAGTAATCGTGTAAGGCATTAAACATGCATCTAAGTAAATATATGGGAGCACAATTTCCCACAAAAGAACATCTTATACAAAATATATTCATCCCCATCCTATGCTATAAGATCCAGACACAGTCAATCACAATAAAAAAGAAAAAAAAAATTAGTAACTATGGAAATAAGATTCCCAGAAGTGCTACTGGAGTCACTAGATGAGTTGAAAAAAAGAATGATGTCAGAAGAGAAAAAAGTCTATACAGAACCAATTCTATATTACATCTAAAGTCAGCGAATCAAATGATTTGCCTAGAGAGAAACCATATTCGGCTCCCCTCCGAACGGCATCATAATATGGCGGCCATAATAAGATGCCGTTCGGAGAAGAGCCATTCTGGCCATAAAATATCCAAAAATATCCGAATGGAGTTCAGTGATATTAAAAATATGCCGGCTCCGTAAAACGAAACAAATGCTCTAGCAGGGTCTCAGCGATATGTTACTTGCGGACCTGTTTCTTATTGTTTCTGATTACCTGACAATTCTAAGAGACGCACGCAACACTGCAGACGATAGTAGCAGACGATAATAAAAATAGCGACCGTTGACACTTTCCATTGTCGAACTTCCTGCCGACGAACAAATCGCGGTAAATCTAGGATCGGCTCGGAAAAACGAAACAAATGCTCTAACATGGTCTCAGCGATATGTTACTTGCGGACCTGTTTCTGTGACTATGCCTCACCGCCGAGCTCTTAAGCTGTTTGTTGCCTATCGCTCCCTGCCTATATACAAGAACATCATCGGACAATGTCAATATCCTTTCAACGCCTGGTGCTTCAAGTTCTGCAATATTGCTTGTATACACATTGATGAGCACAAGTGAAATTGCAGAACCCTAGTGTAGTCCCGTGGCCATATTAAATGATCCTGAGGTCCATGTACCCATGCGAAAGGGAACCATACGTAAATACGGAGCAGCTGCTATCCAGTCTCACTGATACCAGGTTGTAGACCAGTGTCGTGGTTTTCATATTTGTCTTGTTTCTCTGGATTTGTTCGTTTTTGTTGTTGTTTTTGTGTGGTTTCGGCTGCACAATTTATCCATCTCTTTCTTGGTCTTCCTCTCGTATTCCTACCAGATGTTCTGCTGTAAACAGTCTCATATGCAGTTTGGCCTGGCTGCATTCTCATTAGATGGCCAAACTATTTCATTCTTTGCTTGTCAGATAATCCAGACATAGTCTTATTCCAACTGACTCTCTAATATTAATATTCATAACTCTGTCTCTTCTTGTGCTGTTAGTGACCTTAGGGAAACAGCGCATTTCGCATGTTGTTATTTTCTGTTCTAGTGCCCTAATCATTGTCCATGCTTGGCACTGATAACTTAAAGTAGGGATAAAGATCCTATTATTCATTTGCTGTTTTGCTGGAATGGAGAATGTGGGTGTCTAAGCAGTGGGGCTAACTATAGGTGACGGCATTTGCCGTCTGTACTATGGCTTCTAACTCTCTATCAAGTCTGTTAGACTCCGTAAATATGCGTCCAAGATATTTTAATTCTGGTACTTGTTTGATTGTGGTACCGTTAACTCGAACGTCAAGGCGAAAAGACGTCGTTTGTGCAACAAAGTCTGGCATATGATGTCATAAAGTCTAGTTTGAGAATGGAGGTTGAGGCGGTCTCTGCTGCTTTCTGCTGTCTTGATAATCAGCTGTACACACATGTCATCATTGTAACTGACTCACAGGCATGCTCCGTGCAGAGTGGCACTCTGGCGGAAGGTTCTGGTTGCTCGTCCACTACTGAACTGCAGTCCTGCTCCAGAACCTGAGTGTTGCGTGTGCATCAGTTTTACAGATCTCATTCTCTTGAATACAGACTGTCGGTTCCTTGCCTCTCCGGCAGATGCACTCCGACTTCAAAGGAAGCTCCCCAATTAGTCGACTCTTACGACATGCTTTTGGGGAGGCAGTGGGTCTATTCTTGTTTTCCCCACAATGGGGCCCCGGAACCCACACGGGGGGAGTGGTGAACTGATATATGACAAGCTGGATGTTGTGGGGGCCCTTTGGGGGCGAGTGAACAGTGCCGAAGAACATATAGTTTATTACGGTCTGAGGAGAATGGCACTGTGAGGAGTTACAAGGTGATCTGGCCAACATTCGACACCCAGGGGAAAGGCGAGACGGATATACAATCAGACAGTTACTGGCACCATAGAAATTTTAACTCTTTGTTTGCTGTTTGAGATAGGGACGGGGCGCTTATGGGGATGTCCTGACTGATGTGGTGTCGATTTTTAATTCAATATTCACCATTTGACACGAACGTTTATGATATTATATTTCCTGCCTGGTATCATTACCTCAATTCTTGGATACATAATATTCTGATTTCCAATGGTATTCAGTGCAAATGTTGTTGATTCTTACTTACTTAATCTTTGATAATAATTTCTGGCGTCAGTACAAGACTGTGCTTTACTCTGCTGTGGCAAAGAGTAGTTCAGTTAACGCTGTAAATGCTGGGTTTCCTGAACTGTGTTCGCCATACTCTAATGTGTTGACCATCATTTAATACCATGTGCAGCAGTTTCAATTCATTCGGCTAAGAACAAGGACACATTTCTCACACTCTCAAGTTCTGCTTGTTAACTCTTGGAACTCACTGGCAGTCCAATAACAATCAACAGAGCCACAAGTATTGTTGTTAAACCTATAAAGAACTACTTTAACACTGGTTAAATAGCATTGTCAGTCCAGAAAGCAAAGTGTCCTTTTCTAGCCTGGGACGTATCGTCCATATGATGCTAGACTCACATTTGTGAAGAACAATCGGTACTCGCTGTCTGCTGGGCTCAACATCTCGCCGGCCGCTTTTACTCCCCAATTTTTTTTTTTTTTTTTGGGGGGGGGGGGGGCAACAATTTTTAGACTAGTTCGATCAGGAAGCCAAGGTGATATTTGACAAGAATCCGACTTGATGCGGATTTGAACCCAAGACCTTCAGGTCGGCACGTGAGCTAACAGCCGCTACTCCATAGAAGTTGCCAGTGACATTGCATTGTGGGTAATTGTGTATGACATGTTGTCAGTGATATCTACGTTACGAATCTCTAAATGCTTTTTTTTTTATTTTGTATAATTGTGTCAAGACAGCTTATAGTCATTATCTCAAGCGCCTAGATATAGAGAGAGGCTACGCAAATGAGACAGAACTGGCTATACTGTCGCACATTTCTTGCATAGACAATGATGATAGTTAATAGTCTCAACCATAAAAATAGGCATTTCCTCACTCTTTAGAAAACACATAAGTAAATTAATTATTTTTACTTGAACATATTCATGTAATGTTACACACCATCACATTCTTTGGGTAGCCCACTTGCTGTTGTATCTGCTCCATGTACTGAGACATGAGATGCGTTGGATTCTTGATCATCTTTGCTTCCTGAGCTGCCAACACAGAGTCAAACCTAAACTGCACAAGCAATATTTCAAAGGTTCCATAGGTGCGAACTTTCAGGTAAAATTTATCCCTGTCAAAAGAAACAATTTTTGAGAAAGTTAAATTAGGCCATGTGTGTGTGTGTGTGTGTGTGTGTGTGTGAGAGAGAGAGAGAGAGAGAGAGAGAGAGAGAGAGAGAGAGAGAGAGGTGGATGGGGGGGGATCATTAGTAACAAAAATTGTGAGGAGAATTGACATAAGAAGGTATATTAATGTAAGGAGCAGACCCTAGAACTTGATGACAACTTGCATGATTATTAGAAAAATGACGGCGGAAAGCAAAGAGATAAATACCTTGATGGTTTGACGATATGCATTGGACGGGTAAAAATACCACTAAGTCCGTAATTTTTCTGATTGTATTGGATGACGAATGATGACTGCATTATGCTTTTCGACAGGGCACGTGATGATAATATTTCCAAGAAAATGGGGAGGGGCGCTTGGGGATTTTGCACTGAAAAAGTGCAGTGTGCCAAAGGAGTTTGGGAAACATTGTCCTAGCACAAAACCTATCGCTGTCAGACGAGATTTCCTCAGAGACTCCAACCTTTGTCTGTGCATCAATCCTGTTTCGGTCTTCTTAAATAAAGCTTGTTCATCTAACCAGTCATAAGGTAAAAAAAAAATGAGGGAAAGTCTATGTCTCTAGCTAAGTCGTCAGCTCTGTGGCTAAGTCGATGCGTACGCTTCGTAATGCCAGGGTGCCCGGTTCGATCCCAGCTGCGGGCCATGCCCCTTGCGTTGGTTTCGACAGTGGTATAAGGGAGCCGACCGTCCAGGGGCAATGGCAAACTAATGGACGTAAATTTGCGTACAGAAACCACACAACAGCCAGGGGCTGCTGAGGTTGGTTCTGCAACGTCCTGTAAAGAATACGCAACTAACCTTTTAACCTAGCTAAGTAACTGTTACCGCCCTAATTTCCATAGTCAGACTACTTGTAAATGAAGCAAACGCATCGCTATCTTCTTTTCCTCCAACCAGAATTGTAAAAGCCTATGAGCTTCGTACATGACAAACGACGGACCCATCGGTGTAATAACTGCACCTCCAGCAGCAGATTCTCAAGAACAAGGCTTGAACTTCCGCCTCCACCACCAACGGGGTTTGTTTGCAGTCTCGGTCTAGTTTTGTACAGACAGAAAAGGATGTTCACCACTCTGCTAGTACTTGAACCCATTCCTCTCCACCTTCTTTACCTTCAATTAAACAAACCTGCTGATTAGTATCCTCAGTGTGACCCATCCGAGATGTTCATCTCTTTAACCTGCTACTCTTCTTTCAGCGAATCTCACTGTGTAGTGGCTGATTTGTGTCGGCACTGACTCGCAGATACGCAAGTGCACGACAGATCTTTATTTTCACTTCTGTGGGTGGAAGATCAAGGGAGTAACGCAATGCCCTGCATGTCGTATTCATTGTGCACGCAAGTGTGATTCTCGTGGCTTGTGGCCAGGTATTACGAACAACTCATACAGAAAAAAAAAGGAGGAGGGAATGTATTAACAGCACAGTGCATCAATTTCTATGTGAGAAACTTACTCGTAGTACATTTCCATTCCATCCAGAATACTGCTGTCACTTTCCAGGGTGTCCAGTGACGTCTGATAGATGCCCACAGAAGCCCTAATAGCAGTCTTGTCACTGAAACTTAGACGACTTGCAATCTCGATCTGATTATGATGGATATCATAGTAATAATATTAGTAGTAGTAGTAGTAGTAGTAGTAGTAGTAGTAGTAGTAGTAGTAGTAGTAGTAGTAGTAGTAGTAGTAGTAGTAGTAGTAGTAGTAGTAGTAGTAGTAGTAGTAGTAGTAGTAGTAGTAGTAGTAGTAGTAGTAGTAGTAGTAGTAGTAGTAGTAGTAGTAGTAGTAGTAGTAATAGTAGTAGTAGTAGTAGTAGTAGTAGTAGTAGTAGTAGTAGTAGTAGTAGTAGTAGTAGTAGTAGCAGCAGCAGCAGCAGTAGCAGCAGCAGCAATAGCAGTAGTAGTAGCAGCAGCAGCAATAATAATAGTAGTAGTATAAGTTGTAGTAATAGTGGTAGTAGTAGTAGCAGTGGTAGTAGTAGAAGTTGTAGTAGCAGCAGCAGCAATTAAAATAATAGTAGTAGTAGTATAAGTTGTAGTAGTGGTGGTAGTAGTAGAAGTAGTAGTAGTAGTAGCCGCAATATAGCCCGGCCATAAATATGGCCTAATGGCTGATCGCGGCTTCCGGGACCTCTCCACAGGTGATCCTCATCAGTATGGTGTGATCCTAGTGGGGTAAAATCTTCATACATGCAAATCCTAATAATAAGGTACTAAAGTAACGTGAAGTCGTAGCCTTCCTGCAGCTGCCAACACTAATAGCATATAATTAACGCTATAGATGCAGTGCATCATCATCATCACTATTTCCCCTTCTGCCGTGGAGCTTTGTAGGGAGGAACAGTTTGCGATCCATTGCTTGATGGGCTGCAATGGTTAGTCATTCCATGTCGATGTACAAGCTCTCCAATCTCATCAATCCATGTTCTAATAGGGCGTCCTCTTGCTTTCACTTCACATCTTCTCATTTGTAGCGCCTGCATTGGTAGTTGCTCTGGGTGCATTCTTACAAGATGACCAAACCATTTTAGCTTCTGTTTCTTATTGAAATAGCTGCATGGTGTTGTTCCTACAGTTTGTCATATAATATCACTTTATCTCGGACGGTTAAATTGGTGGCATTTACCAAGCATCTCATTTAACAGGTGTTCATTTTACGTAGGTTAGCCTTTAATAATGTCCAAGTCTGGTAATGGTAGCAAGTGTGGGTATGAATATGCTGTTCATAATATGTTTTTGTTTTGTTTGCGCTAATGCTTATGTTTGGTTGTCTGAATAACGGTGTCAGTTGGTATAGAAGTGCACTGGCTAGTTGGTATCTTGTTTAAATTTCTAGATCTATTTTCCGTCTTCGGAGAATATATTTACTAAATATTTAAATTCTTTAACTTGCTTCAGACAAGTACCATTCAATCCGATATGTAGTGGACTAGGAATTCTGATGACCTGCATTACTTCGGTTTTATTAGTTTTTATTTTCATGTTATTACTTCTGCATGTTGAACTTAGCCTGTTCAAATGTTCTTGCAGTCTACTCCTCTCATTGTAGAACACTGATCATCTTCAAATAGTAGCTCGTTTATTGTATGTGGATCTAATTCTTCTTTTGAAAAGTAAAGGTCCTGATTTTCTGAGTCGACGGATTTAAAGATTTAAAGCTGGCTTTTTAAAATTTTCTCTCTATGTATATATAAAATAAGAGAGGAGATAGCAGACATCCCTCCCTCACCCCTGTATTGGTTGTAAACATATCAGATACGCCTTATTGTGTTCTCACTGTACTTTGGTGAGGTGGTACATGGCCATGATGTTATCTAGCAGTTGTCCTTGTATCCCATAATCCTCAAGCATAGTCCATAGTTTATTTCTGTCTTCTCTATCAAAGCTCTTTCTTGATCAACAAACACTCTATTCAGTTCGTCATTTTCAATGGTTTTCTCGCAAACTTGTCTTCGTGTAAATAGTGCTTCTGTACAACCTTTTCCTTTCCTAAACCTTTCTCTTCTTCTTTCTTCTTTGCGTTCAGTTTCATATGGTAAGATCAAATCGTCAGGTGGCTATTACTCGCATGTGAGCAGCAGGTCCTTTATGGTTCCACATAGCTTGCTCTGCACACTTTGCTCTTGTGGCCAGGTGTCTTTTCGAAGTTGTAGGTAGAGTCGGCAGGTCTGCTAAATATGCTCAGGTGTTTGTGGTCCTGTGTGACAGGCACACTGTCGGGACTGTACAATTTTTTTTTTATGCATGTGGTAGTTGAGCCTGCATTGGCCTTCTTGTAGACGGAAAATTGTTGTATTTTGCTTTCTGTTGAGTCTGCTGATGGGGTTTCGTAGATATTTACTGTTAGTTTTTTATTTCCACTGTTCCTTGAATTTTCTATTGATAAATGTTCTGATTTCTGGTAATGACAATGGATGGGTGTGTTGTTTCTCCTTTATACATTTTTATTTTTATTTTGGGCAAGTCTGTCCGCTAACTCATTTCCTGGTATTCCACAGTGAGCCGAGATCCAATGGAGAACGATTTGATTGTTTTCTGAGAGTCTGTTTAGCTGGTGGGTCAGTTCTCTCTCCATGTTGTCTCGTGGATCCCTCTTAGTCGCTTGTAGGACTGACATGCAGTCACAAAGGACAACAATTTTGCTGTTTTTGATATTTCTTTCCCCAAGCTTTTTGGCTGAATCAACAATAGTTTGCTGCTCTGAAGTTTGTTGAGTCTTCTGGAGGCGCATGATGTTTCGACTGTGGTCCCATCTTGCAGCATGATGACCGAACCAGCTCCTGCATTCTCCAGCCTTTCTGTCTATTCCTGGAATTGTTGTTGTGGCTGTATAGTTAGGCTGTATGCCTGGATAATTCTCCATGTTGAAGGATCTTTAGAAAGGATGTCTCTGTTTTTTGTGTAGTACAGTTCTGATAGATGGTGAATACTTTGTCTTCTCAGCTGGTTTTTAGTTAGGTTATTTGCAATACTGTGCATGGGGTTGTTGTTCATGCGTTTACATTTTTCTGTTAGGGTAAGCACCTTTTCTTCGCTTTGAAGGCTCAAGCTCTGGAGGCCAAAAGTTGCCTCCAGCTCACTGATTGATGTGCTTCTCATACATCCAGTGATGATTCTGAGACCAGTATTATGTATTTTGTCCATTTCGTGTAGGTTTGATTTGGCTGCAGTGGAGTATGCTCCCATGCCATACTCCAGTTGTAGTCGTACTTATCCTGTCGTACAATGTTTGCATCTGCAACCCAGCTTTTCTAAGTTAGTTTATTCATAAGTCTGAGCCGCAGGGTAGCTTTCTTTTGGGTTTCTTCATTGTGGGTGCCCCAGGTTAGCCTTTTGTCGAATTTTACTTCAAAATAAGTGGGGTTATCCTCTTTTAGAAAGATGTTGCCTTCTAGGTAAAGATCAGCTTGTTCTGGCTTTGTTGAATGAGAGAAGATTTGAGACGGTTTTGGTCTGGTTTATTGTGACTCCCCAAGAGTCTGTCCATTTTTTAGCTGTTTATATAGCTTACTGCATTCTTGTTTTAGTTGTTCCTATATGTTCAGCTTGGGTCCATATGGCCAGGTCATCTGCATGTAGGGCCTTGTGAATGTGTTAGTGATGGAGACTCGCAATGCGCCAGAGCTGTTTCTGTTAAAACGGGTAGCACCAAATGTAGGTACGGTTGAATTGATTGGTAGAGGCTATTTGTTCTGCGCAGGCATTTTCCATTTTTGTAAGTGGAACCTGTACATACCAGTCCTTGCTACTCTTCCTTAAAACAAAATTCGATGTACTTAGGTGCTTTTTCGCTATAGGTTCTGTTCTAATAATTTCGCATACATTTTCCTGTGTGGCTCAAGAGTGTTATACTTCTGTACGATATACAGTCTCTCGTGTTACCTTTATTTTTTCCAAACTGGTATTATCAATGCATGCTACCAGTGAAGTGGAACTTTTTTCCCATGCTATACTGAAAATTCTTGTCATCCATTTGAGGCCAGTTTGACCACATGCTTGAATAGCTTCTATAGTTATTTCATCTAAATCAGGTGCTTTGTTTTTAGGGCTCTTCTGTAAAACAGCTTTTACTCATCATCATGTGCCCTCTCAACTGGCGTAGGTGCTCATGCGTCTCCACAGATCACGATCCCTGGTTGACTGGAACAGCTCTCTTAATGATATCCCTAAATGCCATCGTTTCAGCCCATCCAGCATCATCTCTTTTGGTCTGCGTCTACCCCTTTTTCCACTGATCTTTCCAGTTGTCACGATGTTCTCCAATGTCTCTCTTCTCATTATGTGGCCAAAGAACAGTGTGCGTCTCTTTCTTATTGTTGGATATAGTGATCTACTTTCAATAGCCTCTTTCAAGCAATCGTTTTTAGTTACTCTAGCCGTCACAGGTATTCGTAACATTCGTCTCAAAAACCACATCTCCAAATTCTTCTTAATGTGCTCAGTGACATTCCAAGATTCGCTGCCATACATCAAAACATGTTCTATTTAACATTTTAGCCCCCTCCTGGCTTTTACTACTGATGTTAAAAATTATGGTTCATGTTGGTCACTGCTTTTAGGCACAAAACTGATGTTATCTAACTGGTTTTCAAGGTTGAGTAGCTCTTTGCTAGCCTTTGATTTTGGAATAAATACGGGACTGCCCCTCTGACTGTTTATATTGGTGGTTGGATTGTAGCATTCATCTCGTGTTCTCATATTTGTAACCTGTTTGTACAGTTCTCAAGGGGAATTTCTGCTAAGAAATATATAAAACATAATCTTGTTCACTTTTGCATTTAATCCGTGTTTTTATATTCTTCCTTCTTTTAAGCAATGATATTTTTGATATGTTATTCAACCCTGCAGTTCTTAATCGTTTGTTTTGCACTACTTTTTTTTAGTTGCGCATTTGTTTATAAGAATATTTTAAGAGTATTTAAGAGTGGAATTAAGATCGTCAAATTAATAGACCTAGCATGATAGACAGAGTGATATTTAAAAAAAAAATAAGTCGAATTCGTAAGATCAATAGCATTGAATTAATATCATGGGTACTGTGCAATCAGCAACACATTAGAAGCTTAGTTCATAACAAGCAAATTAAGATGCTTGTCTGTGAGTGTAAAAATCTTGGCTTCGAATCTGCAACAAGACAGAATTTGTTACTGGAAAAAACAAACTGGCTACCACGTTGACCTAGTCTATAATTCGTAGCCAAAAAGTAATATGGGAAATTAAGGCGGTCGCGTGAAGTTCATCAGCACATTAAATAATCGCAGACAGACCTATTACAAATATGCCAAGGTAGGTCCGTTGTATCCAATTGAAGGGGTCATTTACTTAACGTTCAAATGTATTCTTCTTAATGAGAAGGGATACTCACAGCCACACAGTCCCCGGAGTTGAGGATCCCTAGGAAAGAGGCAGCCTCTCCTGTGCACAGACCCAGGTGGGTTACAACCATATCTGCTGAAGTGATGAGGACATTTTTGAACTCACTACTCTCTTGTGGGATGTAGGTCACAGAACCTTTCTTGTACAAGGAGCTGAATGAGTTAATGGTATGCAACACATTGAAATATGGGCTTCGTATAAACATTAAAAGTGCAGAGAACATTGCCCAACAAAAAAGCAAATTTCAAATTAAGAGTGCATGTTATCTTTCAATGTGTCCATTGTCCGTTGTTTCCTGGCTATATAGATCTAATGTTGTTTGTATGAGTGGGAAACACTAACAGCGAATGTGTCTGCTTTATCCCACTTACATGGTTTTAAAAAGTTAGTTGCGTATCCTTTACAGGACGTTGCAGAACTAACCACATCATTTTTTTGGCTTTATACACACACATATATATATATATAAATATATATATATATATATATATATATATATATATATATATATATATATACGTATATATATATATATAAATATATATATACGTATATATATATATAGATATATATATATATCTATATATATATATGTGTGTGTGTGTGTGTGTGAGTGTGTGTGTGTGCATAAATATATACAAATATATTTGTGAATATAGTGAATATATATATATATATATATTTACAGGACGTTGCAGAACAAACCACATCATTTTTTTGGCTTTATACACACACATATATATATCTGTATATATATATATGTGTGTGTGTGTGTGTGCATAAATATATACAAATATATATGTGATTATAGTAAATATATATATATATATATATATATTTCGTGGTGCGATCAAGCACTTAACATTGTCATCAAACATAAATACATATAAACTTAACGCCTACGAATGGCTGATATATACTCGGTTTCATACTCTGATATTGAACAACTTACATAATGCTATGTTTCATCAACATGTGTTATGTCGGGAGGCACAGAGAGATCCCATTCATTAGGAAAAAAACCATATTGACCTTTCAGATTCTAAGCATTCTACTAAGAAGTATATGTATGTGACCTTCAGGTCCTTATAGTCAATGTTCGATGTCTCTTATTCACGTGGACCTAATGCAAATGCAGTTTTTGTGAGTAATATTCGGCATGTTACCTTTGTGTTGATTTTACTTCTGTTATTACCATTCATTATTATCATCAATTTGCATGTTTACTATTATCCGATTGGGGGGGGGGGGGGGGGGGGGGGGGGGGGGGTGGGGGGGGGGGTGGGGGGGGGGGGGGGGGGGGGGGGGGGGGGCTGGTGGGGGAGGGGGGCAGTTTGCGATCCATTGTTGGGGGATAGCATTGGCTATTGGCATACCGGGTTTAGCAGAATGTCTTTAATGTCATTAATCCACATTATTGTCCGCCCCTTTTTTTTAACCCCTATCATATATTTTAAGATGTAGCGCATGTGTTTGTAATAGTAATGGTAGTACCTCTGGTCTTTGGAGCCTGTCACGTCCTCCTTTTCAGGGCAAATCACCTGCCTTTGATCCAAGCCTGGAAGCCAGCTCTCACCCGTGGCTCCCCTAGCTGCCAGCAGCGTTAGCGGCCACTTCCAGAGTAACGGCTTTGACATACCAGCTCAACCAGGTAAGGGTAGCCCAGTGGTTAGTAGCCTTCGAGCCAGCTCCACCAGGTGGGGGTAGCCGAGTGTTTAGTAGCCTTCGAGCCAGCTCAACCAGGTGAGGGTACCGAGTGGTTAGTAGCCTTCGAGCCAGCTCAACCAGGTGAGGGTACCGAGTGGTTAGTAGCCTTCGAGCCAGCTCAACCAGGTGAGGGTACCGAGTGGTTAGTAGCCCTTGAGTCAGCTCAACCAGGTGAGGGTACCGAGTGGTTAGTAGCCTTCGGGCCAGCTCAACCAGGTGAGGGTAGCCGAGTGGTTAGTAGCCTTCGGGCCAGCTCAACCAGGTGAGGGTAGCCGAGTGGTTAGTAGCCTTCGGGCCAGCTCAACCAGGTGAGGGTAGCCGAGTGGTTAGTAGCCTTCGGGCCAGCTCAACCAGGTGAGGGTAGCCGAGTGGTTAGTAGCCTTCGGGCCAGCTCAACCAGGTAAGGGTAGCAGAGTGGTTAGTAGCGTTCGATGAGTCAGGATCTGCCTATCCAAGCATGAACTTCTGGACTCTGCTGAATGTGCTTAGGAAATCACAATTCTTAATTCAACGGACCTGACCGCGAGTACCAGCAATGCGCTGCGGGTGGCAAAGAGCACGAGGAGGCTTATAGAAACACCATAGTCCCTTTCTGCAACTGACTTCATCTCCAATCGTCTCGATCTGTCCTGCCACTTGATCCAGATGGCGAGAGAGTGAAGTCGGTGAAAATTGCGCACTTCTTTCTCACTTCAGACCAATTCACCGAGCATGTTACTCTGTGATCATTTAACTCATAATTCCAACTGAACAGAGCAGGAAGGCTAGAAAGACGCGTACAACATGCCCTTTCTTACAGACACTGTTCCCTGTCTTCATTGTCTTAGATCCTTCAGGGGCTTAATGGTTTTATAAGTCACCCCCGGACTCACAGAAAAAAAAACTATAGTTTCCTGGCGGATGAAAGAAAGAGTGGTCCGCATCAGTTCTGATAGACGAAAAACCTAAACACATAATAACCAAATGACTCACCATTTTTGAGCCTCAATATAATAGGAGTTATTTCCCATATTGACAGCAATCTCCCGCTGACAACACTCGCCAAGGTTTAACATCTTGTGAAACTTTCGTTTATATTCAAATGCTGTGATCTCCATGGTGGCCACGGCTGGACTGAGGATAGAGATAAGTGTGATATCTTAGGCATACCGCCAAGAGTAAACACACGGAAGCACTGGGATCAACAAGTGCCAACGATAAATGTTTATGCACTCTACACCAAGCAACTCATTTTTAGTTAAACAGAAACTATTATCAAGCACTGCTGACAATTAACTGGATATTTTTTCAGTTCCAGTTACCCTTATTGCTGCTGACCAGTTGGAGTCCTCTAGAAACATCTCCTCCAAGTTAAACGGATACCAGCTGGTGCGTTGAGATATATAGAATACCAGTTTTCAGCTTCTTCATGGGTGTGGAGACATCTATAATAATACCACTTCCTCGTTTAATAAAGTAGACATTGGGTAGTTCTTTCAAAGCATTTATTGCCCAGACTACTGACTATTGCAACGTCCTAATGAAATCAATAGGAACATTACAACGACTGTTATTTAAGACACAGCTGTCTCCATTTCAATACGTTGTTGATATGTATTAACAGAAACCGATCATTTCCATTTCATTTTAAAAAGCAAACAGATAGAAATAATCTTTATCAAACATTGTTTTAAAAGTACTACCTGAAATAGACCAACTAAGAGGACTCAATAAAGAACAAAGAGCTGAAAGCTTAAAGTAGGGTAGCAGTATTCTGAGTAGCATAGGCATAAACACTTTTCTCAGTTTTGGAAACAAACAAATGAAAATATTATCATTTACAACAAGATCAAGCATGATTAAGTGATAAGCGCTGGCAGTAAGCAGACAAGATAAGGAACTTCTTTTGGCTGCGGTTAAGTTGCTTCGGAAGAGAATGAAAGGAATAACATGGAAGAGTAGACGTATGGGAGCCAACCATGGGGGAAAATGGCAACCATAAACTGATTAGAGAAAACAGACGTAACAGTCAGTGGGGGTACATTATAAGAAGGCAGCTAGAAGATATGATGGAAATGAACAAAGGAGGAAAAAATACATAGATGGTTTGCAAAAGCAGGACAAGAACACAGATTTGGGACAGGACTGGTAAATCGATGAGTTGACGAGACATGACCGTCTGGTCTTAAACATTTGAACTTATTATCAACATGATATCGACAGAACTTGTTCGAAGAAAGGTTTGCATTCAATTAGCCGACAACCAGTTAGTATCAGCCTCGGACTACTTTAACGGTTACCTTTGTTACAGATCCTCTTCAATGCTTTTGGTATAACGCGGAAGAAAATACCTGGCAGAACAACAGCATATCAAGTACTGTTTATGACCGTGTGTTACAACATGAGAAGGAACTAAATATCATAGCAAGAATTACAAAATGATCTAATGCACCGAAGGATTTTATGGTCATCATCATGATTAGGTGCCCTGCCGACTGGAGTGGGCGATCATGCCTCTCCACAGTCTGTGACTTCCTGCAGCATGTATCATTTCGTGTGCCAACAAACCTCCATGCCAGTTGTTAATTCTTATAGCTGCTGTTTGCTGCCAATGCATATTTTTTTTTATTCGTAGATCGTTTCCATCAATGTTTAATTTTTCTAACAGTTTGATTACTTCTTCATGCCTCACACAGTCACATGCTTTTGTATAGTCTATGAAGCACAAGTACAAATCAATCTTTACTTCTATAGCTCTTTCTGACACTGTCCTTAGGATGTATATGGAATTGTTTGTACTTTTTCCTTCTACAAATCCCCATTGTTCATCACTGATTTTTGGTTTAATTTTGTTTCTGATTCTTATCATAATTATTCTAAGTGAAACCTTGATCATGTGACCTCTGAGACTTATGGTGCGCTGTTCAATTCAGTAAGAGACAGATTTTCTAATTCTTTTCATTACCAATACCCCCACTACTTTCATAGCTCGTTGCGATATCATTGAAATAACAATATCAATGCAGTTCTTACATCTAATGTTTCACCAAACGTGTAAATCTAATAATCCCTACTAGCCAGATCAAAAAAAAAAAAAAAAAAATATATATATATATATATATATATATATATATATATATATATATATATATATATATATATATATATATATATATATATATATAAGGGTGACTGCAGTCAAGCTTACACCAAGGAATTCCAGTGAAATGTGATAAAAAAGCTTAACGAAATGGGGAAGCAGAAAAACCTGCACAAAACAACGTTTCGGTCGGTGGCCTTTCTCAAACAAGTAATGAACTATATAAAATGGTAACAAAGAGGAGAGTATTCACCCCTCCAGGGTGACACCCTTTAGAGATTTGAATACTTTCCTCTTTCCCTACATACTCATATTTTTTAGATCAAGTGGCAGGTGATTCCATAAATGTGCAGCAGAATATGACAAACTTGTTTTATATAGATCTATTCTAGGCTTTGGCAAATGAAATAAATTTAGGCGTTTGCTGTTCTTAGGGTTGGTGTGAATTAACCTGAAAAGATAATCTGCAGTGTTCTGAGTTAATATTTTATGAACAAATTTACCTTTATTAAAAATTAATCGTTTATTAAATAGGAGAATGCTTAGATGGCTATAGAGATGATTTTTGTCAGCGTGCTTTCTATCTGAGACTAGGTGTAAAGCGCGATTTTGTAGAGAACACAGTCGTTTTAAGTTGGATTTGGAGCAGCCATCCCAAACCGTGGAACAATAGTCAATATGGGCTTGAATGTAAGATACATAAAATAGTTTACGTGTGCTCTGATCCAGAAAGTTTTGAATTTTGGCTAACTGATAAACTTTTTGTGCTACTTTCTTGGTTATGGCATGAACATGAGAACACCAAGTTAAATTGCTATCAATTATAACACCTAATGTTTTGTGTTCATTAACATTACTAATAAGTAATTTGTCAACATAGAGCTCAAGTGGAGGCTTGTTTAAGTCCAACATCTGTAACTTTTGTCTGGTTGCTATTATCATAGATTTAGTTTTAGTTATGTTAATTTGCATGCGATTAGCATTACTCCATTTAATAAGCTTATCTAGTTCATTCTGTAATAAACGTCCTAACTCATCATAGTTCTCATTATTAGTGTATATAGTACAGTCATCTGCAAATAAGTCACATGTTATGCTAAGATGTAGCGGAAGGTCATTAATATATGTGGCAAAAAGCAATGGTCCAAGTACTGAACCCTGAGGAACGCCAATATTTAGTTGTGTGGAATATGAAATGCAGTTCTCAAAGAAAACTACTTGTCGTCGATCAGACAAGAATGACTTTATTAAATTTACTAAATTGTTGTTAGTTTTTAAGGTAATTAATTTGTTAATTAAAATATCATGATCAACCATATCAAATGCTTTCTTAAAATCAACAAAAACTGCTCCACACATCTTGCCATTGTTGATGTTAACATGCCAGTTGTCTGTCATTTTTGTCAAGGCAGTATGACAAGAGTATTTAGGCCTGAACCCTGACTGACTATCGATGATTAGATTGTTGCTATTTAAATGCTGAAATATTATTTTATGTATGTGTTTCTCTAATGGTTTTGATAGTGATGATAGTAAAGAAATTGGTCTATAATTACCCTCATAACTTTTATCAGTTGAGCCAGGTTTATACAGAGGATAAACTTTTGCAACTTTAAATGCAGAAGGAAAGTAGTTCTTGGCAAGACACTTATTATATATGAAAGTTAAGGAATCGCTTATCACTGGTGCAGCACATCGAAGAATTCGATTGCTGACACCATCCAAGCCAGACGAGTTTGTCTGCTTGAGGTTGGTGAGGTATTTATATACTTCAGCAACAGACATGAGAGGAATCTCAGAAGGACTAGCATTAATGCATTTGTCATCACTAAATGATGCCAACAGGCTTAAGTCACTCTGTGCTTCTGGTATGGTGGATTTTAAATGTTCTATTTCTGATTTTAAAAAATTACTGAAATCATTACATGTAGGAGAATCTGGTTTTACAGAATCTGAATGACGTTTCCTGATGGTCAGCATGTTAATAGCCTTCCATATGTCTGTACTGTTTGATTTATCTATAATCAACTTATTAAAACGATCTTTCTTATCCTACGGATCATATATTGCACTTTATTTCTTAGAGTACGATACTAAGTGACATTTTTATTTTTATGTGCCATGTCTCGATCTCTCATAACCTCCAAAACTTCACTAGTGATCCATGGAGACTTAGTTTGATTTTTAACCCTAACTTCTTTAACCGGCACATGTTTATCAAACACATTGTAAACAGTTTTTGTCCAGTATGCTATAGCATCGTCTGGTTCAGAAAGTTGATAAACATGATCTAGCTGTGCGTTTCGCAAATCATTTAAAAATACGTCTGAATTAAAGGTTTTAAAATTTCTAAATTTAATTGTGAGGTGCCTATCTTTAGGAGACCTAAAGCCAAATTTAGACCATGTACAGCACACCGGATAATGGTCGCTAACTGCTGTAATAGGAACGGTGCATTCAGTAATATTTTCTGGACAGGAGACATAAATATGATCAATGGTGGTTGAAGATGTTTTTGTAACTCTCGTGGGAAAGTTAATTAACTGTTTAAGGTTATATGATATAATTATATCCCCCCACGTCTGGTTGGGTTTATTGGTATCAATGTTAAAGTCTCCTAGCAGTAAAATTTCTTTTCCTAAACTTAAAACTACATCCATCATAGAAGTGAAGTCATCATACCAATCATTACCTGCACAAGGATTTCGATACAAGTACCCAATGAAAATTGACTGCTGATTTGATGGCTTGACTTCTAACCAGACACATTCTACAGCTATAGATTCAAGATCACATCTATGGGAATATTTCTTACTGCATCTTTGCGAATTAATTTAAATCCCTTAATAGTGGTTTCATTATCATTAATTTTGTTGTTTAGACGACTTTCAGTGACTCCAAAAATATGAAACTGATTGTTAAGTCTAACCGACAGCTCAGGCGGTTTGCCGAGTAAATGGTAAATATTAAGATGCCCTATTCGCAGGCCATCCTTGCTAAGCCACTGACTATGATTAGTGAACATTAAATTTTGTGCTGAAGACATCATTTATACAGTAATATGAAACCATTTCAAAAAGTAGTTAATAAATACTGCTCCTTGGTGGAACAGGGTAGTGTCTCCTTTGGAGCGACATCATAAATGCTTGATGAAGAGCTGCAGGATTGAACTGGATAAGGTACTGAAGTTCAGAGTTCCAGGTATAGGCAGGCTGTACATGATTATACGGTGATGGTCTTTCTCTGGCAGCAGGCATCTTGAACATAACAGGATTATTCAATGATGCTTCCTTGGATCTGGTAGGGGAAGGCTGTTTTAACGGCAGTGGAGGAAATGAAGAATCATACATTGCAGCATCGGGTATGGGACTTGTGTGGTGAGGCACTGGAGTGTGCATTTGAGGTAAAGGCAAGTTTGTCATTGGAGCAGAGGGCCTGTTTTGTACATTATGGGCAGCAGTTGCGACAGGCCGACATTGTTAACGCCATTAGAGAGGTAGGACGTTCGGAAGATTTTGGGAGCAACACTTCCACATCTTTGCTAAGAGTGCAAGAAAAAGGAAGAAACACGAGAAGTCCACCGGAAGCACGAGATGTCTTGTCAACCAACATAGGGCTGGGACTATCATCCGTGGAACGCTGATGTATATCTGTGGAATCTGAGCACATTTGAACGTATCCGGAGTGCCGTGAAGATAACCCAACTCATAACTCATTGTCCCTGTCCCTTAAAAGCTGCCCTGGTCAGACAGACAGATAAAGAATGGTGGACGGACGCATATATGATGGATAAACTGCGGATGCATGAATTGACGGACAGACAGACAGAAACATAAATAGACAGATATACGGACATACAGATGAATGAAGACATGTGGACGCACGGATAGATGATTGATGGATGGATGGATGGATGGATGGATGGATGGATGGATGGATGGATGGATGGACAGAGACACGGAAACATAAACAGACAGACAGACAGACAGACAGACAGACCGACCGACCGACCGACCGACCGACCGACCGACCGACCGACCGACCGACCGACCGACCGACCGACCGACCGACCGACCGACCGACCGACCGACCGACCGACCGACCGACCGACCGACAGACAGACAGACAGACAGACAGACAGAAAGACAGACAGACAGACAGACAGACAGACAGACAGACAGACAGACAGACAGACAGACAGACAGACAGACAGACAGACAGACAGATAGATAGATAGATAGATAGATAGATAGATAGATAGACAGACAGACAGACAGACAGACAGACAGACAGACAGACAGACAGACAGACAGACAGACAGACAGACAGACAGACAGACAGACAGACAGACAGACAGACAGACAGACAGACAGACAGACAGACAGACAGACAGACAGACAGACAGACAGACAGACAGATAGATAGATAGATAGATAGATAGATAGATAGATAGATAGATAGATAGATAGATAGATAGATAGATAGATAGATAGATAGATAGATAGATAGATAGATAGATAGATAGATAGATAGATAGATAGATAGATAGATAGATAGATAGATAGATAGATAGATAGATAGCTAGCTAGCTAGCTAGCTAGCTAGATAGATAGATAGATAGATAGATAGATAGATAGATAGATAGATAGATAGATAGATAGATAGATAGATAGATAGATAGATAGATAGATAGATAGATAGATAGATAGATAGATAGATAGATAGATAGATAGATAGATAGATAGATAGATAGATAGATAGATAGATAGATAGATAGATAGATAGATAGATAGATAGATAGATAGATAGATAGATAGATAGATAGATAGATAGATAGATAGATAGATAGATAGATAGATAGATAGAACTTTGTTGAAATATATGCCAAGAACATTTTATGCAGCACACTTCCGGCCTATATCAAACAGGTGTTTAACAGGCATTCCAGATGGTTCCACTCCATCATGCTTGGAGCGGCAGCCTGGAAAGTAGGGTGATCCCGGTTGAGTTACCAGTCTGTTAGATGCAAGAAGATCTGCTAATGTTTCACATACGTTTCACAGCAAGCGTTCTCGCATACTCTACGGTCATCTACAGGTATCTAGTCTCAAATTCATCCATTTTTTAGATTACCAACCTGTCAATCAAAAACATTTATTTTTTGACCAGTCCATTCAGGCTTAAATCCACTCTAGTCTGAAAACTAGCTACATGCATGCATACATACATACATACATACACACACATAGATACATACATACATACACACACACATACATACATACATACATACATACATACATACATACATACATACATACATACATACATACATACATACATACATACATACATACATACATACATACATACATACATACATACATACATACATACATACATACATACATACATACATACATACATACATACATACATACATACATACATACATACATACATACATACATACATACATACATACATACATACATACATACATACATACATACATACATACATACATACATACATACATACATACATACATACATACATACACACACATAGATACATACATACATACACACACACATACATACATACATACATACATACATACATACATACATACATACATACATACATACATACATACATACATACATACATACATACATACATACATACATACATACATACGTACGTACGTACGTACGTACGTACGTACGTACGTACGTACGTACGTGCGTGCGTGCGTGCGTGCGTGCGTGCGTGCGTGCGTGCGTGCGTGCGTGCGTGCGTGCGTGCGTACGTACGTACGTACGTACGTACGTACGTACGTACGTACGTACGTACGTACGTACATACATACATACATACATACATACATACATACATACATACATACATACATACATACATACATACATACATACATACATACATACATACATACATACATACATACATACATACATACATACATACATACATCGTATATCTCTTAACCTATACTCCTGTATGTCTGTATGTGTGTTTTTGTTTACCTTGTATAAACTTATTTCCTAGCTGCAGGAAATTCCCTGACCTGAGATAGAGATGTAAGCCTGCGATAGATAATATCCGTGGTAGGGAAGTCCTTATCAAGTGGCAAATAGTTTGATATATTGCTGGTGATAATAGAAAAAAATTTGCTTGAAATATTACGTTTCAAATGCCTTCATTTCTGCTTCAAAACGACATAACAGCACTAAAGGGCATTTTTTTCATTCGGCGCTAGCATTATTTACAATTTGTGTGCTTTCTTTTTAGCCAACAACAAACGACGTCACGGAACAGTTAATTAATTTAGAAGGTGGTAAAAGCGGGTTTTTTAGTGTGTCTATGCTTTAGCACGTATCTTCTAATGCCAAGGTTTTTGCGCGTTTACCTTACCCTAACCGTAACCCTAACCCAAACCTTAACCAAACCTATACGCTTAAACTACTACCCCCAGTATAATTTGACTGTCCCGTGACCTGTGGATTTTCCCTGTTTGTGGTCGGCTAATAAGAAAGTACCAAAATGTGAGTTAAATGTTTGCGCTTTTAACTTCGAATATTCGGAACATGTAACGAAATTAAGCCTAGCTCCGCCTACCTACACACTTATGAGTGATTGGACGTTTATTCATGCGTGTTAACCTTTGAGACACGTAAGGTTAAATGGCAGGAATGTCAGGTTAGTGCACTGCCTTCTCTAATAAATAGAGAAGGCCGTGGTTGGTGCGACGTTGTATTGTCTTGATGGTCTTACCGGCGACCACGCGTGTTTTTAATATTACAGGATGGTTGTAACAACCCCATAACATGTACAACTGGCCCAAATCGCCACCCCCCTCCCCCACCCCTACCCCCACACACTAAACTAGGTCCCATGAGAGAGTGCATTCTACACCCCTCTAACGTAGACCAGCCGGACCAATCATCAAAGATATGTCAGCTAGTGTGTAGGTGGGCGGAGCTGGGTCTGAGTTCATTACTAGTTCCAAATAATCAATTAAATGCAATGGATTCTGCTTCATTCAGATTGTCTTCCGTGACTGAATTTTAGAATGTACTTTTGCCCAGCTCGCTAGCGTATTTGGCTAAACCGGATTGCGCAGTGACAGGGTGACGAACTCCTTGTGGTCCGGGTTCACGCCTGGGGGTAGGCAGAAAAGCCACATTTCTCCCAGATTTACGGTATTTATCATGGCATCAAAGCCGATGAGTTGCGATATCCATAATACCGAGCCTAAGGGTTAACAACTCATGGCTTCTGGATACTATTACAAAAACGAAAAACTAGAATGTACTTTTCAATTTAATTGCCTTTGCTGCAAATAGTAGAGTGAAGCTGGGAATATAGACGGAATTTAAGTTATAATTTTGTGGAATGGAATAGAAAAAAAAGATACGTCGGAAAACAGTTTATGGAATGCTATGAAAAAATTTGTACGGAGATAATTACAATATAGTCACACACACAAGCATAAAGTCAGACCACCCCCCCCCCCCCCCTCTTTTTTTTAACTAGGTCAAAGCAAGGGGATGCTGTGCCCCCACTTCTTTTCAAAAATCCATCCAAACAAACGGAAACATTTAAGTACTTCGGTGGAGACTTCAACTGCTCCAGCATACAAAAAGAAGAAATACAGTCTGGAAATAAAGTATACTATGCCCTTCGACATCTGCTAAAATTAGATTTTCTATCTAGTAACATCAACATCATATAAAATAGAACGCTGATAAGACAGTTGTTGAACATGGCTCTTAACTTGATGTCAATCCAGAAAACCGGCCTGAGACCCGACTTAGTTCTGCACTCTACGGAAAAATGCCAGCTCATCCTGATATAGCTGACCGTGTCCTACGAGTCGAGGATGGGGGGAAATAACATTTACAAGCTCGAAAAGTACGGTGAGCCCAGGGCCGGTCTGAGAAGAGACGAAGCGAACACAGTTAAAATCTTCGCCGCCGAGAAAGGCGCATATCTCCACTCCCACATAAAATGTGCTAAAGCAGCTAGGTTTGAGAGGAAACGAGCGTAAACGGGCACTTAAACAACTAGGCAAAGCTGCTAGAAGAAATTTGAACTGGTTTTGGACGCAACGGAACGTCCTGGGGGATGGGTCCTGGTAGACTGGTCTGAGTTCCTAGTGGAGAATAGCTTCTTATCCCTTAAAGCCAAAGTGTCTGATAAATGTCAGACAGTGTCTCTCTGCCAAACCCAAAGTCTAACGCCTGTCCGATAAACCAAAGGTTAACTTGTCACTCTGGTCGTTAAGGTAGTCGACTGATCTAATTTGCTACCGCAGCGACACTATAACACCAAATCGCACAAAACATATTGCAAAGTCACCATGTAGTCTTGTTCCTGTCCTAGAGGCCGATAAAGTTTAGCTGGGGGAGATTGAGGCCTGGAGTCATGACCCTGTCAGGCGCACCTTCTGAGATTGTAAAGGAAGTTACTGACCGAAACAATCGTCGACGGCGGACCCCTGCTGTGCTTGCTTCCCTGTGAAGTTCTTATTGTACGTGGCTAGTCCGCAGACAACCAGGATAGACTGGTGACTATCGGGATTGACCCTCTAGACGCCCTGGAAAGACTGGCGCCCCGGCACCGATAGGGTGTAAACTGACCTTCTCGCTACAGCGGGTCGAATGAGGACCGGGTTGATCACCACTAACTTAGTATTATCAACTGATTGCGAAAGCTACAGCTTTAAATGAAATATGCCATCAGAGCCTTCGAAAGAGCGGAAGAATAAAGGAACCACCTCTATTGTGGCCAACGGTAAAGACCCTACCAGTCCCTGGATCGAGCTTTTTGCCCAACGACCGGGCGGGCAATGTATGTGTGGAAAAAGCTTCTCGGGGTTGCATGGTCTGAGAACGCATGCCGGAATAATGAAATGCGAGGGTGTGCTACGCAGTAAATGTAGGTGCATAGCTACCTCTTTAGTTAATGTGTCGTCAGGGAACGACAGGCATGGTGAACCCCACTCGCCCGGAGAGGCCTAAGACGTTTATCACGGAGGCGCACTTATGCGGATATCCGACGAAGTCCGCTAGGTAACAAGCTAACATGGTTTGGTGACATAATCTACACGCACTCTGCCTGCGAGTTCGGGACAGTCGAAAAGACGCAGCTGGGCGTCAAGAAAAAAGAATACAGAAGGCAAAGGGCCATTGAGAAATGCCGAGCAGACAAGAAAAAACTTAGAAAACGGTTCGAAGCCGCTACGGGCAGCGAACAGGTGGGGCTGTGTGAAGTATGGCTGCACATGAAGAGCTGACACAGTGCCCTCTGTTGCGCTGAGCGTTTCTAAAAGAAAAGACGGAGAACCAAAAGGGAGCGAGAGATGTTCTTTAGAGACCTCTTCTAGTTTGCTTGAGACATATTCGAGCAACCAAAGTCTGGGACTCTGGTGGTCGGTAAAGAGGAGCTGGAGTCGCATCTACTGAAAATGTACCGATCGGACAAGGAATGAACCTCTCAATGACAACCCAGAGATCACCAGTTGTCTAATGTGACTGGAGTTGCCGAATATACCGTTTAAAGCGACGCCTCACTCTTGGTCTGAGGTCGAAAAAGTTTAGAAGAAAGTCAGCAGCAAATCTGGTCCAGGACCCAACGGTGTTCCGTACGTGGTGTACAAACGCTGCCCTAAAGTTCTCCGAATGCTTTACCGCTTGCTAAGATAAACGTGGAGCCGAAAGCACATATGTACTCTCTACCTTCACAAGAAGCGAGACGCCTCCAGTCTGTCCCAGCACAGACCTATTCGCTGTTGAACGTTAAGGGCAAGATATTCTTCTCGGTTATAGCGCGCAGGCTCACACAGTATTTGATGGCGAACAAATATATTGACACAGCGGTTCAGAAAGGTGGATCATGGGCCTTCCCGGGTGTTTTGAGCACGCGACCATGATCTGGTAGAGTATCCAGAGAAAGAATAGATTTATATGATATGGTTGGACCTCACCAACGCCTACTGGGCGGTACCCCATAAGCTATTGGGGCAGGCCCTTTGCATATTCCTTGTACTGTCAAAGATCATTGAAATGATTTTCTGAAAGTTTGCCATAAGCTTTTCTAGCTCGACGTTACTGCGAGATGGACTAAACTCAAGGTTGGGATAACAATGGGATGTACGATTTCGCCACTACTTTTTGTAATGGCCATACATGTCATGTTAGACAGGGCTCCCGGCTACGGGCAAGGCCTTAAAAGTGGGGACCACTGGATGCCACCACTGCGTACATTTATGGATGACACAACTTCTTCTTCTTCTTCATCTTCTTCACGTTCACCGGCTGTAAACTCCGGCGGAAAGTTCTGGTTGTTCGTCCACTTCTGGACTGAAATTCTATTTCAGAACCTAAGTGTTGCGTGTGCATCCGTTTGACAGATCTTACTCATTTGCATGCAGACTGTTAGTGCCTTGCCTCTCATGCAGATACACTCCGACTTCGAAGGAAGCTCCAAATTAGTCGACTCTTACGACATGCTTTTTGGTGGGCAGTGGGTCTATTCTTGTTTTCCCTATAATAGGGCCCCGGAACGCACACAGGGAGATGACACAACTATCACAGGACGGGCAGTGAGGATGATGCCGCACGATTCTGAAGAAGTTAGACCGCGTTGTAGAATGGTGCGGCATGCAGTTCAAACCGCAGAAATAAAGAAGTTTGTCAAACATTAAAGGTCAGGTGGCCGCCACCAGTTTCACGATAGCAGGGAAACGGATTCCCGCGATTCTGGATGAATCGGTGAAGAGCCTCGGCCACGTCTACGATTTGAAGTTATCTGACAGAGCGGAGATCCGACGTATGCATGGGTCACTGGCATCAGGCCTGCTTGCTATCGAGCGATGCAGGCTAATCGGGAGGTTCAAGGTCTGGTATCTCTAGTTCATATTGATTGCAAAGCTCCTCTGGCTGCTGCTCTTGTATGAGGTGAGCATTGCTACAGTGGAGAACACAGCCATGAGAAAATGGCTTGGAGCACTGCCTTGTCTGACCGGTGTGGCTCTCTATTGCAAACAGGCTAAGTTGGTACTTGTGTTCAAATCAATAACCGAAGAGTTTAAAGTCGGCAAGTTAAGACTCGCGATGATGCTGCTCGAGTCTTTAGACCCCATGATAGCAGGTGTCCAGCCTGCTCTAAAGACATGTACGAACTGCAAGGTCCTAGATGCGATAGAATCTGCTCAAGAAGCACTGAAGGAAGTTATTGGCTACACACACTCTGACCGACAAGGCCTAGGGCATGGAAAAGTCAATTGGTGGTCCTGAGCCTCAGCCAAAGGACGCAGAGGCATGGTAATACATCAGATAAGGGACACCGAAAACTAGACTCGGGTCCAAAAAGCAGTCCAGCAGACGCAGTACTGCCAGTGGATCGGCTTCGAGAGGGCCTTGCCACGAATACTCACATGGAGTGAGATTTGGCGAATTGCCCCGCTGCGGCTGAGCTTTGTCATAAGATCTGCTTATGAATATGAAAATACATGCAGGAATTAAACAAAGCAATCCAAATTAGAAAAGGTTATAGAAAAGAAAGTTGTGAATAAGTACATAAGAAACGGTGGGGAAAATTAGCATACACTTGTAGAGAATGGGTAAATGAAAAGGTTCTGTCTAGAGAAATTTTTTGGAGGAAAAAGCAGGCTCCGCCGGCACCTGAACTCGCGATCTTCTGGTCCACTTCGATCCAGCGTCCAGCTGCTACACCGTGGCGGCAGCCATATATAACACACTACGTTTCAGAAATGTCTGTGAACAGAGCACAAGTGAAATAACAAACACAAACAGAAGGAAGGAACTTAAGAAGTAAGTGACAGGATGGGTAGAAGTAAACTAATAGCTATATGTAGTCCCAGCTGCCTGGGACAATAAAGTAACTTGAGTGTGGTTAAGTAGACTAATATAACACTCTTAGTGTGCAGCAGAAAATGTATTGAAGGCATAGGAAGCTGTAATATAAAGTTAATACCATGCTAGATACAAATAGTGACATAGACAAAATGGGTTCTCTAAAGTATAACGTAATTACCAAAACTGAGGAAGACCTCCCTTTTCATTAATCACGTGAAGTCTGGGGAACAAAGGTGGGGCTAAATTAACGTTCTTTTTACAGAATTTTCAATTAACAGCACTGGCGCTATCAATTTTATTGAATACCGCTAACTTTGTGATCTTTTTTTTTCTCTGTTCAAATATGTACTGCGTTTAATTTTTTTTTTCTCTAGTCATAACCTCCAAACTGCAAGCATAACTTTCCTAAAGTGCCTTTAAAAAAAAAAAAACTGGTTGTAAACTCTGACGAAAAGTTCTTTTTGTTCGTTCACTTCTGGATTTTAGTAGGGATTTTTTTAGATCTCGCGTTTACATTTCCCTTTCGTTTTGCAGTCCTGGTTTATCTGTCTGCAGGCCGTTGGTTTCTCCACTGTCCGGCATACGACATACTCGGGCTCAATGGGTTTATTCTTTTTTCCCCCCAATTCGGTTGGGCCCAGAAACCCAAACAGGGGGTCGGTTTTTTTATTTTTTTTTATTTCAGCCGTTTTCTTCTTCTTATATTTATTCGTCTTTTCATCTTCCTTTTTTATTTTTTTATTTTTTTTTATTTTGGGCTTGTTTTGCATGGTTGATATACTTAAATTGAGTGGGAAAAAACCATTTTGGAATATCTCCAATCGACTGACACGACTTGAATATATTCTACATGAGAAATCTGCTTCCCATAACAGATTTGATACTAACTGAAAACTACAGCAAGTTACTGAAAGTATAGGACTTGACACTTGAAGTCAAATGCACACGAAAAGATGCTAAACTGGTGGCAGGCTCTAACGACAAACTAGAAGTGTAATGCCATCATTATGTGCCATGAAAAATCAGCGTAGATGCACATTATTCGTCATCTCACACGATCACTAGAATCATAAATCATGCCAGTGTTCTTGTATCCCTCACCACAGTCATTTAGAGCCGGTATCTATGTATATACTGTGGCATGCGTCTTGAAACTTGTAACACTGTGTTTTGAGACGGAAAGAAATTCGACACATTTAACTAGACTGCAGACTTCACGCCAATATTGTGAGACGTAGGACTATATAGCTTTATCACAGGAATGAAGACATTCAAGAAGGGACTGCAGACTTCACACCGATACTGTGAAACTTAAGACTACATAGCGTTGTCACAGGACTGAAGACATTCAAAAAGGGACTGCAGACTTCACACTGATACTGTGAGACTTAAGACTACTTAGCGTTGTCACAGGACTGAAGACATTCAAGAAGGGACTGCAGACTTCACACTGATACTGTGAGACTTAAGACTACTTAGCGTTGTCACAGGACTGAAGACATTCAAGAAGGGACTGCAGACTTCACAATGATACTGTGAGACTTAAGACTACTTAGCGTTGTCATAGGACTGAAGACATTCAAGAAGGGACTGCAGACTTCACACTGATACTGTGAGACTTAAGACTACTTAGCGTTGTCATAGGACTGAAGACATTCAAGAAGGGACTGCAGACTTTACACCGATACTGTGAGACTTAAGACTACTTTGCGTTGTCATAGGAATGAAGACATTCAAGAAGGGACTGCAGACTTCACACTGATACTGTGAAACTTAAGACTACTTAGCGTAGTCATAGGACTGAAGACATTCAAGAAGGGACTGCCGACTTCACACTAATACTGTGAGACTTAAGACTTCTTAGCGTTGTCACAGGACTGAAGACATTCAAGAAGGGACTGCAGACTTCACACTGATACTGTGATACTCAAGACTATTTAGCGTTGTCATAGGACTGAAGACATTCAAGAAGGGACTGCAGACTTTACACCGACACTGTGAGACAAGACTACTTAGCGTTCTCATAGGAATTAAGAAATGCAAGAAGGGACTGCAGACTTCACACCGATACTGTGAAACTTAAGACTACATAGCGTTGCAACAGGACTGAAGACATCCAAGAAGGGACTGCAGACTTCACACTGATACTGTGAGACTTAAGACTACTTAGCGTTGTCATAGGACTGAAGACATTCAAGAAGGGACTGCAGACTTCACACTGATACTGTGAGACTTAAGACTACTTAGCGTAGTCATAGGACTGAAGACATTCAAGAAGGGACTGCAGACTTTACATCGATACTGTGAGACTTAAGACTATATAGCGTTGTCACAGGACTGAAGACATTCAAGAATGGACTCAGGACTTTACACTGAGACTGTGAGACTTGAGACTACATAGCGTTGTCACAGGACTGAAGACATTCAAGAATGGACTCAGGACTTTACACTGAGACTGTGAGACTTGAGACTACATAGCGTTGTCACAGGACTGAAGACATTCAAGAATGGACTCAGGACTTTACACTGAGACTGTGAGACTTGAGACTACATAGCGTTGTCACAGGACTGAAGACATTCAAGAATGGACTCAGGACTTTACACTGATACTGTGAGACTTGAGACTACATAGCGTTGTCACAGGACTGAAGACATTCAAGAATGGACTCAGGACTTTACACTGAGACTGTGAGACTTGAGACTACATAGCGTTGTCACAGGACTGAAGACATTCAAGAATGGACTCAGGACTTTACACTGAGACTGTGAGACTTGAGACTACATAGCGTTGTCACAGGACTGAAGACATTCAAGAATGGACTCAGGACTTTACACTGATACTGTGAGACTTGAGACTACATAGCGTTGTCACAGGACTGAAGACATTCAAGAATGGACTCAGGACTTTACACTGACACTGTGAGACTTGAGACTACATAGCGTTGTCACAGGACTGAAGACATTTAAGAATGGACTCAGGACTTTACACTGAGACTGTGAGACTTGAGACTACATAGCGTTGTCACAGGACTGAAAACATTTAAGAATGGACTCAGGACTTTACACTGAGACTGTGAGACTTGAGACTACATAGCGTTGTCACAGGACTGAAGACATTTAAGAAGGGACTTCAGACAACTTCACATTAGGGCTATGGAACATCTAATAAGACACTGCAGACATCACGTTAGTATTGTGGCAGTTAGGACTGTCATATTGTAGCTATGAGATTAGGACATCCAACAACTGCAGACTTTACATTGAGACTTGGGTCTTGTAAGTTGTTTTAAGTGTTACCAAGTGATAGCTGATCTAGATTTGCGTATTGTAGTGTGTGCTATTTGCTGTCTGGCCAATTTAGACTTATCTCGACTCAATAATTCCCTCCATTATGATGTAAAGTATGGACACACAGAGGTGTAGTCAAAATACAACGATGACGTTGGTACAGTTTACTGTGGTATAACCTAGGTTATCCCTGGTCGTTAACAACTCGCTCACATTGACTGCCACGATAGGACTATATCTAGACAACTGATGCAGTTACCTTTCAGTCTGAATGTTCCATTTACTAGATCTTCAGAATCAATTCTATTCAGACATTCCTTGCTTTCCAAGTCCTTCGAAGTTCACACCAGTCAATCCATTTAAGCAACCTGCCTCCCACACGGTCCAAAAACCAACTGACTCAATCTTCTTCCTCACCTTCAAACCTGTGTTCTCGTCCCACTGGTTTCTCTTGCAATCGTTCACACAAACACCTGACATTCTTAAACACACACATTTTCCATGCGCCCCTCTTTCCCTGGCCCTCTAAGCGTATACTCGATTTCCCATTATTACATATAGTAAGCTACTCGAGATATATTTGTAAATTATTTGAGATTACGACGAATACTTGGCATCGGTGAGCAAGATTGGATAACAAATATTGAGTTTATGAAAAGAGCTGGTATTCAGACAAATTCTAAATGCTGAGTCTTTGTGGCTTAGATGGCTTGGAAACACCTGTAGAATGGTGGATAGTAGAATTCCAAAAGACATCCTCTATTGTGAATTACAGACAGGCAGAAGACCTCTCGGTCGACCGCTGCTTCGTTACAAAGACGTTTGCAAGCGGGACATGAATGAATCGGGTATTGAGATATAATCACGGGAACAGGATGCCACAGATCGCATTGCACAGAGAGGGACGATCAGGAAGGGAATAGAGGCAAAAGAGAAGGTGACTGCAGATAGACTCAGAGCTGAGCGTCTGAGAAGAAAAACAAAATGCAATGATAAAAATCGTCCCGAATTCTCATGTGGCCACTGTGGAAAACTTTTAAAGTGGGGGGGGGGGGGGGGGGCGGGTTAAATTCTGGCCTTGCAAATCCCATTCGCCACCGCCATTGGTTGTAGTTTCTATACCTCCTGATAGCACAGTATTGTCGTCTGGAAAGACGGAAAGGTGCCAACAACAACATGAGGCTGGATGTATTCAAGCAGTTATGAATGATCCACTAATCTCAGGTGTAAAACGTGTACGCTTAAATAACACATGCTATTTAGGCGATGTATGCCAAACCAGCTTTATGTTTGAAAGAGAAGCAGGTGTCTTTCGGTGTAGGCGGAGTAGAGTACAGATGTAACACTCGATTCCAACAGTTCTTTGGCCCAGCGGCTCCGGGTGAGCAAGTTCAAATCTGTATTTTTAGACATGAAAATGCGAGCAAGAGGCTTACTAATCAAAATAAAATCACGAGAAAAGTAATAACAACGTTATTTGCACTGGTAAGAATAATCTGAGCTGAAAATATAGATGAACTGAGATAAAAGATTCTAACCGCCTTATATCAAGCCATGCAAAGATAGTATCAGGTTTCAATAAGAGTACATACACTCGATGACTGTAGAGGCGTTCATGCCAACAGATATACACGCCAAAAATGCATGTTAAATATTAACATTATATATGTGTATTAATGATCCGTTTGCAAAAGACCATCTTCAGTGCTCACTGATATCTCTTTAAAAGGATCATCTATACTTATAGGTTGAGCAAAGAGGTTCAAGGTCTAGTGACTGCGCTAAATTCATATTTTCTAAGTCAGATGCGTATGTTTTTATCAGAATAACATTAAATATTGTTTTGTCTTCTCATACTCCATGCCCTTTATATTTTGTTAAGAACTACACGTGATGGACTCGTAGGATGGAATTATCAATTTAGTATCTCCCTTAAAAATTTGGCGTTCGCACTTTTCTATATTTTTTCCTCTTTACAATTTGGGAAATTTTCAGTGTTAGATGATGACTTAGATGTTGTGTTTTTTTTAAATTAAACCTGGTTCGTAATTTTGTTCTCAAAGACAAAGGCAATCGTAAAGTAGATGCACCTCACGTATGGAAAGCATTCAACCTCCGTAGTTATTGAAATCATTGGGTCGGCTTAGAGAAATAAGTCAAGTTTCACGGGTTTCTCTTTCGAGGCTACCTGGTGTTAGTTCCATAATTGTAAAGTGCAAGTGACACTCGACTACTGGTATTGCCAACACCATGCGGGCCGACTTTACTCCCCATATTTCCTAGTTCACACGGGTTGCGTCGATATGAAAGAAATCATGAGGTTCTTTCCCCCAGAACTTTGTACTGGAAAGTCAATGGGGGAAAAACTGTTCTATCACAGCTCCATCGTACCTGTGCCGTGTGAACAGGGAGATCTCGCCTTCCTTAGATGCCAGGAAGTTTCCCTACCTGTCTTGCGGCAATGTTTTCGTGAGAATCTGTGAGAATATCACCTGCTTTAAAAAAAATGTCTATCAAACGCACAGGTAGGTGGGTAGAAATATTTATAAAATAGTCCAGACTGACTGGATTTTTCATTGTGCTGACTCAGTTTGGCGAATTTTATACAAAAAATTCTTATCTGGAATGTCGTTTAGCCATTTGTTTAATTTCTTCACCCCTTTCAATTTTTTACAGTTCTCATCCCCACCTCTGAGTTCTTATTTCTTTTTTAATGCTTTGAATCGAGAAATGTGCTAACGATGGCGGGCTATGCCACATTCATAATGGAATGAAGATACACACACATGACTTTCAATAACATATAGATGATCATGTGCAAAATATCATTGTTGGTAATTTTTTTCTTTCCGTTAGCCTCGTCTACGTCTTCCCAAGGCAGGTCAGGTTAAGCTTTCATAATCAATATATATCTTAAGACAATTCTTAAGGGTTACACAGAACTAATTCAACTGTATGACATAAAATAAGCAGAGTCGTTGTAGAACACGTTGTTTTCACCCTGGGGCAGTTGAGGTGTATGGTTTTAGCTACATATATATCTGCCATAATTATTTCTTAGTGTCTTCCTACAAGCTGGAAGTAACAATAGCACAGTAGTTAGTGCTACTTCTGACACAGTTGATTGCCCGGCTCTCTAGCGTAGTTGGCTAAACCGGATTTCGCGGAGACCGGGTGACGAACTCCTTGTGGTCCGGGTTCAATCCCGGGGGTAGACAGGAAAGCCACATTTCTCCCAGATTTACGGTATTTACAGTATTTACAATGGAATCAAGGCCGAAAGGTTGCGATATCCATAATACCGAGCCTAAGAGTTAACAACTGATGGCTTCTGGATACTAAAAAAAAAAAAAAGACACAGTTGACTAGCACTGACGGCTCTCCTGTCAAATCCGGACGAAGAATAAACAGCCGTGGACGAGTTAGTCAGAGTTCTCTCCCTTGGCCGCACTCCGAACAGTAATCGGAAAACAAACGAAATAAACGACACAGTTACCTATCATCCTGCGGTTGCGTGTAGGGCTGCGTACGGTTTCGTGAGGCATTGTGAATGGTTGTGTAGTCATCATCATGCGGTTGTTGGGTTAGAGTTAGGGGTAGGGTTAGGGGTAGGGTTAGGGTTAGGGTTAGGGTTAGGGTTAGGGTTAGGGGTAGTGTTAGGGTTAGGGTTAGATGTGAAAATTTTGACGTAGGATTTCGACATACTGGCCGACAATCAGATGTTTGTGGGAGTGGCGCCACTGAAACTCTGCCAAATATGACGCCAATAGCGTGCGGCTGGTGCCCCCAATCGTTGGCGAATTGTGCGTTTGATTAGCATCCAGAGGCCCTCGATTGTTTGTGTGTGTATGGGACTGTGCGCGATTATATGGAACTCCGGCGTCAAAATTGTCAAATATAACGCTAAACTTAACCCTACCGCTAACCCTAATCCTAATTCTACTCCCTAGCCCTAACCCCTACCCCTAACCACGCAAATTTATCGATCATTAAAGCATACAAATCGGCAAAAACCAACAAACAAAACACACCCAAAAAAAAAAAACCAGATTTGTCCTGCAGCGTCGAAAAATACCCAGATCTGGGGGAAACAACCAAGCATTGGCAGCCCTGATGTCGACGTCACTGTCTTCTTTGTTTCGTTGTGGCTTTTCCGATCACTGTTTGGAGTGCGGCCACGGGAGAGAACTCTGACTAAGTCGTCCAAGGCTTTTTAGTCTTCGTCCGGATTTGACAGGAGTACCCAAATACATATTGTTTACAATCATCCCTGTATATTCTCACTGAATATTCAACCTGATAAAAGCTTAGAAACGTAGCCTTAAATATGTCAATTTCTTTGCGTTTATTATTTAAACGGTAGGGTGTTCAGAAAGCCAGAAAAAAACTACTAAACTAAGAAATAGATTAGTGAAAACTACACAACAGGCAATAGATCGTAGGGATGGTTTGCGACTCCCTGACGATAGATATAGGTGTATAGGTGGTAGATAGTGAGATATGTTCGTCAGTAACAATAACAGCTGCCATATGCTGACGATATAGTTTTGAAAATGAAACACAACTGCAAGAAGTTCAGGATATAATTGTAACGGAACTTGAAAACAGGGATCTTAGTTTAAACAGCAGAAAAACCGACTTAATGGTCATTACAAAGAAAACTGACCTCACAAAATGCAACATCAATGTAAATTAGACAAACCTCTAGCAAGTTGATATGTTTGACGACTGACTGACTGACTTTCTACCCCACTAGGACATCACACAAGCGATAAATACCCGATGACACAAAGTGCCACCATGTGGATGAGGATCATCGTGGAGAGGTCCCAGAAACCGCGTTCAGACAATTCGCCATAATTATGGCCTGCCTATTTTGCGGCCCCTGGCAAAAGCCAGGGTGGGGCTTCGATTAAAAAAATTCATCCTAAAAAGGAAGTAAAGATTAATAGTTGATATGTTTAAGTACTTAGGTATTCTGAAAACATCAGACCAAAGATGTATTAAGGAAGTTAAATGTCGAATAGCTCAAGCAAAAGCAGCATTTTACAAAATGAAAAATATTTTTTTTTATGCAATCTTTCTTTGTCAAGTGAGAAGAGAAAGATAATTCTTAAAAGTTAAATAAATTCTATTTTGATATACGGATGTGAACCATGGACAGTTGGTAAATTAATGAAAGCTTATTTGGAAGCTGCGGAGATGTGGTTTTATAGACAAATGATGGGAATACCCTGGACGGATAAAAAGAGATAAATGAAGACGTATTGAAGGAAACTGACTCACAAAAAGAACTTATTGTCCACATCAGAAAGAGACAATCTTTATTTTTTGGTCATGTGATGAGAAGAAGAACACTGGAGTACATCGTAACGGTAGGAAAGTTGGAAAAGGGGGAGGGGAGAGGCGGAGAAAGATCGAGAGAACAGATGCTGGACAGTTTGACATCATGGCATAGAAGATCATCTGTGTCAGATTTGATTGAAAGTACAGGCGACAGAAGGTTGTGGATAGACGAGACTACCACCGGTACATGGCATGGAAGATCATCTGTGTCAGATTTGATTGAAAGTACAGGCGACAGAAAGTTGTGGATAGACGAGACTACCACCGGTACATGGCATGGAAGATCATCTGTGTCAGATTTGATTGAAAGTACAGGCGACAGAAAGTTGTGGATAGACGAGACTACCACCGGTACATGGCATGAAGATCATCTGTGTCAGATTTGATTAAAAATACAGGCGACAGAAGGTTGTGGATAGACTAGACTACCACCGGCACAAGGCATGGACTATTAGGAAAAAGAATAGTAACAAACTTATTTCCAAAGCATCCATGGGTGTCTTGCTAATGGAAAAGCTCATTAAGGGCATCTATACATGTCTGGTTACTACTAGATAACATTTATAACATTACTTTGACTTGTGTACAGTGAATACAGTATATATGTCTCCATTCCAGTATGTTCTGAAAGAGATTCAGACCAAACTGATTATGATGTTTGTTTGCGAGCAGCTGTGAAAGAGATTCAGACCAAACTGATTATGATGTTTGTTTGCGAGCAGCTGTGAAAGAGATTTAGACCAAACTGATTATGATGTTTGTTTGCGAGCAGCTGTAAAAGAGATTCAGACCAAACTGATTATGATGTTTGTTTGCGAGCAGCTGTAAAAGAGATTCAGACCAAACTGATTATGATGTTTGTTTGCGAGCAGCTGTAATATGTTAGCTGCCTAATTTCACGGGGTCGGCGTCTGTGGCTTAAGCGTTACGAACACGGTTTGAAGCTCCAAGGTACCCGGTTCGATTCCAGCTGCGGAAGATTTGGAGTTGACCTCTTGCTTTGATCTTGACATTGGGACTGAGAGCTTACTATTAAAAAAGCAACGGCACACTGCTGATGGTCAAATTGCCTAGTAAAATTACAAACACCCAAAAAAGTTCCGGGCAACAAACTTAAAAGTTCATCCAAAAAAAAAAAAAAAACAGTGATTAAAATCAAACTGTACTGGATGATCTAACTGTGCCTAAATCTTCTGTTATCAATGGTTACAGTAATTAAATCTCAAGTCAGCAAATGTTATCAATGGTTACAGTAGTTAAATCTCTAGTCAGCAAATGTTATCAATGGTTACAGTAGTTAAATCTCTAGTCAGCAAATGTTATCAATGGTTACAGTATTTAAATCTCTAGTCAGCAAATGTTATCAATGGTTACAGTAATTAAATCTCTAGTCAGCAAATGTTATCAATGGTTACAGTAATTTTATCTCTAGTCTGCAAATGTTATCAATGGTTACAGTAATTAAATCTGTAGTCAGCAAATGTTATCAATGGTTACAGTAATTAAATCTCTAGTCAGCAAATGTTATCAATGGTTACAGTAATTTTATCTCTAGTCTGCAAATGTTATTAATGGTTACAGTAATTAAATCTCTAGTCAGCAATTGTTATCAATGGTTACAGTAATTAAATCTGTAGTCGGCAAAACACATTCTTAATCAGTTATGAAGCACATTCACTTGTAGACAAATCAGAGCAACTTATCTCTGTTGTAAATTTGAAAAATAAGACGCATGACGTATTTTTGAAGAGGGATTCATTTCCTTGCTTTCATGTTTAGGTCTTTGATACCCATCTGATGAGACACATCTAAATATCGTAGGCAATAAATTGTATGATTTGTTGTTTGCAAATTTGTTGAAACAGATAAACAGTCACTTACTTACCAAATAATCGCGGCAAATATCAGACACAGAAAGAGAACCATCTTAAAACTCATTTTTGGCCACTGCTTCCTGTTGTCATGTGAATTGCCCATATTCCAGTTGCACGATTTTATCCTAAAATGCAAAGCAAAAGAATTATTTTAATTCAGAAATTTCAATGAAGTTTGGAGGCACCTATTTTAATATGAACTATGATGGTCTATACATCAGGGTACACAACATGGTATTATGGCAAACATAATGTTTTCTATTACTAACACTAGTAGTACAACTACTACTAGTTGTATTTAATTATGTTTAGACACATACAAGTATTAAAATACAAAATATTAAAGTATATTTCAGAATGAAATGTTGTGTTGCGTCGAGCGGATCTACTTAAAATTACCGCGGCGCAGCTATTTTTTAAATTGACATCTCGATCATCTTCTGTAAAGCGGTATGTGCAACAAAAGTAGCTTTTCTCATGATCTGAACCTTATACGGCTACTTTTATGAAGCTTTAATAGCGTCGGCCCTGACTGAAGGATATATTAAACAACATTTTAACAAACTACAGAAAGTACAATTTCTAAAGATGGCCTCACTTTGTCGAGAAAAAAAAAGGGGGGGGGTGGGAGGTGTGGGTTCATATCGTAAATCTAGTAAGACAACAGCAATGTACAGTTCTTTATAACATAAAGGCAACAATGAGATCTGAACGCACCCTCTAAGAAAAATTAGGAACAAGCGTAGCCAATGACAGCTTACTTTTTAATTATCTTCCCATGTCGGTGTAAAAGTTGCTTTAGAAGCTGCTTAATGAGGAATCTAACACGTTTGCCTCCATCTGTGTGCCATTCAAGATTACTGGTGGAATGCTGGGAGCTAATTTCTGATAGTCTATGACCTTAAGGAGAATGTGAACGCTGGCCTCCAACATGCTCACATGCTCAGTCTGACACTATAAGAAAGCGACAAGCTCACGTTTCAGATCCACACTTCGTATTACAAGTCTTTCAGCACCGACCCGCACTTTAAGTTTAGAACGTCTGTGGTCACCGTGGAAACTGCTAGAAAATCCGTGTAGCATATTCACGGTTACCGTGTTTGTTTTTTGTTGTCATTAATGAAACCCAAGGCCTCCCGCTACTTCTTCAGCTGGTGGAATCTCTGAGGCTCTTAACTGATTAACATTCCATTCTGACATGTTTTACCTCTGCTTCTTCATCTCCACGCCTTGACCCTGGCAGATGGAATGCAATTATATGCTGACCACTTATTCAGTATTCTTGAGATTCCATCCGACAGTCGTCTAAGTGAATAATCAGCGACAAAGTGTTTATATTACCTACATGCTTTAGTATTCGGACTCAGTACAAACTGAACAGGTGAAAGGATCAGTGCAGGACCAAAAAGCACTCAACCGTCTTTTCTTGTTTATTTTCTTCTGATCTCAGTGGGACAGAAAGGGAAATGGAGAGGCGGGCACAGACAGAAAATATTTAGCTCTATGTTAAGTTTTACAATTTGAGGCGCAGACGAGCATCCTTTCTCAATTCGATGCATTCAGCTTCTGACTGTCGTAGTTGTTGCCTAATTCATTCACAAGATTTTCCCTCAGCTAATTATGTAGGTATCGTCTGCGTAATGATGAGTGGCGGCATTGGATTTCAAATATTGTCTGATTCATGTGATCTCAAAATGTTGTTCGTCCATCTTTTTGATGCAGCATAGCTGAAATGGCTGTCTACTTTTTTTTTTAAACTGTCTACATTCAGTCTTTTCCAGTAAATGTCTGTAGATGTGGCCGAGCTTCTTTGTACTACTCTCTCTCTCTCTCTCTCTCTCTCTCTCTCTCTCTCTCTCTCTCTCTCTCTTTTTTTCTTCCCCCCCCCCCGCCCCGAGTGAAGATATGTTCGACGTATTCTTGGCATCTCTTTTTGTTTACTTTTGTGTCATTTAATGTTCTTCCGTTGTTGTCTCTTATCATATTTTGTCGGTGGTAACTCCCTTTCCTATTCCTCCTGGCTGTGGATTTCTTGAAGATGGTTTTAATTGAAACGAATATCTATTAATGTCTCTTCGTTTGAAATGGGCGTCAGTCAATACATTGATTAACTGTTACTATTCTCGTACATTTTCTCCCGAGTGTCAGTTGTACGAGCAACAATCAAACTTGTAAAGGGTTCTTATCGCATTGAGCCCTGAATGGAAGGACTAGTCAGCATGCGCTGCAATATCGGAAATTCAACAACTGATTCTTAACAATTTCCGGTGATGGAATTATCTATGCAGAGAGCTTCGTGTTGAGAGGCAGAGGAAGTGCACAGGGGTTTGTGGCAAAGGCGAATGGACGTTGCTAATGCAACAATGCCTTGCATATGATACCACAACATCGAGTTTGAGAATACAGATGAAGGCAATCACTGCAACCTTCCCTTCGGTTTGAGAACCAACTGTCACGCATGTCGTATTTGTAACCGACTCACAGAGCATGTTGAAAAAGGTGGAGATTGGTATGCTCCATGCAGAGTGGCAAGCTTCACACTTCAGAGGTTATGAAGTTAGCATACTGTCGATATTTTCTCAAGGAATGCGAGTGTGTTGGTCAACAAACAGGCAGACTGACTGGTTCTGCACAAATTGTTTGTGAAATGCATGACAACTGATGCTAGATGTTGTAGTGCTCCTTTGGAAGCGATTGAAAAATACGGAGCCACAAAAAGATATCACGGTCTGGAGAGAATAGTGCTGACAGGAATGTTCAAGGGATGTGGTGGGAGAATAGTGCTGACAGACAGGAATGTTCAAGGGATGTGGTGGGAGAATAGTGCTGACAGACAGAAATGTTCAAGGGATGTGGTGGGAGAATAGTGCTGACAGGAATGTTCAAGGGATGTGGTGGGAGAATAGTGCTGACAGGAATGTTCAAGGGATGTAGTGGAGTGAATAGTGCTGACAGACAGGAATGTTCAAGGGATGTGGTGGGAAAATAGTGCTGACAGAAATGTTCAAGGGATGTGGTGGGAGAATAGTGCTGACAGACAGGAATGTTCAAGGGATGTGGTGGGGAAATAGTGCTGACAGACAGGAATGTTCAAAGGATGTGGTAGGAGAATAGTGCTGACAGACAGGAATGTTCAAGGAATGTGGTGGGAGAATAGTGCTGACAGGAATGTTCAAGGGATGTGGTGGGAGAATAGTGCTGACAGGAATGTTCAAAGGATGTGGTGGGAGAATAGTGCTGACAGGAATGTTCAAGGGATGTGGTCAGAGAATAGTGCTGACAGACAGGAATGTTCAAGGGATGTGGTGGGAGAATAGTGCTGACAGACAGGAATGTTCAAGGGTTGTGGTGGGAGAATAGTGCTGACAGACAGGAATGTTCAAGGGATGTGGTGGGAGAATAGTGCTGACAGACAGGAATGTTCAAGGAATGTGGTGGGAGAATAGTGCTGACAGACAGGAATGTTCAAGGGATGTGGTGGGAGAATAGTGCTGACAGACAGGAATGTTCAAGGGATGTGGTGGAGAGAATAGTGCTGTCAGACAGGAATGTTCAAGAGATGTGGTCGGAGAATAGTGCTGACAGACAGGAATGTTCAAGGGATGTGGTGGAGAGAATAGTGCTGACAGACAGGAATGTTCAAGGGATGTGGTCAGAGAATAGTGCTGACAGACAGGAATGTTCAAGGGATGTGGTGGAGAGAATAGTGCTGACAGACAGGAATGTTCAAGGGATGTGGTGGAGAGAATAGTGCTGACAGACAGGAATGTTGAAGGGATGTGGTGGAGAGAATAGTGCTGACAGACAAGAATGTTCAAGGGATGTGGTCAGAGAATAGTGCTGACAGACAGGAATGTTCAAGGGATGTGGTGGAGAGAATAGTGCTGACAGACAGGAATGTTCAAGGGATGTGGTGGAGAGAATAGTGCTGACAGACAGGAATGTTCAAGGGATGTGGTGGAGAGAATAGTGCTGACAGACAGGAATGTTCAAGGGATGTGGTGGAGAGAATAGTGCTGACAGACAGGAATGTTCAAGGGTTGTGGACAGAGAATAGTGCTGACAGACAGGAATGTTCAAGGGATGTGGTCAGAAAATAGTGCTGACAGACAGGAATGTTCAAGGGAAGTGGTCAGAGAATAGTGCTGACAGACAGGAATGTTCAAGGGATGTGGTGGGAGAATAGTGCTGACAGACAGGAATGTTCAAGGGATGTGGTAGGAGAATAGTGCTGACAGACAGGAATGTTCAAGGCATGTGGTGGGAGAATAGTGCTGACAGGAATGTTCAAGGGATGTGGTGGAGAGAATAGTGCTGACAGACAGGAATGTTCAAGGGATGTGGTGGAGAGAATAGTGCTGACAGACAGGAATGTTCAAGGGATGTGGTGGGAGAATAGTGCTGACAGGAATGTTCAAGGGATGTGGTGGGAGAATAGTGCTGACAGACAGGAATGTTTAAGGGATGTGGTGGGAGAATAGTGCTGACAGACAGGAATGTTTAAGGGATGTGGTGTGAGAATAGTGCTGACAGGAATGTTCAAGGGATGTGGTGGGAGAATAGTGCTGACAGACAGGAATGTTCAAGGGATGTGGTAGGAGAATAGTGCTGACAGACAGGAATGTTCAAGGCATGTGGTGGGAGAATAGTGCTGACAGGAATGTTCAAGGGATGTGGTGGAGAGAATAGTGCTGACAGACAGGAATGTTCAAGGGATGTGGTGGAGAGAATAGTGTTGACAGACAGGAATGTTCAAGGGATGTGGTGGGAGAATAGTGCTGACAGGAATGTTCAAGGGATGTGGTGGGAGAATAGTGCTGACAGACAGGAATGTTCAAGGGATGTGGTGGGAGAATAGTGCTGACAGACAGGAATGTTTAAGGGATGTGGTGTGAGAATAGTGCTGACAGGAATGTTTATGGGATGTGGTGGGAGAATAGTGCTGACAGACAGGAATGTTCAAGGGATGTGGTGGAGAGAATAGTGCTGACAGACAGGAATGTTCAAGGCATGTGGTCGACGCTCAGAGCGCAAGGTTAAGGCGAGGTAGATATACAGCCACTGTTACTGGTGCCATCGGAATGGGACTCTGCACATGCTGCTGAAGATGTGGACGGAGCATTTATAGTAATATAGTGTTGAGATGTCATTCATAATTCCAAATTCTCCAGAGCCTAATTTCCTGTAGTAGCAGTTTTCACAAAAGGAATGTCATTGGTGTTTATTTGTAACCTGGGTACATATATATATATAAATTTTAAACTCTGAATGTTCTGGGGCAGGAAGAGTTCACGATACAATTCCTCATTTTACTGTGACTTAGTATATGGACAACCTGAACAGTTTCTAACAAAAAGCAGTACATGTATTGGGACAGCATTCATCATTTTATACTCATAGCCAATCATAGGGCGACACACCTTAATGGTCAAATTTTCACGTTAGCCATTCAAGTCTTCAGACTTGAACTGCTTCACATTCCCCTCGGTATCTCCTCTCCTCCAGTCCTAGCTAAACAGCGCTATCAGTCTTAAAAGAGGTAGTTAAAGAGATATGGTATAGGGAAACTGGGTTATCTTAAGTGTGTGGTGTCAGGTAGAGGGGAAAAAACCCGAGCGTTGTATGAATGGCTAGCGTGTACTCGTCATCATAAGGTGCTGCAAGTCATTGCTGGGCCAGACCACTAGAAATATATCAAGATAATAACTAGAGTATGGCGTCCATGTAAACAGTTTGAGCCGTGCTTACTGATAAACGTCACTATGTTATATTTTTTTTTTAAATTTTAAATAGTAGAACGCAGTTTTGATGTCAACTTGTACTTTACGTTAAATAAATGTGAAGCTAACATACCAGGCATCACCGTGTGGTCAGCTAGAAGAAAGACTTTTGAAACACCAACGAGATACAAAAGCTCCTATAAATCTATAACAAGCAGTCGACCAGGCAGTATAAACAACGTATAAATAAGAGAAATAAATGTTAGCAGTTATTCCAATCCAGCAATGGCATGGTTCAGTTTTTGACACCAGTTCAGTTAGGGAGTCGACACAGCCCCACAAAATTAATAAGTAATATTCGAATTTCTCTGGAAATCGCCTAAACAATACATGCGACAAAGACAATGCAGACTAAACTATCTTATTTTATACAGAAACATTGGTTATGCTAAATCTTTAGTCGCAGCACATGGCGGCAACTGAGATAATGGCCCCTTAAACAGTTTCTTGGATACCTTACCTGAACGACACATTACACTTATAGGACAGAGGGTTACTTATAACCATAGGTTGCCCCAGTGTGACTTTTTTTTTTTTTTTTAATTCGTTGTAACGGCTTCTGTTGGATTTGCATTCCGAAAATTGGCCCTTGGCGTCAATGTGTGTCAATATTGCAGGCTGCAAGCTCCATATGGAAATAAACCAAAGATGAAAAAAAAAGGTTTATTATTTGTATCAGTCTTCCTGAAGCAATTCAGACTGAATATTATTTTCCCTATTAGGACTGTGAAGTTATATTACAAATATATATGATAAATAGTTAGTTAGTTAGTTAGTTAGTTAGTTAGTTAGTTAGTTAGTTAGTTGGGTTATCCTCATTGCACTCCGGACATGTCCATAGGTGCTCAGATCCTCCCCTCAGTATGAACCCCAACGTCCGATGGCTAATAGTACCAGTTCTATGTTGATTAACAAGTCTTCTGGCGTGTCTGATGTGCGTCTCGTTTTTTGCTGTGCCGATCTTAATTCCCAAGTCTGCCATTCTGGCAAGTGATGTGGATTCACTGCCACCAAAGTCCTCTATCCTTCCCATTTCTCGGAGGGCATTGATAATATCAGCATGATCCATAGGCTGACCGTCGGTAGTGATAGCGGATCCAGCCAACCTGTCAGCTCTTTCATTTCCATTGACGCCTGCGTGTCCCGGAACAAAAATAAAGGTGACTCCACGCACAGTGGACTTCTGTAATGATTCAAGCCATTGTCTTCGTACTGAACCTGCTTGAACCCTCCGGATCATACTCATTGAGTCACTGAGTATACACACGCGGGTGTATTTTTGTGTTTCAAGCCAGGCAAGCGCTTGCGTCACTGCCATCACCTCCATCGTCATGCTGCTGGTTGTCATGGAGAAGGCGCCGTTGGCTTCTTTGACTGTTCTGCCCGCTGAGCGTGCTGTAAATGCCCATGCGCTTCTTCTTTGGCGTATAACGGATCCGTCTGTATAGATTATTGCATCTGCTTCATCTGAATTTTCACCGATGAGAGCGTTGACCTCTGCATTAACAGCAACAGGATTCTCTTCTCTACATCGCCTGTTGAGTGTGACAATACAGGAAAATGTACAAATGAACGCCTGAGGCACAGGTATCCATTCTGCCCCAGGTATGATGTCGGTTAGGCTGCATATTTGCCTAATAACATCTTCTGCCCGACCTAGCCACGATTTCCCCCTCTTCAGTCTGTGGCCGTTTTCACTAACAAGCGCTTGATGCAGTGGGTGTTTCTTATCAGCACATATTTTGAGATATGCCCGAGCCCTCCACATCCTGATCCTTTGGTTCATTGTTGGAAAGTCAAGTAGATACCTCATTGCTCCACAGGATGTGTCTCTTGTACATCCCAAAATAATGCGCATGGCTTCATTTTGCACCTTTTCGAGTCGTTTAATCTGGGTAGCACTGACAGTGAGGATGGCCAGAGCGTATTCAATGGGGGAAAGGACCAGACCGTAGAATAGAAGTATTAGTAGTCTTTGCTCAATGTTGGAAGCAGCCATAATCCTCATTGCAGATAGACCTTTGCGTGCTTTTGTTATCACATGGTCAACGTGTTCCCTGAATGACAAGCTGCGATCGAACCTCACCCCGAGAAACGTCATAACGTTGGTTCTGATCAATACATTATCACGCATTTTCACTTCTGGTAAGTCCGACTTGAAAATGTGATTGTTCAAAGAGAACCATGACACTGATGCCTTTGAAGGATTGACATAGGCATTGGAACCATCACACCAGGCGGCAATTCGATCGAGTTCTTTGTTCATGAAGTTCATGACCATTCCCGCCCAGGTGATGTGAATATTTATACAAGTGGCTCTGTATTGAGGGGCAGACGAAGTGCATGGGTGCTCGTAGCAAAATGCAAATTGACGTCGCTTAGTGCAACAAAGTCTGGCATATAATATCACAACGTTAAGTTTGAGAATTGAGGTGGAGGCAATCACTGCTGCCTTCCGCTAGTGGCAAGCATCACTTCAGAGGTCCCGGGTAGTTGGCGTCCTTTGCACATTTTCTCACAGTCATACCGGTATGTTGGGAAATGAGTAGGCAGTTAGACTGACTGGTTCTGCGCCACTTTGTGATTTTATGACAAGCAAGATGTTGTGAGGGCCCTTTGGGAGCGAGTAAACCGTGCGGAGACACAAACAGATCATTACCGTCTAGGTAGAACGGCGCTGTTACTATGGCATCTGGCCGACGCTCAACACTCATTGGAAGGAAGAGACGAATATACAATTAGACAGCTACTGGTGCGATAGGAATTGGAAAATTTAGACGGAGCCCTTATGGAAGTGTCCCGAGTGCTGTGATGTCGATTCTTAATTCATGGTCATCATCATCATCATCTACTGATGGTTGTGGCTCATTAAGTAATTATGCAAGCAAAACTAAACAGCAAGTGGTCGCCATATATAAATCATGGAGATGGTAGGGGGGGGGGGTGATAGGGTGGAGCTCAGTCTCCTTATAATTTTTCAGGGTACGAGATAGATTAATGTAAAGCGAAACCTAGAACAATATAGGATACTAGTCGGCCCTGCATCATTTCATATAACATCAGCTGATAGATACTGCTGATGAAGTGCAATAGCAAACCAATTTTTTTTTTTTTATTATAAGGATATTGTTTATGAGGATAATGATGACAACCACACACACGCGCGAGAGCACACACAAATAACGATCGTTAGCTGATAGTAAAAAACTACGATTCTAACTTTATAGCAACGGTTCGAGTGTCAAAAATTAAACAGGCTGTAGTTCTGACAAGCCATGAACACGAACAATCATTCGCCCTTTAGGCAATCATTAGAGCCCCAACGCCAAATCTCAGCCACTATAATTGCAATTCAGCGTCAAATGAAGCAATATCTGCAGCCCTCGCATGCATAACTGTATAAGGCGTATCCAATATTCGAAAATAACCGATCATTAGTCATTATACAAATGTACATAAACTATGGAGGCCACAGACAAAGGGCATTCTACAGTCTGCAGTGTTGTACCAACCACTCAACTCAGCATAATTGTGTACAGTCAGATCTTGGCGATGCTGAGGATGGTTATAATGATGATGATGTGACGAAAAAGACTGCCTTCGCAAGTAGACATAGTGTATAAGGGAATGGCCGATCCCACAGATAACACATACGAGATCGTATACCAATATTCACGTGTCGTGAAGTAATTTATATAACAGAAAATTCTCATTGACATAGTAGAATGTGGGTTGTGGTTGTCTGCCGAGACAGTTCTGCATGTTCACTCCCAAAGAAATAGCAATAATTGTGTTTTCACAAGTACGGCTTTGAGGGCTATCCCGGATTTCCTGGTTCGTCCTTACTCACATAGGACCGCAGGGGACACCTGAGTGGTGTAGCAATTACAGATGTCCTAGTTAGAACTTCATTGGAGGTTGACCACGGTATGTGGAATCTGCCTTGTTTGTCTGCCATGCAGCTTGAGATTTTCAAACCTCTCAATGGTATAGTAAACCTTACGGTAGAAGCCTAGAGGGGAAAGCCCTATCGACCCATCGATTTCCAGATTTGTTTATATATTATTATCGAGGATAAAGACAACTGGCCATCACACTTCGTGTCACATGTCGTTGCTTAGAATGTATGAAGCCTAACACTTCCCACCTCAGAGTAGTATCATATATGAAACTGTCTCTTTCTTCTACTGCATAAAGTGCATGCCATGCAGCGTTGGTAGTCATGTCTGCCCACAATCTTTTGTCTTGTATACTTTGAATGGTTACTAGAACAGATTATTTTCCATGCCATGGTGTCAAACTGTCTAGCATCTTCTCATTCTCTCTCTCTCTCTCTCTCTCTCTCTCTCTCTCTCTCTTTCTCTGTGTCTCTCGCTCCCTCTCTCTCTTTCTCTCTCTCTCTCTCTCTCTCTCTCTATATATATATATACACACACACACACACACACATACATATATATATATATATATATATATATATATATATATATATATATATATATATATATAAAGAGCTCTGTTTTGTTATCCCTCCAACCTTGCCATAGTCAATAGGAAGTATTAATAATTAAAGACATTTAGACAACCATAGGAGCAACTGGCAACCAGTTACAACATCGGGCTTTCATGTCTGGGAGACCTGGGTTCGACCCCCTCCCCCCGCCTCACCTGTAGCTTGATAGAGTTTTTCCGTGGGGGGGGGGCGGATTAAACATCCCAATCTGTATAGTTTGTGGTGACAGCTTTAAATACTTAGGCTTACCACTCCCTGTGAACACTGCCCTAAACAAATTAGTTTATACAGTCAGTAGAGACAGACAATCACTGGCATATAGCTTACCTGTTGTCCCAAGTCAGAACTCTGTAACTCAAACGGACGAATGAAGCGGATGTTAAACTCGTTATGGATTAACAAAGTCGAACAGTTTGCATAAGAATCATAGCTGCGACAGAGCTACCACTTAGGACTGAATTGTTCTTTGTGTGACAGTCTCTAGAAATACCAACGTTCTGCGTTATACTAGTGCGAAAATGGCGCGTGATGGTGATGCCTACAGGTATGGCGCGATGCAGTATCTTACCGATGCTTTGATGTGGGTCTTCTGTTTCGCTCGGCAGAAAGTGAGCGAGGGCAAACACCCCATCCTCTTTCCCTTTTCCCCAAGTTTTTCCTAGTAACATCAGCAACATGGAACTTCAAACATCGCCAGACGCCAGCTCACAGGTGGCGCTGTTTCTTGGACCAAACACGATTACTTTTCCATCACCACGTAGACGCCTCTCTCCTACTACCAACGCTATCTTCAAATCTACTTAAAAAATCGTTTCCGGGCGTGATGTACAGGATTGATAGATAACTTGTCTGCAAACTCTGATTATTCTTTTCTTACTTCAAAACTATCTTCCACAGGTACTCACAGGTTTGTGACGTCTGTGAACGGGAGAAATCTAAATATTTTGTTTCAACGTATGCTTCTACCTGCGTAATTTCCGGGAAATTACCATTAACAACAAACACAAAAATGCGGACCAAGGAGCGGAGACCAAAAAAAAAAAAATCCAGAACATGACCTGAAATAGAGAATTACATTTTACGTCATCGTATTCTAATTTGTTCTACATAGTTTTAAACCATCCCATTCCACACGACGCTCCCATACACACACACACGCACGCGCAAAATATTTTGTGAAATTCCCACACACCTCATGAATGAATAAAGGTATTAGAAAATGACAATCTTTATACCAACTTATTTTTGAATAGTTAGTTGTTCATTGGTTGTATTTACAGTTTTCATTTGAAGATTTTTATTTAAGATTTAAAGCACCAAATTAATTTTTGACCTTCTTTTTCTTCTTCTTCTTCTTCTTCTTCTTCTTCTTCTTCTTCTTCTTCTTCTTCTTCTTCTGCCTTCTTCTTCTTCTTCTTCTTCTTCTTCTTTCTTCTTCTTCTTCTTCTTCTTTCATGATGATTCGAACAAGGAGATAAGGTTAATGTTATTTTTACACAGTGATTTGACTGCATTGAACACATAACCACTTGACTAGGAGGCAAGTGTGCCAGCCACTGGGCTACCAAGGTTTTCTTGAATTGTGTACTTTACCCACATTTATACCAGTGACTGTAATTGATCCTGTTAGAAATGGCCCGTTACTGTGAACTTTCGGGACTGGGTGCTGTTTATTAGCCAGTTCACTGGGATTATCGGATCATGACCCCCACCCCCAACCCCTCGTTCATAGTATTCTAAGAATCTCCCCCCCCCCCCCCCCCCCCCCCCCCCCCCCCCCCCCCTTTTCGTGATTTTTCCATTCAGTAGCTCTGATTTTTCCTCATCTTAAATAACTGAGTGAGATGTCATGACAAACATCTAATACGTTACCACGGGAAGGATACATGATCTCAACGTGTTCACTTTAATTCGTCTGCAGGTGCTGTGATAGAGGTTCTTCTTGGTGCCTAATCTCTGCATTGCTAAAGCGCATCTTCTCCAACTTTGTTGTACAGTCTCCGTTGTTGTTCAGTGTTGAAAATAGATATTGAAACATCTATTAAAACGACTAACTGCGACATCTAGCATAGACAGTTATACGCTCACATTATAATAACATACAATCTGATATCTTCGCCCGTTTGATGCCCTTTTTAATTCGCTGAAATCTCACTGAATAATTATTGATTTGTGTTACTGCTTTCTGCTGTCAGAATACAGTGGATCGTCTTCTTCTTCTTCTTCAGCATTCCGAACCTATGAGGTTCATTGCTACAGATATCACCCGTCTGCATTCATCTCTGTGATCAGTATCTCTTCCCAGTTGGTCACTCCAAGTGTTTGCAGGTGTACGTGTATATTATCTCTCAACCCTCTTCTTGGTACAGTAGAACATCGGCTCTAGAAATTAATTTGTGCTTAAAAGTTATTCAAAAACCGAATTTATTTTCCCCTATAAGATTTATTGTAAACATAGGCTAATTCTTTCTCCATATGATAGTTTATATAACGTTATAACTTTTCTATTACACGCGTAAGTGAACACTTTGTGCCTCTTGATAGTGGTCGATGTATGCAGAATTTGCACTGAGTCATCCCTCTTTACAGTTTCGATGAGGATAATGAGATGTTCTTATGTGTATGTTTAACAAATAAGTATTTTTTCTGCCTTTTGATCGTTTTGTGCCAATGATTAGTATAGCGTCTACATGACATTGGTTAAACACACACACACACACACACACACACACACCCACACACACCCACATACACACACACACACACACCAAAGTAGCTATGTCCATAGATCTATATTTGGTCTACTTTTCAATCAAGACAACCGCAACAATATGGCTTAGTCCCTGATCAATTCACAATCGATCAGTCGAATTCTTGAAAAAACTGAATTTGTTAACCATTTGATTTTATTTTATTTGATTCAAGAACCGACATCACAGCACTCGGGGCATTCCCATAAGCACTCCATCCCCATCTTCAGCAGCCAGCGAAGAGTTCCGATACTAATGGTGCCAGTAGCATTCTGATTAAACGTCTGTCTTGCCTTTCCTCTGAGCCTCGAGCATCTGCCATAGCCTTTCGTCACCCCTAACTGCATCAATCTCACCCCACTGTGGTGATCAATCTGCTACTCCGAATTGTACAAGCTCTCCCACAAGGTACTAACCACGTCTGCCTAATCATGCATCAGTATTCCACCAAGCTGTGCAGAACCAGCCAGTCTGTCCGCACGTTCATTTCCCAACACACCGGCATACCTGGTGAAAAAATCCAGACTATACTCCTCATCCGTGTCTTCCGCAGCGAGGCATGCCACTCTGCACGAAGCATGCCTGTCCTGATCTTCCTAAACATGCTTTTTGAGTCAGTTACAATCACAATGTGTGTGTGTGTGTGTGTGTGTGTCGTGTTCTCTAGCCAGCGGAAAGCCGCAGTGACCGCCTCCATCTCCATTCTTAAGCTGGAGGTTGTGGTATCATATGCTAGGCTCTCCTGCACCAAACGTCGACCATTAACTTTTGCTAAGAAGCCCCAAGCACTTCTTTTGCCTCTTGACACTGAACTGTCTGTGTAAATGATAAAATCTTCTGAGCGAGCATTATCTTAAATTAATTGCTGAATTACCACCTCTGTGGCACCTGCTCGCCAGTCTCTGCATTCCCGGCTCAGCGTGATTATGACTCTACATAAGTCTGACTGCTCAGGTGGCACTTTGACCCACTCCTCTCCTCGCCTAATGTTCTCAATGATGCAAACCTGTCTGATTGTGTCTTTTGCCTGAGCCATCCATGACTTCCCTCTTATCAGCCGCTGACCCTTAATTGCACCCAGAGCTTCGTGGTCTGTGTCTGCAGCTACCCTAAGATATGACTTCACCTGCAGCACCTTGTGCCTACCTACAACAGTCGGCAAACCAAGGATGTATCACATACACACTACTGGGGTGTCTCTGGTGCAACCCAGAATTACCCGCATATCTGCGTTCTGTATGCGCTCTAGTTTGTCAATCTGGCTCTTTGAGACGGTAAGTTTTCCCAGGCCATAATCAACCACTGACAGGATCAGGTGCTGATATAGTGTGAAAAGCATTCTCTGCTCTATGTCAATTGCAGCCATAGTCTTAAGTGCACCAAGTCCTTTTTGGCATCTTGTCACAACACTCTCCACATGGTCCTTAAAGGTCCTGTCAAATCTAATTCCCAAATACTTCAGTTTGCTCTCTCTGTTGATGTTTCTAACATCTATCGTGAGACTTGGAACATTAGCTTTAACGATCCTGTTGTTCAGAGAACACCACAAAACAAACTACTTCCAACATGGTTTGTTAACCATGCAAAATTGTAATAATTTATGAAGTTCCAGGCCCCTCCCTTACACCCCCCCCCCCCCCCCCCCGGGCCACCCAAGTAGGTAGACCCACGTGCAGACCCTGTTTAAAATAAACAAAGGACCCTTTCGCGAGATCATAGTTGAATGATGACTGTTTTGATTACATACTTTTGCATCACGAGTGGCGTGCGTGTCTTGACCACAGTAAAATCAGTCTCGTTATTTAATTGTCATCCGAACTCCTTGTGGTCTGGGTTCAAGCCCGGGGGTAGGCAGAAAAGCCACATTTCTCCCAGATTTACGATACCTATCATGTAATCAAGGCTGAAGGGTTGCGATATCCATAGTACTGAGCCAAAGGGTTTACAACTCATGGTTTCTGGATACTTCAAAAATAAAAAAATGTAATTGTCACATTTTGTGGTTAAGAAAAATCAGATTGTTAGAGGACTTTTATTTTTCTACTGACAGATTCGAATTTTGTTTGGTTGTTTGATCTTGATTTCTTATTGTATATAGGAGATATTCTTATTGTTCTTCACTTGTTTCAGAAACATATTTCCCTGTTGTTTATTACTTACTCATTGTTCTGTAATTGCTCCCACCAGCTTGAAGATGTAACCTTAACATGTCTGTCCTAAATTGTCCGCCTAGTAGAAGCTTTGTTGTTGTTGTTGTTAATGTACTAGCTGAGATCTTACCTTGACACGAGGGAGAGTGGGTTTTTTTAAGTCCTTGTTCCAAGTGTATTTTGATGTCTATTGTAAACCTGTGTTATTGCATGGTGCTGTTGGTGTTATTAATCTATCGGCTCTTTGTCTTCCTTATGTTCTTTACTTTGTTATTCTTCAATAGTGTAGTTGTTATTTGTTTATTTTCATTTATGTTAGGTTGATCATTTTGAGTGTGTGTGTATGTGTTTGTGTGTGTGTGTTGATTTTGTCAATTCACCTTTTGATTTAATAAGCCACATAACAAATTGATAGTTGTACAGAAACATACAAGTATATTTTCCATATCTTGACGACATGCAATCCAGATACTATTGAAGCAGAATTACAAATAATGTGGAACTGAAGATATCTATTTTAATATCATTCTAGTGATAACATTACTGAGGCTAACACATTTTATTCACTTAGGAAATGTAATTATGGAGACTGGTGATTATGAGAATGTTTACTTATTACAATGGATGGCTATATTCGTGGATGCATGGAAAGTATAATAGATGGATGGATCTGCCTATTTGTGTGCCAATATATGAAATCAGGTAAAAACGAGGGTCTCAAGACACAATGCTTCTCTCTTACTGTCAGCTATGAAATAGAGACAGTAAGGGTGATTGTTATACAAAGTATCAGTCCGTCGAACCGAGCACAGAACTGGTAAAAACCAGAATGAATGGAAGCAATAGAAAAATAGCATAGGTGGGTGGTGGATTGAGTGTGCGAGTGGGTGGTGAGATAGATGGATGGGTAGATGAATGGATGGGTAAAGGATGGCTATATTAGTGGATGAGTGGAGTGGAATTGCTAATATATAAAATCGAGTAAAAACAAGGGTCTCGTGATAAGTTGCTTCTGTCTTATTGTCAGCTATCAAATAGAGACAGTAAGGATGCTTGTTATACAAAGTATTAGTCGAACCCAAGTGCAAATCCTATGTTCAGCCTTTTGCTGTTAGATCTTAGTTAACTAACTACAGAAATAACCAGGTAGTTAGTTAATTAGTTATTTAGTTACTTAAGTGATTAGTTCTGTACTTAGTTAATTCTGTAGCTAGCTAGTCGCTAGTTACTTTAGTCAGTTAGGGTGGCTAGTTAGCCAGTCGGTCACGGTCAGTCAATTAGTTGGTTAAAGAAAGTTAGAGGAAGATTAGAAGAAGAACTGATGGGGATTAAATGAGACGAAAGTAACAACAGAATGGAATAGAAAGATTTGAAGAAATAAATAATTAGGATAGACAGGGTGGAAGCTCTGACTGGGTGTGCAGTAAGTGTCGAAGTAACTAGTGGCTGAAATTAAAAGAGTTAACGGTAAATATTTGTTAGAAAGGTGTTCGTAATATCCTAGATCCAGGTCTCAGGACTTCGTCTAATACTGCCAATAGATTGCCTGCACAACGACCTCACGGCTAAGTTCAAATTGTCAGTGTTCTGGTTATTAGCACCAGGTAAAATTCAACAATGCTATCTTTCAGAAAGTAAGTGCTGCTGGAGTGATTACCTTTATTTTTAAAAATTCCGTTTGAGGATGAAAGCGGATTTTCCATAAAATCGTAACACACACATACTCAGTGTCTTGGCTGTGTGTCTGATGTGGGAAGAAAGGGGGAAGAAAGGGGGGGGGGAGGGGGGAAGAGGGGGGGGGGCGGTGGTGATAGTGGCATTTTTTACAAAATAGTGTTTAGCGTTTAAACACGACCGCCCATGGTCGATTCTTGTGTATACAATTTACATTGTTATTTCTGGCCTTTTGGCATTAGGTGCATGACGTTTTTAGTCAATTGTTGATTTTTAAATCTTTGATTGATTTTTTTCGTTGGTAATACGTTAGAAATGAATTAACTGCACTTTGTACACAGAGAATCAACTAATTCATTAGTAGAGGAATAACCCTATCTATCTATCTATCTATCTATCTATCTATCTATCTATCTATCTATCTATCTATCTATCTATCTATCTATCTATCTATCTATCTATCTATCTATCTATCTATCTATCTATCTATCTATCTATCTATCTATCTATCTATCTATCTATCTATCTATCTATCTATCTATCTATCTATCTATCTATCTATCTATCTATCTATCTATCTATCTATCTATCTATCTATCTATCTATCTATCTATCTATCTATCTATCTATCTATCTATCTATCTATCTATCTATCTATCTATCTATCTATCTATCTATCTATCTATCTATCTATCTATCTATCTATCTATCTATCTATCTATCTATCTATCTATCTATCTATCTATCTATCTATCTATCTATCTATCTATCTATCTATCTATCTATCTATCTATCTATCTATCTATCTATCTATCTATCTATCTATCTATCTATCTATCTATCTATCTATCTATCTATCTATCTATCTCTGTCTATCTATCTATCTATCTATCTATCTATCTATCTATCTATCTATCTATCTATCTATCTATCTATCTATCTATCTATCTATCTATCTATCTATCTATCTGTCTATCTATCTATCTATCTATCTATCTATCTATCTATCTATCTATCTATCTATCTATCTATCTATCTATCTATCTATCTATCTATCTATCTATCTATCTATCTATCTATCTATCTATCTATCTATCTATCTATCTATCTATCTATCTATCTATCTATCTATCTATCTATCTATCTATCTATCTATCTATCTATCTATCTATCTATCTATCTATCTATCTGTCTATCTATCTATCTATCTATCTATCTATCTATCTATCTATCTATCTATCTATCTGTCTGTCTGTCTGTCTGTCTGTCTGTCTGTCTGTCTGTCTGTCTGTCTGTCTGTCTGTCTGTCTGTCTGTCTGTCTGTCTGTCTGTCTGTCTGTCTGTCTGTCTGTCTGTCTGTCTGTCTGTCTGTCTGTCTGTCTGTCTGTCTGTCTGTCTGTCTGTCTGTCTGTCTGTCTGTCTGTCTGTCTGTCTGTCTGTCTGTCTGTCTGTCTGTCTGTCTGTCTGTCTGTCTGTCTGTCTGTCTGTCTGTCTGTCTGTCTGTCTGTCTGTCTGTCTGTCTGTCTATCGATCGTTTGTAATATTCCTCCTCTTAGCGCAAAATAACACCATGGTCTGGAAAGACGGTGTCGTGAAGTGAATCAACCAAACCCTGTACATTGGGCTATTCGTGACGTTGGCGCCCCTAGCGGGCAGGTCACACTTCAAATTTAGAATTCATAGAAGCCTTTTTGCTCCTTGGTGTACTAATCCGGCACTTTTTTTCTAGAGACGCCAAGCGAGATCAGGCGGGGTCATTCTTTGCCAGACTTCCTAGGTGTAAAGAAGTATTTTACCTCTTTGATTAAATCTTGGCGCATTCAAAATACCAGTTTAATCTTTGAAGTATTCCTAAGCTTGGGTATGTTGATTATAGTTTATGAGTAACATGATACATGTCTCTATAAAGATAGCCGCTGCTGCAGGGAGGAATTATTCAGCTGTGTGACAGCACATAACTAGGCCGTTCTTGGTGTCCAGATACTCATGGGCCCTGAAAACCTAACCTTTCCCTTCGCAAGCTGATAGTTGTGCCTTACCTGACCCAATACTATTATAAATATTTTAAATCTAGCAAGCTAATTATTCTTTAACGAACCGACAGAGTTCGGGTCGATTAGCCGACATGTTTAACTGGTTCACACAACAGCCGGCAAGACGCTGTGACGTCAGATGTTATTTTTAGCACAACAACACAGTGTTGCGGTGGTCAGATTGTGGAGGTATAATATAAAATATATAGGTAAGAACAAAATAGAATGTGTGTCTACAAGTGCGGATGAGCAGGTGGAGAGAGGATGATCTATGTGTAGTAGTGTCTATCTATCTCCACTATGGACCTTGTCTCCTTTCTCTTGTACTGACTGACAGACAGAGATAAATGAAGAGGGAACTGTCTTGTTGTCCTGAGAGCTATTCTCTGAGTGACTGAGAAGGGTGGAGGGAAATAAATTGAGCTTGGTATGTGACTCCTAAGAAGAATACTAATTCTAAGTTCCTTCCTGACACAGGATGATACCTCCCTGGAAGTCAGGCAAACGATCAACAGTCAAACCAACCTCCATCCACCAATAGTACCTACTATCACCACAACTTCAACATGACAGGAGCTGGTGTGAGTTCCAATGGCTAAAAGGCATTTGTTGCGGGCTACCCAGTGTCATCACTCCAAGGAATCCTTCTTCAGAAGCTTGGTTGAGCTCCAGCACAAGAACTTTGTTCCAGTGAGTGAACCCTGTCAGTGTTTACAAGAGTAGCCAGAAGAGAAGCAGTCTACTGAGTCAGCCTGCTCAGATCACAATGGACTGAGGAGAGCAGTGACCTACCAAACTGATAAGAAACATCTGAGATGACATACCACATGCTCTTTTACAGGCCCACCTGGAGTCACAAGGATGATCACTGACAATCTCAAGAACTGACTCTAGCTGATTCAGCCGTGCTTTCTGGAAATTACTGCCTAAGCGCTATTTGCCTGTGAACATCTTAGATTGTCTTGATATTTATATATATATATATATATATATATATATATATATATATATATATATATATATATATATATATATATATATATATATATGTTGCATTTATTACATCCATTCATAAGTTTTCATTACTGACTTGGGTGTCCCTGTTTCACTATTCAAACTGTCTAGCTTTTATATTTGTGTGATTATTAATTTTAATCTGTGTTAACATGGCTGTGATAATACACTATCATAGCCTGGGGGCTATCTTTTTTATAGTAGTGGGAGCGTCCAGCCAAGTTGCGCCTAGGATTATTAGATATTCTGTAGTGCCATAACTTGAGTTGCCCTACTCCTGAAATAGGTTGAGGGTAAATTGGCCACGGGATCCCCTTTAGACCAATACGAGCCGACGCCTCAACATTATTCTATTTCAGAGTGCTGTTGGTTTGTAAAGAGAAATCCTTAAATCAGGCACGCGACACAAGCGGTATGTGACAGACGGAAAGGTACCAATAAATATACTAACAGACAAAACAAATAGCAAATATAAATCAACACTTGGGGGGCGGGGGGCGGATATCGCGTCTTATTACATCAGACGATTTCAGTAATTTATTTCAAACAGATAAAGAGCAGAGAAAATATGGGAATCAAATAGCTCAAGAGTTACAGGCGACTGGTGTAAAGAGATGAGTGCTGTAACTAACCCATAAAGAGGCAACCGTCCACTACTGGGTGATGAACTGATACATGATAAGACACAATCGGTCAGGGCCCTTTAGCAACATGCAATGTAGTCAGAAGCGAAACAAGATTATTATGGCCTGGAGAGAATGAGGCTCATGTGCGTAACCAGGTTGTCTGGACAACTCACTACACTCAGAGGAAAGGCAAGACGGACACATAACCAGATTGTGACTGGTACCATTAGTATTGGAACTCTGAGCTGGCTGATAAAGATGATAACGGAGCCGGCATGGGAATGCTCACATGCTGTGATGTCAATTATAGACTCAGCTCAACTCCTCACAAAACAATGTTAGCAAGGAAAAGTCAGACTTGGAACATCAGCTCTAATAATCCTGTTGTCCAAAGAACACAACAGGACGGTTGCCATTTTATGGGTTAGTTACAGCACTCATCTCTTTACACCAGTGAATCACCTTATCAACTGTCACCTGTAACTCGAGCTATTTGATTCCCATCTGTCCCCTTTCTGTATACGAGAACATCGTCTGCATATGTCAATATTCTGCCAATTCGAGGTGATTCCAGGTCAGCAATCTTTGTAAGGATAAATGCTGTAAAGATATTCTATCTGACATACCGCCTTTGTCGGCCACTGAAGTGTGTATATATAAATATTGGAGAGCATAATTTTAAAGAAGTACTGAACGTCATAACACGGCTTATTAAAAAAAATTAAGCAACTAGTTCTGATGGAATTGCAGCTGAACTTTTGAAAGAAGGTGGTCATGCATTACATGTAAAGATATATGAATTAAAAAAAACAATTTTGGAGGACAGAGAAATTACCCCATGAATGGAAACTGTCTTTATTAATACCTATTTTTAAGAAAGGAGACAAGTATAAGTGTGAAAATTATAAAGGAATATCACTGTTATCTACAAGCTATAAGATACTATCGGCGGTACTGCTGAACAGGCTCAACCCATTTGTCGAAGACATACTGGTAGATTACCAAGCGGGTTTCTGACACAACAGATCAACAATAGATCAGATGTTCATTTTACGGCGTATGATAGTGTGCAGAGAAACAGTTTAGGGAATGCTATGAAGGACTTTGGAATACCAAAAAAGTTAATTAGCATGACCAAACTATATATGAAAGTCACTCGTAATATAGTAATATTTAAAGGCAGAAAGTCAGACCCTTTTCAGATAACATCTGGTTTAAGCAAGCTGATGCGCTGCCTCCACTTCTTTTCAACTTGGCCCTGGAGAAAATTATAAGGAAATTGAAACAAGAGTGTACTTAAGTAGAAACTACAAAATACTTGGATATGCTGATGACATTGATATCGTTGGAGAAAATGAACTAATGACTGTTAAAACACTGACTGTCTTAAAAGAATTAGCTCAAAAAATGGGACTAGTTATCAGTCAAGATAAGACAGAATACATGATAATAACTTGACAGGGAAAGGATATAAACTTCGGCCAAATACAAGTCGATAATATGAAAATCAAACGAACGGAAACATGTAAGTACTTGGTTGCAAACTTCAACTGCTCAGACATGCTGAGAGAAGAAATACAATCTGGAAATAAAGTATACTATGCCCTTCAACATCTGCTAAAGTCAAAGTGTCTGTCTCTCAACACCAAGATCACAATATATAAAACTTTGACTAGACCAGTCGTGTTATATGGCTCTGAAAATTAGAGCACAGCTAAAAGAGATGAAGCCTTATTACAGGTTTCTGAAAACTTAGTCTTACGACGAATCTTTGGACCCATCAAAGATGCAAACAGCCGTGAATGGAGAGTGAGAAGCAACAACGAAATTCATAATCTGTTTAAATCACCACTGATCACTGGCATCACGAGAGCTGATAGACTTAAATGGTTGGGGCATATTGAAAGAATGTCAGTTGACAGAGAAGTAAAAACTGTATACACCAGGGAGATGAATAGTCGTAGACCACGAGGCAGACCAACAAGACTTTGGAGAGATAATATCCAGACAGACCTGCAAACACTTGGTGTCACCAACTGGAAAGAGAGGGCCAACCAGAGGGATGAATGGAGGCGGGTGATATCTGCAGCAATGAACCCCAAGGGTTCGGAATGAAGAAGAAGAATATATATATATATATATATATATATATATATATATATATATATATATATATATATATATATATATATATATAATATATCAATAATATTAAATATAATATTAAATATAATAATAATAATGTTTTCCGGTTTAGATGGAATCAGTAAAAGGATCCTTCTTTGTGCTGCATCAGTTATGACAAGTTGTTTATTTTTATATAAACCGATGCTTACTTTAGCAAATTTAAAACATGAACAACACCCTTTACTACAATGGAAAGCTATTGCATATTATCTCATTACAGACTACATGCCATATTAAGTTATAATAATGAAAATTAAGTGTGTTCCTTTGTTCGTGGGCTTTCTCTCTCTATCTCTCTCTCTCTATATATATATATATATATATATATATATATATATATATATATATATATATATATATATATATATATATATACTAGCTGTACCCGGCCACGCGTTGCTGTGGCATAATTTGGCTACATGGAAAATAGAGAACATAGAAATGTGTCTTCGCTTCACGCTAGCGATGTACAGTGAAACAGCTAAACCACAGCTAATAAAACTTTGAGTGGGTAAGGCAGTTACTGTAACTTAAATCTATCTCAGTAAACAGTTTATTGTAACCACCCATCCCCCAGTTCACATACTACTTTCTCCTTCATCGAAGTAGTTGGAAAAATTACCCTAGTGAAAAGCAATGAAAAGAGGAAAAATACACCATAATTACGAAATGAGCACATTTGCTAATTGCTGTAAACAACCCTGCACGCGTTGCTACAATAGAAAGTGAATTGAAAGGAAAATCGCTTTAACAAAATGTAATTATATTGGATCATTGTGCCGGTAATTTAACATTAAAAATGTGTTTACTGAAGTGCTTTTGGGTAAACAATGTTCTTTGTTCTTCCGTCTGGCGCGTACACAAATAAATTAGAAGGTTTTCCGACGCGTGAACAGGCCACATATAGCTGTCCATGTGAAAAGCATGGATGTTCCAAACGTAGTCCACACACTTGTAGGGATTGTCCCTGTGATTTGTTTATGGTCATTGCAAAGGCGAGTCGCACCGGAAACTGCAAGCGTCTGAATACAAATGGCATGTCTGTTGGAATCATTGGGATGCGTGGCAAAAGTATATTCTCGCCCTTAAATTTCCCATTAAAAATTGTACCTTCGATGATATTGAGCATCAGCCTTTTCACTGAAAGCCTGGTACCATTGCAAAGACGTGGCGGTTTGATGTTTCTGAGAAGAATGATAGGCACGCCAATTTTCACAGTTAAAATGTGGGGTGGCATGCCTGGCAAATCAAGTGAATTTAAGAACTCAGTTGGATAATTAACAATTTCGTCCTGATTCATTACAGTATCGATAGACTTATACGTTGTCACACCGCCTGGTAATTTGTCTTAGATGTTCGGATTCATGGCAACTCACGATCGAAAAGGTTGTTTGCAGATTGTTCTGGTGGAGCCAGTCCCACCTGAACCAGTGCTTTGTTAGTTATTGTCAAACATATGTCCTCAATGCAAACAAATGCCTCATTATATACATTTGGTATGAATTGAAGGTCCTGATCATACTTCGTTTCACGCCAGGATGTCTTCACTCATGTAGTCTTTGTATTTTTCCAAAAGCTCATTTGGAATGAATGGGAAGCAAGTTGTTAATATTATTGCAAATAATGTGCGTATTTGCTGTGGTCGAGCAGTATACGAAGCATCAGCGAGTGAAGTGTCCCAATGTGCATCATTTTCAAGAAGATTTAATTCTTGGCAACCTTCACGGTAAGTAGCGCATACTTTACCATAAACTGTTCTCAAGTCCTGGAAGGATGCCTGTCCCCGTTTGTTGATTAAAAGTAATCGCAAGTAAAAGCAATCTGCATTTTTGGGATGAACAGTGTACAGACGGCCTAAAATATCAGTAGAATATAAATTAATGTACTAGGGTGGAGAAGCCCTAAGTACCAAGATAAAAAAAAGGAAAATAGTTCGTTTAGGTGGGGACTAGAAACAGGGATTTTCTAGTCCAGACACAAGATCTTCTGTGTAAAGTCTAATAAGCCAGGTAACAAATAAACAAACTACGCACACTAGCCACAAGTACTAATCCGAATCAAAAAGTTGGGACTATCATTATCACATTCACATCTATTTATTTCACTGAACATCATCTAAGGTCTTCACAAATAATAATGCATTACAATTCACAACGTGTTAGGAAATACCCTACAATAGATGGAACCTATCTTTCTCTCTACACACCTCAACCCACGTTGCGTAAAATCATTGAACGCAACGGACAAATCAGAACTACATGTTTCTCGTCCTAAAACCAGTGAGCCTAAGAGAGCGAAAATGGTCACTCCTGTCTGTTTTATCACTTCCTGACCCCCAAGTTGGCCAGGTTTTTAGCTCGCTTAAATAAGCCTAATTCAATTTATAAAACAGTCGTCCAGTGGCTGTTTCAAGTCTCCCCATCAAATCTGTTGGCGTCCCGACAACTACCCAATGCATTAACAATTACTGTTTAACAATTCTTCCTTAACTCCTGTTCTTCGTTCCACTAAGTTACTTTGCATTGACCACAGAAACAAAATTATTTTCATGACATAACATAATCTCTAGCTACTTGCAGCATCTTTAACATGTACACAATCATCAATAACACACAACAAGCAAATCTGCAATCTAAAAAAAAAAAAAAAATGCAAAAATAATCGAATACATCGTGATCAGTAAACATTAGGATTCTTGAGTAGCTGCTCCCTCTGACATCCAGCAATTCTTGGCAGACGGGTTCTTTCAGCGGTTTATACCTCAGCCGCGGGGCTTACATTGGACTGTTTCCACCACACTTTGCCACTACCGCGTGACACAAAGAAGTTTGCCCTTGCCACCACCACGTGACACAAAGAAGTTTGCCCTTGTCACCACCGCGTGACACAAAGAAGTTTGCCCTTGCCACCACCGCGTGACACAAAGAAATTTGCCTTTGTCACCACCGCGTGACGCTTAAAGGACTTCCCACACTTTTACCTCAGCTTCGACGAAGCCTACAATGGACACTGTCTCGGCCGCTCGGCCATTGAGAGACACAACGCACTCTTGTCTCGGCCGCGTGGCCATCAGAGACTCACCACCACTTTTGCCAATGTCTCGGCCGCTCGGCCCTCGAGAGACATATCGGACATTACCTCGGCCTCATGGAAGGCCTACAATTACCTCGGCTTTGGCTTAGCCTACAATGGACTTTGTCTCGGCCGCGTGGCCATCCAGAGACAGATCGGACATTACCTCGGCTTTGTAAAAGCCTACAATTACCTCAGCTTTGTAAAAGCCTACAAACTGATCGGACACGTTACCTCGGCCCGAAGGCCTACAAATGGACGTATGGGTCACTGCAACGTTATAAAAACTTCACTGCATACCTCGGTCGGGCAGTGTAATTCACACGTGACTCCCTATATGAAAAGACCTACAGTTAAACCGGTCACGGAGACAAAACAAATAATCTGACCCCAAGCTTAGGTCGCAATTTATTAGATCCTGAATGAGACAAGATGGTTGCATGATCTTAGTGTGAATGTCCCTGGTACTGTCTACATCCACGCAGTCATTCATGTTTAACAAAGAGCAGGCACCACAGCTTCCTGGACAAACCCACATAGGCTCGTCTCCCTCAGCAGAATTCTCTCGAATGTAGCTGCTGACTGCTCTAGTAGCATTACCAGTTTAAAGTAATTAAAGGACCCATTTTCCCACCAATGAGACATCAAGCATATGAGGCCAGACTCCTATTTCACTGACCAATTGGAGATCTGTGGATGATGTGGTTAACACAGGACTTTACCTGGTACCCAAGGTCTTCTTACACCAGATGTAGGCATTTCACATGGGTTCCTTTGTCTGTCCCTGCTGGCATAAAATACAATATAAAATGGCTACCCAATTCCTTGTGTAGGTTCCAGGGGGAGGACATGAAGATGTAAAAGGGAATTAACGAGGGTTTGCAGAAATCAGATGTGTTGGGCAGAAGGGTTCAGATATCACAGCCTAGCTGTAAATCACAACACAGCACGCCGACCACTCGTTTACAGGGAAATGCAGCAGCAGAAGAAGCTCCTTAAGTAGGTGGCTCGATCTGTTTCTATGGCTTCACCCAGCAGTCCCAAATATCTTTAAAACGGTTGTCTCTTCAAGCTCCTTCTCTGTTCACTTCTCACAAACCTTAATCATTTGTTCCTATGATGCAGCAGTCAGCTAAACAATGGTTCATCTTGTGCCACTGTTGCCACCTTCCCATCTTTCTAGATGACAGCATTATACTGTGCTACTGGGAGGCCTGGGGCTCACAGCCCCTAGAGATGGTGAGTGTGACTAGCAAGACCTGCTTGTGTTAACAAATGTCTTCCACAATTAGTGCATCAGATTTCAGGACCACTGCTGCCACTGTTTGTGTTTAGTGGGCTGCTCCTCAGAGGGTCAACTCTCAACCTTTCTGCAGTCGTTTTCTCCTTTATGCCTATTCCCTTTCGCACTGTTCCTCTCCATGCAGTACGGGTTGTGGCATTTGGTTCCCACACCTGTATCATTCATGTCCCCATTGCTCACATCTGTATACTGTAGGAGAGGCAACCTCAATATTTTCTACCCACCTGTGATTCCTTTGTGACTCTACCACCCTCCAAGCGTGATCTAAGCATCTGTGCCTTAGAAGACTGAGCACTGACAGCATAGATCTGTCTCCTTGAATCTTCCTATTAGTTTTCTTTGTTCCTTTCCCAACATTTGCCCATATATTCTTATAAAGGAATGGCAACAGAAAGTAAACTAGTTCAGTTTGGAGTGTTTACGTTTCTGGTTTGTGTGTGGCAAACCCAGTTTTAAATCATTGGAAAAGTAGGTACCATGCTGACACTTTTTTAAAATCATGTCAGGGGTAGATAAAAAAATTGTTAACTGTACAATTTATAATGTCTGCACTATCAATGTAACCCTGTACATTCAGGCTCAAGCTCAAGTAGCTAGAGATTATGTTATGTCATGAAAATAATTTTGTTTCTGTGGTCAATGCAAAGTAACTTAGTGGAACGAAGAACAGGAGTTAAGGAAGAATTGTTAAACAGTAATTGTTAATGCATTGGGTAGTTGTCGGGACGCCAACAGATTTGATGGGGAGACTTGAAACAGCCACTGGACGACTGTTTTAAGTCTCCCCATCAAATCTGTTGGCGTCCCGACAACTACCCAATGCATTAACAATTACTGTTTAACAATTCTTCCTTAACTCCTGTTCTTCGTTCCACTAAGTTACTTTGCATTGACCACAGAAACAAAATTATTTTCATGACATAACATAATCTCTAGCTACTTGCAGCATCTTTAACATGTACACAATCATCAATAACACACAACAAGCAAATCTGCAATATAAAAAGTTGGGACTATCATTATCACATTCACATCTATTTATTTTACTGAACATCATCTAAGGTCTTCATAAATAATAATGCATTACAATTCACAACCTGTTAGGAAATACCCTACAATAGATGGAACCTATCTTTCTCTCTACACACCTCAACCCACGTTGCGTAAAATCATTGAACGCAACGGACAAATCAGAACTACATGTTTCTCGTCCTAAAACCAGTGAGCCTAAGAGAGCGAAAATGGTCACTCCTGTCTGTTTTATCACTTCCTGACCCCCAAGTTGGCCAGGTTTTTAGCTCGCTTAAATAAGCCTAATTCAATTTATAAAACAGTCGTCCAGTGGCTGTTTCATTAAGATGTCCGTCAACCGCTTGACCTTGCTTGCAACGTTGAAACTTTTTAGCTGATGCATTCCATGTGTAGTATATTGGCAGGTCAGAGTAAAGCAGTGTCCTTGCAAACATATCTCTACACAATGAGAAAAATCAGTTAACGTGGTTGGCGGTGGTAACAATGCTCGTGCATGTGCATTCTCTGTAGTGAAGTACACGCGCTGTCCATTGTCAAGGTGCACTGCCAAATAAACTGCTGGATGTCATTCATGAATTGGAAATGAGAAAATGCGCCATACCGCTTCATTGCTACTCATGTAGCGCCCCAGCTGATATTGCTTGATTTCGTCGATAGATGCAGCTGCATGTCCCACTCCAAAGACTGCCATATCGCCTCCTTTGTTGACATATTTGCAAATGTACTTATGTTTGCCAAGAAATGTGTCGACTGGCCTGTGTCACCTACTACCAATGATGATAATGGTTCGGGTGGTGAATGTAATACTGGCCATTTAACTTTTCCACCAGCGCAGCTAATACCCGGCATGTCATTCCTAAATTTAAAGGCACTGCAATGAGAGTGGATGAAGACCAATCATAATTGCTGGTGTAATGGAATACACCAAGATTCAAATCAACATGCAGTGTTCGCCTGGATAAAGTAGTGCGCATTTGAACGTTTTCGAGTCTTGCTTTCCCGTTGCTGGTCTGATTGAGATGAACGGGCTTCAGCAGTGCGCACTCGAATGGTTTCCAGTCTTACCTCACGTTGCTCGTTGCAGTTGAAGCAATTAATGCCCTCCTCTCGCGTGTTTTAGGTGTAGATGGGCCAATCGCTTGTCGTTTGGGAAGCATAACTGCAAATTTTGTGAGCGCTGATCATCAGTAGCTTGTTCATCCTCATGATGAAAGTTGACTTGAAGTATCGCTGAAATAAATGAAAATATGAGCATGAGATAACAATCTATTTTGACTCAAGAGGAAATGCATAGAAACTGGGCAGCAAATAGTAAGAAAAGGCGGTATATAAGACAATATGAGAAAGCCAACAGATAATGTGCATACATTTATCATTGTGGGATTTAAGGAGTGGTCCACACATGTATTTGAAGTTAAAAAAATGTACATATTGACTGATGTCACTGGAAATAAATGCACTCACCTGTTGAGATATTTCTAGATTCTAACACTGACCTGAGACGGAATGTCGTGTAAATTTATATACTTCTTAAGAATAACAGAAGAAAGCCAACCAAAACTGTTGTACCAATGAGTATGAGAAAGATAACAGATAATGATTAATCTTTTTCTTCTTCTTCGCGTTCACCAACTGTACACTTTGGCGGAAAGTTCTGGTTGCTCGTCCACTACTGAACTGCAGTCCTGCTCCAGAACCTGAGTGTTGCGTGTGCATCAGTTTTACAGATCTCATTCTCTTGAATACAGACTGTTGGTTCCTTGCCTCTCTGGCAGATGCACTCCGACTTCAAAGGAGGCTCCCCAATTAGTCGACTCTTACGACATGCTTTTGGGGAGGCAGTGGGTCTATTCTTGTTTTCCCCACAATGGGACCCCGGAACTCACACGGGGAATAATGATAATGTGTATATATTTATCAATGCGGGATTTAAGAAGTGGTGCACACTTGTTTGAAGTAAACAAAAAACATGTACATACTGGTTTGCAGTCTCACCTCACGTTGCTCGTCTGTTTCTGAAGCAAATAATGCCCTCCTCTTGCGTGTTTTAGGTGTAGATGGGCCAATCGCTTGTCGTTTGGGAAGCATAACTGTAAATTTTGTGAGCGCTGATCATCAGTAGCTTGTTCATCCTCATGATGAAAGTTGACTTGAAGTATCGCTGAAATAAATAAAAATATGAGCATGCGAAAACAATCTATTTAGACTCAAGAGGAAATGCATAGAAACTGGGCAGCGAATAGTAAGAAAAGACGGTATATAAGACAATATGAAAAAGCCAACAGATAATGTGCACACATTTACCATTGTGAGATTTAAGAAGTGTTTCACACATGTATTTGAAGTTTAAAAAATGTACATAATGACTGATGGACCAATGTGTATACATTTATCATTGCTGGATTTAAGAAGTGGTCCTCATTTGTTTGAAGTTAAAAAAAACATGTACATAATGCAGAATGAATGATGTTTTATTTTTAGATTCTAACACTGACCTGAGACGGAATGTCGTGTAAATATATATAGTTCTTTTGAATAACAGAAGAAAGCCAACCAAAAATGTTGTACTACTTGTACTAATGAGTATGAGAAAGATGATAATGATAATGGGTAATGATAATGTGTATATGTATACACTGTATACATTTATCATTGCGGGATTTAAGAAGTGGTCCACACTTGTTATTTAAAGTAAACAAAAAACGTACATACTGACTACTAATGTTACTTAAATAAATGCGCTTACCTGTTTAGATATTTGTAGATTCTAACACTGACCTCAGACGGAATGTCGTGTAAATTTATATAATTCTTTTGAATAACAATATCAGAAGAAAGCCAACCAAAAATGTTGTGGTTGTACTACTTGTAACTTGCACTACTTGTACTCATGGGTATACCGTATGAGAAAGACGATAATAGTTAAGGATAATGTGTATACATTTATCATTGCGGGATTTAAGAAGTGGTCCACATTTGTTTAAAGTAAACAAAAAACATGTACATACTGACTAATGTTACTTAAATAAATGCTCTTACCTTTTAATATATTTCTAGATAAAACAACTAAAAACCGCAGTCAGTTGTTTCCTTTGTAATATAACAATTAAATGTCGCGGGCGGATGTTGACCGTGTTGACGATGGAGCGTCACTACTGTGCATGCACGGTATGGTAAATTAATCGCATATGCGCATTAAGTAACGTGGCTATAATTAGAAATCACTAAAGTTATAAATATTAGTTTAGAATATTATGGATTAATTTGTGGTCACCTATCTCTAACAGTGACAGGTTGAATTTCAAACCACGATGGTTCAAAATCCGGTATCAAAACAAACATATCCTGAAAATTTCAGCTAAATCGGTTCAGTAGTTTCCGAGTCTATAGGGGGCAAACAAACACACAGACATTGATTTATATATATATATATATATATATATATATATATATATATATATATATATATATATATATATATATATATATATATATATATATATATTCTGCCTCTCTCACTCACTAGCACTGCAAACCCTTAAAGGATAAAAGGACCGCTTATCACAACTTGTAGCGGACGAACAAAAACAGGACTAAAGATTTGAGACGATGAATTTACACAAATAGTTTCTGACTACTAACCTCATTTTAAGTATTTCATAAAGCTAACAAATCAGGGATAGTCTGGCTGTAAACTACAACAACAACCCGCATCTAACTCACGCCTAACATCCCACCATGTCCAGTGTTAGTTCTTTTGACGTCGACTTTCACATTTTACAAAATAACCTATCCCATTTACCACTTGAGTGTATCATGTTTTGTTTTTTTAAATATTACACTACATAATCTATATGTCTGTTATCATATTCCATTGGCACGCCGCCATAACGCCTCCCCCGATTTTTATTTTTAGAATAAACCAACATACCGCGAGTAAAGAAATTAACCCTCATCGACCCACTTATATTTATAAATATATATATACATCAACACAGATCAGTAACCCTCTTTCAACACCGACAACCATCCCATACTCCCTCAACCCCAACAGACCACTATGTCCAGCTGCTACCTCCCTTCACCTAATTTATCGATTTTCGCATTTTACTAGCACTATACAAGGTCCGACAATTAGGTAATGAGACTGATTTTATTACGGCCAAGACAAAAGTGCCATCTATGAAGCAACGCATGGAATCTATGATCTGGCAACTTTGCCCTGATAAGCAGACGACAAACAAGCCGCTATTTTATTGACCTAGTTAGATGTGCATTGTTACGAAATCAGCAAGAAGCAAAAGGCTAACATTAAATTCTTTTTAAACTAAAAAAAAGCACCACTTGAATTGATCCGACAAGCTTATAGGGATAATTTTTTATCTGGTGTACAACAAACGCATCAGGGAGCTGGAAGACCCGAACTTCTTTAACTCAGAACTGCAAGATGATGACGTTCTTTGGTCATCACCAGGGGAACCATATCGACAGCCAAAACCTGAAGTCAAACGAGGTCGACACCGTTACCTCAAACACTAATACCAGATACGACACAACCAAGGCCAAAATTACCGAAACCATATGTAGGAGCAGTACTTTACAACAAGGATACGAGAAAATCACCAAATAATACCAGACCTCAGCAGTATAGCCATCAGTACCTGCCCAAGTCAATCGACCGCCGGTCCTTATTAGGATAGGCAATTTACTTTCACCGGAAACAACAAACAGCCAAGGAATACCACAATAAATCGATTCAACATCCAATCATCTTGAGCGCAGCACAGGGCCAGCCAAATTACAAAAACAACAGCAAGAGCGGAAACCACAACAAATAGAAAGTGACAATATTGAACACAATCCAGAATCAAATAAGATCGCGACCAGAAAACGTCCCCACAAATATAGCTGAAAGGAAAGTGAGCAGAAATGTGAACGGACCTAGCTGAAAGTGGTCAAAGAAAGAGAATTTGAAATTTGAATCTGGTGTACAGATTTTCAGGTGGTATTCACGAAATAAAAGTGGCATATAAATTATTACTAAAGCAACTAGACCTGGACGCCCAATTTGTGTTTGTAATGATGAACTCATTTCAAAAGTCACAGAACGGATACAAGAAGATCGCTGTTTTACTGTCAGGCTCCAAAACAAGTGTGTGTTCTCAACCATCCACCCTATTCCACAAATTTATCTGCCCGTGATTATTTTATGTTTCCAAAATTAAAGTTTCCATTTGAAGGACGCGTCTTTGACTAAATTGATGACATCTAAAGGGCCGTAACATCGACTCTAAGGGCCATAGCAACAAAAAAACTACAGGTCGTTCAAGTGTTTGTTAGATCGTGCTACTCACTGTATTAATGCATAAGGGGCTTACTTTGAATAAAATAATGGTTATAACTTGAAGTGTTGATTATTTTTTTTTTAAAGATATTAGTCTCATTACTTAATTGTCGGACTTTGTATGTTCCTTAATATTATAATTTTATTTTTATTTTACTATATAATCAGATAAGTGTATCACTATGTGCTCAAGATTTTATTATTTCAGTCATAACACAAGCTATATAAGTATAGCGCCGTAATCTTTGATAGTATTGACTTACCCTTAACCCCCATCCCTCCCCCCGACGAGTATACCACTATATCCTGCTGTTACCTCCTTGACCTAATTTATAGAATTTCATGTTACTACATATCTTATATAAGTCTAGAACCATGTACACCTGGTCATACCTATATGCTATTTATTGTTTAAATTTTATTTTAGTACCTAACCTTTATAAATTCTGCACCATGTATCCTATGTTGTTATTACTTTTCATATCTTACTGTTTGACCTACATAAGTCTATGACCATTATCAGTTTTATCGCCTAATGATAACCTCAGATTTTACCCTAACCTTAATCCTAACCTATTCCTACCCAAGCCAAAAACTATCCCTTAAAATAAACCAAAGCGCTGCCCTTTTGGAGAACGTGCCCTATAAAATTCTATAAATACCATTCAACCTCACATGAGAACCCGCCTCTTGCAACACCCTATACTACCGATGCGTCAAGTGTCAGACCCTGACAAAGTTGACAACCTTGAGTACTCACCCACCCCAATGTAAAAGGGCTAAGTGGGCTCCTTTATCTATGATATAAATTATCGTTAAAGTTTTCTTTTTTATCCACCCACTCTCTCCTCCTCTCCACCTCTTGCTGGCACTGACAACCGAGTTGTCTATATACCTCCGGACCTCCCTCTGTCCACATCCGAGATATCAGTCCTCAGCAAAGTGATCCGGTTCGTTCTCTAACACCCTTCTAGCAATCGATACGCTCTCCTTCAGGACGCCCACAACTTTTTTCGCAGGCTCAGGTTGCAATATGAACACAGCACCCGTCCTGAGAGAGCCAGTGCACCTGTGCCTACTGACTCTACAGTCTGGTTTCCAAAACCTAGATCTCCCTGGACTCCTAACCCTGGGACATCTAGAGCTTTGGATCAATACATTGAGAAAACTCTTTTCGAGATCAGTAAATTGAAATTCCAACCTCTCCGGCACTCTAACCTCTCACCTCAAGAACTTCAGGCACTCACACGATTGAAACGTCGTGATGATATTTTTATCAAACCTGCCGACAAGGGAGGGGCGATAGTAGTCTGGAGAAAAGACTTATATGTGCAAGAAGGGGACAGACAACTTAGTGACACATCTTCCCGTGAACTCCAGACACAGGGTGTTACGGTACAAAATAACAAAATAGTAAAAAGTACCATCACAACCTTTATCCAGGAAGATCTTCTGCCTGCACGGGTCAGCTCTCTATTTGTCGAAAACAGTCTGGCGAAGCCTGGCCTTCACATGCTTCCCAAGATACATAAACCGGACAACCCAGGTAGACCGATCGTGTCCGCCCGCGCTTGTCCCACAGAGCTCATATCAGGGTTCCTCGACAGTATTTTGCAGCCCCTGGTCGTTCATCTTCCGTCTTACAGCAAAGATACCAACCATGCTATCTCCTTTCATCCCAGCATCCGATGCAATTCTAGCATCTCACCTTTGTCGGTGCATTTTTCTGAATCTCACTGTCATCGTGAACTCTATAGGCCTTAGCACCTCGGTGTACTACAAGCCTACTGATTCCCACGCTTTCCTTCTCTACACGCCCTCCCATCCCTCTTCTTGCAAGGACTATTCCGTTCTCCCAACTTCTACGCCTCCGCAGACTATGCCAGGAGAACGACGACTTTCACAACAAGGCCCTGGAAATGCTGGACTTCTTCCGGCTTCGATGGTATCCTAAACATGTCCTATCTGCCGCATTTCACCGCGCACGGTCTTTTCATCATGCCGAAGCTCTCGCTTCTAAGCCGAAACGCCGCAACAACAGACCTACCCTTACACTTACCCACCACCCTTACAACATCCGCGCTAAAAATATTCTCCTCAGGCATCTCTCCATCCTTAGAGCCGACCCTGCCACCAGCACGATTTTCTCTGAACTTAAGGACATCCTAGTCAAGAGTAGGTTACGCCCCGCGTCTGAGCCCCACTTCGGCACGGTCTCTTGCCACAGACCTGTATGCAAAACCTGTCCATATGTGGTCAAGGTGTCTAGTCTAGAATTCCCTAACGCCACCTTCACATACGTGAAGCATTCTATTATACCAGCCGCAATGTCATTTATGCCATTAACTGCAAAAGATGTGGCATGACATACATTGGTGAAACAGGTCTACGGCTGGCCGATAGGTTCAGACAACATCTTTTGGATGTGCAAAATGGTGTTCTGAAACCAGTACCGTTGCACTCCAAGGTTTCCTCGACATGAAGGTGACAACCATTAAATCCAGCCATTCAAGTGACAGAGTCCGCAAGTCTCTTGAGAATCGCTTTATTTATACTCTGGGGACTTTAACACACTCCGGACAGAACTGCCCTCACAGTTTTATCTCCCACCCCCAGTTATGGCCCCTGGTACTCTACAGGGGGTATTTATTCCCCCAGCCGACACGAGTAGTTATTCTGCTGAGAAACCACACACCCGGCTGCTTCGAGATACAAGCTAAGTGATTTTGTGTTTCTGTGTAGCATTGTTTCATTTGTATGTGCTGATGAAGGCTCAATAGCCGCAACGTTCACGTTTTGATTGTATTTGTTATATTGTGAAGCTTGCTTATATACTTTTCGTTCGGTTTTATATCTTGTCTTAAAAAACGTGCCGGCACACATCACAAAGTGTCTATAACATTGCCATGTAAAAAAGACAAATAACTTACAAAACAATACCGGTACTGCACACCGTTGCGGACCGACACCAAACATTATTATCACCACGATGACGTTGAAGTAGAGCCATTGTGTGGTTCAAAGAGGAGACTGGTACAATTGGCTTGCTTACATGCTCAGACAGCTGGCCTTATCGGGATAATTGATAAACAGGAAGTACGCTAGCGAACACAAAACCGCAGGAGCGAAAACAGGTCTGCAAATGCAACACAGACTAAACAAACCACAGATAAACAAGCGTACACGTCGCTGGACAAGTGTATAAACAACTAGAAGCTAAGCAAGTTAATTTAATTTACACAATGTCACCAGTGTATGTTTATCAGTGTTTGGCAGCACACGAACTTTTCCTACTGGGTAGATTGTTTCTAGATTTCACCAGGTAGCGACAACCTGGTAAGAGATCTTCTGACAATTGCTTCAAGTTGAAGCTTGTCTTAACCAGTTCAGTCTCTGGGGGATTTCCTCTTCTTTTTTCAAGTGACATGTCAGAGGTTAGCATATTACCTATATATTTTTTTTTTTAAACAAGAAGCAGAATTGTCCTGGGAAGTGGGAAGAAACACGAAGAAAGAAGGGAGTCCCAGTGATAGTTTCATCCTCTATTTGTGTACCGTTGCTTTCGTGATCTGGCAGCCGCTGTTCCTAAGTTGTGTTGTTAGTTTTAATATTTCCTCCTTAATGTCTGACCTACTTTCCAGTGCTTGTACAGATGAAAAGGAATCTGTCATTATTGTCAATTTCAAGGTGGGGGAGGGGGTGGGAGTTCTTTCTTAGGCTTATACAGACTAGTTCGACTGTGAAAACTGACGTTTATGTGATTATATAAAGACTGCTGTTTTTCATTGGTCGTCCCCTCCCCCCCCCCCCCCCTTTTTTTTGAATTTGATGATCATGCTGGATGATCATGGTTGTGTGCGGGCTGAAGCCAGTAGCTGTATATTAATTGCTTCCTTCTCAGATTTACCGGTGCGGTACCTAGCGCTACTTCCTTTGCTACTCTTGGTGTGCTTTTACTTGCACTTCTAATGGTGGCTAGTGCTTGGAACTGGATACTACCTAGTTTACTTTAGTGCCGTCAGTCGCTGAGCCATAGACGATGCTTTCATATTCTAGTTTACCTCGCAGGAAAGCTTTATAAAGTTGTAAGGGAGTGGCTTGATGAGCTCCTCATCCATTACATTTAATTTTCTTTAAAAGTTTAATATTTTTAAACATCTGTCTACCGTTGTATCGATATGTTAGCACTAGTTCAGCTGTTCATCCAAAATCATTGCTAGTAACCGCGTGCTCGCTCATCTTTGTATTGGTCTTCCATTGATTCAAGTTGTAACAGTATCACTGTCATAGTAGCGTTGTCTTTTGTAGTTAAATATCATGCTTACTGTTTTTCTGGTGTTTAATTTAAATTTCCATTTAATCATCTAATTAAAACAATGCTGACTTCTTTCTGTAATATCTTTCTTGTTGTCTTCCCTGACTTATCCCTTGCTAATATCAAACAATTATCCGCAAACTTTGTCAGGCTTACTCTTGGGTTTTTAATTAGTTCGTTAAGACCATTAGCCCGAATTGAGAGTATTGTTGGCGATACCACCGCACCCTGAAGGATTCCGTTCTCCTGTACGTAAATATTTGATCTGTCCTTGTTACTGATCACTGCGAATCTCCTGTCCTCCAAGAAGCCCTTCTAAGTAACCAACTAATTCGCACCCAAAAAAAATGAGACTTGCTGAGGTAGCGTTAGTGAAGTATTTAAAAAAAGTAAGAAATAAAAACTTTAAAATCATGTTTCAAGCTCTTTCTGTCATCACCCCCTTCCCTCCCCGCCCCTACCCAATCCACTGACGACTACTCTTTTCTTCTCCGAAGGATTATAAAGAAATTCATCATCTGGCGATATTTGTTGTAACTGACATCGGCATCCGTATCCACCTCGACTAAAATGGGTAGCAGGAATTGTAATCAGAAGTAAATGCAGCCAGTGCATAATTGTTACCACATTATCCATCAAGAACCACAGCAACAACTGAAATAATGTCACTCTGTCTGTTTTACGACCTTTCTAAGTCGATGAAGACACAGGGCCTTGAGCCAGAGGATGTAGCACTACATGGCTAGTGCTGTCGCCACGGACTGATCGGGTTAGGGAGTTTAATTTTGCCAATGACAGAAACGTTAATTTTGTGGACATGGTGGTTACTGTGACTTTAAGCTCTCTCCTTTAACAGTTTTGTCATCAACCCACCCCCCCCCCACCCCCCCCCCCCCCCCCCCCCCGGCCACCACCGATTACCTCTCTTTCCCTCACCAAAAGGGTTAAAATAGGAAACAAATAAAGCGAAAGGCAACGAAAACATTTAAAGTACACTATGCTCACGAAATTAACGCTATGGTAAACGACACAGCTTAATTCCAAAGCAATATCACATGAAATTATTAAATCAGAAGGAAAATAAATCAAAATATATGAACATTGAATGTAACTGAAGCGGTGCAATCATATCGTAGTATGCGAAATTGTCAAATGTAATGACGATTGCGCACATGAGGTCTATCAATCATGTGATCACTACCTCAATGGCGGTGCGCCGTTTCATTTGCATACATTCTTTAAACAATTGTATTTTAATTCGAATATGTTTTTATTTCCACTCTTGTACATTTCCATTGACATCTTTCAACAATTTTTTTTTTGTCAAATTATTATCTCAGACAGCTTCATGCATATTTCTGAGGCCAACAGTCAGAGCTCGCTTGTCGGCGGAAATAAAAACCCGATCCGGTAGCTCGGCAACGAAAACAAATGTGAAAACTTTGGGTTCTTTGTTTCCTATACTATTATTAATACACTGGAATGAAATTCGCAGTCGAACTTTGAACTCCAGGCTGTTGACGACACTGTGAGAGAGTATGGACTCAAATCACCAGCATCTCCTCTTTCATGAAGAAGTGAGATGGTTATCGATAGGACATATTTTTTTTAAACTGCGGGGTGAAGTCAAGCAGTTCCTGCGAGAGCAAAAGTTTGTTAAATGAGGAATAGACTGCTAAGCTGGCGTGTATGGCGGACATATTAAGCCTTTAGCATGTCTCCTCAGGGAACTTGTGAAAATGTTTTTACACTAAGAAATAAAATAGATTTATTTAGAATGAAGTTTTCTCTCTGGGATAATCGCGTACAAGAGGAAGATATAGAAATGTTTCATCTTTTATACTTTTTATTTTATTTCTGCTGATTTGAACAAGAAGGTGACATTGTACATATTAGGTCATCATTTCAAGGCGTTAGATAAACACGTTGACCATTATTTCCCTGAAAATGGGGGTCCTCGGATTAATAATCTTTTTTTTTTTTTTTTAAGATTTAGGATTATGAGCACTTGATCATCGGGACAAAGAAAAGCTAATATTGCTAGTAACCAAAAAAAAAAAAAAAAATCCCTGTCTTGGTTACAGAGCTTTTAGATTGTTAGTCGTTTTTTTTTTTTTTTTCAAAACACGAACAATACCCTAGCCTGCACCTAGACAGGTTTTGAACTAACCTAAAATGTGAATAAATATAATAATTTTGTCGCCATTTTGACATTTAATCTCCCAGGGACAAAACAGTTCACAACTAATCTCGAGTCACAGCCTTCTAGTCATTTTCACCTGGAGAACTCGGATTCCTCCTTTAACTACTCTTTACTCGCATCCTCTTCATAATGGCATGACTACTATCCCCTCTTGTTATTGTTTTTTCAAGGAAACCAATTACACAGTCACTGATACAACACACAACCATTTCTCTGACCTCTGTTATTTTAGTTAGTGAAGCCAGCAAATGCGTCTCGTGTAGACTGTTTTTAAAGTGGTTTTTGTTAGATTCTAAAACGCAGCTACATGAGTGATAGTCCTATTTCTCCGCCCAGACTTGACTACAGGTTACTTAACTAACTGTTGGGGGCCCTTGTGTAACAGGGAGACGTCATTACTTGTTTGTTCGGAGTTAGGATACTGCGCATAGTTAAAATAATCAACAGGTTTTGGTAACCTTGGCTTTCCTTTCTAAAAAAAAAAATTTTTAACAGATAAATTTGTTTGCACATTAATAATCTATAAATGGTATATGATGTCATTGTTGACGTGCCCTTTCAAAGAAAACGCTATCACTTTAATTACTATATTTAGGTGCAGAACAAGATGATGCAATTATAAATGAGTAAGAAACCCCCAAAGAGATCTCCGGTCATCAAGACTAGGAAGAGGAGGGACTAGTAACATGCACCCTCAAAGAGAACTTTCAGTTGTAGAGATGTCAGCTCAGTACTAGAAGGAGAGGAACCAGTCACATGTAGCTTTGAAGACAGCCATTAGAGAGGAGACATGAAACAAGACATCGAGCTGCAGAGACACTACTAAAATGGACGCTAGGCAGCGGCACTGTTCGAAGCAGAGGCAAAATGTTTGCTTCTGCCGGACGGTGGCCGATGCATTTTTGCTCCATTTGCAGACTGGATATAGTTTCGTCTCCCAGCTTCCGAGTTGAATGCATGGCGTGACACTGTGAGCTACGGATTGCATTTGGAATGTTTTTTCGCCTGTGACCAACGTGGTGGTGTGAATTGTAGATTCAGAAAATAGCGCGATGCCTGTCGTGCAATGTTGGCGGTGCCCGTATGTGATTAAAATTGATCGCGTGGGCAACTGCTGATCTGTTGGCGACAAGTTCTGTTATCATCAATGATGAACTGCATTTCTAATGTTGGACTGTTTGTGTGAGCACTTCGGATGGCTACCGTATGCTTTAATGCGAGTGTATGCTAGATATATCTCATTGTGTTTTCTGTAGCGATAATAGATCCATTGCCGGCTTGCTAGGCCTGTCAAGAGCCAGATTGACTTTATACTTACCAGAGTTCAAGGAAGAAGGAGAATTCTTGATTCAAGAGCAATATCTAATGGTCTATGTGACACTGACCATAAAATAGTTGTGTTAACAGCAAAACATCTTACATTAAAGAAACACAGAAAGAAATTAACCAAAAACAAGGATCTCATCAAGATAGCAAATCTGAAACAGGAAGGAGTAAAAGAACAGTTACAACAGAAAGTAGAGACAGTATTCAAACAACTTCCACATGTAGTTGGCAATATTGAAGAAGAGTGGAGTAAATATAAACACACTATGCTTAGTATTGCAGAAGAATTATGTGGAAAACGGAAGAGTGGAAACAGACGGGGAAATAACAAATATTCACCTTGGTGGTGCGAAGAAGTAAAAGACGCAATTAAAAAGAAAAAGGGCTTATATAAACAGTGGATAAAATCGAAGAAAGAAGAAGATTATATAAACTATAGACTGCAAAGGAGAGAAACCAACAGGAGTGTCAAGGAAGCAAAACAAGCATCCTGGGAACGTTTCGGTGAATCATTAGCAGAAAATGAGAAAACAGCCAGCAGAAAATTTTTCAAATTAGTTAAAAATATGCGGAAAAGAGATGAGAGCTACAACCCCACTGAAATAATTAATGATAAGACAGGAAGGCCATTGATAGATCCACCCGAGATAGCAGAAAGATGGAGGGAATACTTCAATGAGCTCTTTAATCGCTAGGAGATCATCAGGAAAGAACAACTGAAGAGCACAGAGCAACAATGTTAGAACCACACATACTAATGGATGAAATAGAAAAAGTCATTAAGCAGTCTCCCAAATATAAAGCACCAGGAGCTGATAGATTACCAACAGAAATAATTCAAACAGCAGGTGAAAGCAGCATCAGATGGCTTCACAGAATATTTAATGCAGCATGGGTACAACAAACTGCCCCTATTGATTGGCAACATGCAATAGTTATACTGTTGTGGAAGAACAAAGGAAGCAAACGAGAATGCGGTCAATACCGAGGCATCTCTCTTTTAAGCCATGTTGCAAAATGTATGCCAAGATAATAGAAACAAGACTGAGACCAGTAATAGAACCAAAGCTGGCAGAAGAACAGATGGGATTTAGGAGAAATAGAGGCTGCACAGATGCAATCTTCACACTTAAACAGTTAATAGAAAAGAACATTGAATACAATAAGAACTTATTTGTGGCCTTCGTAGACCAGGAGAAGGCATTTGACAGAGTCGACAGACAATTATTATGGAAAGTAATGGCAAGATATGGAGTAAGCGAACACCTCATCGAAGAGTGCAAAAGTTTATACAGGGATTGTAGAAGTGTAGTTAGAATAAATCAGGGAACATCTCATCCATTCACAGTAACATCTGGAGTAAGACAGGGGTGTGTCTTATCACCACTGCTGTTTATCACCTACATCGACAGTATATTCAAGAATGCCAAGCCCATGAATGAAAATGTTAGTAAGATCAACGAATTACTCTTTGCAGATGACCAGGCCTTGATAGCAGATACAGCCATGAAATTGCAACAACATCTAACATCCATGAATGAAGAATGTAAAACAAATAATATGAGAATCAACACTGAAAAGACAGAAGTAATGTCAATAGGAAAAAAAGAAGACAGATCTAAACATAGCAATAGAGAACATAGGTTATAGACAGGCATCAGAGTTTAAATATCTGGGAACTACATTTACCGAAGATGGGAAATTGGATAAAGAAATTAACATTAGATGCAGTAAAGCAAACCAAGTATTGGGAAAGCTAGCTCCCCTCTTATAGCATAAGACAATCCCAATCAGCACAAAGAGACATCTTATTCAAAGCATATTTATTCCAACTCTGTGCTACCAGTGCCAGACATGGTCACTCACAACAAACCATAAAAGAAAATTAGTAACCATAGAAATGAGATGTCTGAGAAAGGCTGTAGGAGTGACCATAAGAGATAAGATGAGGAATGAGATCATAAGAGAAAAAGTCGGCACAGAACCAATTCTAAATTACCTACAAAGACAGGAAGTGAAATGGTTTGCCCACTTAGAGAGAATGCCTTATGACACCATACCATACAAAGCATACATGGAAAGAGAAGAAGGTCGTAGAACAAGAGGTAGACCAAGAACACGATGGAAGGATAACATCAGAGAAGCTCTACAACAGCACGATGTGCCTATGGTCGAGGCGGCCAGAAGAGCCAGAAACAGAACCTTATATCTCCCTCGACACCCACAGCGGTAAAAGAGGAAGTGAAGAAAAAGAAGAAGAAGAAGAAGTATGCTAGGTATGCTGAGACAGCAGTCTGTCAATATTTCCGCAAGGAACTGTGATAAACATTCTGTGTGTTTTTCGTTGGCACAGGAGCGGAGCAAAGATGGGGTGACCCGTTTGATATGAAGCTTGAAACTAAGACTACCAGACATGGATCGTTGGTCAACAGAGACACATCAGATAGGAACACTATTCAGATTCTAGAGTCGACGATCAATCCTTTAGTACCAGACAGCTTTAGAAGCCAGGTGGCAGTTACAGACACTAGAACCAATTTACAAAGTAACTAAAGATGAAGAACACAACGCGACCTCAAGAGTATGTAGCCATAGGGAGAACACAGCGCCTTTCAGAATATCATTGATGTTGTCTGTTACATTGCTGAAGTATCACAATTAAGACAGTATAAACAAGAACAGTTGTTTCCATACATTTTATTATACAAGCATGAGAGAAGCATGCAGCTAGCAAGATATCATCATCATCACCACTACTATCGACACGACCATCTTTCTCCTCGTCTATACCTTTTCAATCGACTCCTTCAGTAGCAAACCTAAAGACGAACCTGGGTGTGAAGTCAAAGTACGCAAAAGTGACGGCTGTGCTGCACTTACATAACTCTGTTATGCTTTTGAGCGGGGTTTATGTGATCTTTGACTCACTCTTTAAGGTATTAATCCTACTGGCTGAAATCCTAGAAAAGACTGAAATGTTTAGAGACCCACCTGCAATTTTGTGTGACCCACTGGTATCATTCGTAAACTGTATATCTTGTAAACTATATTTTGTAAGCTATGTATTTTGTCAACTAGATTTTCTAAACTGTATGTTTTGTAAAATATATTTGTAAATTGTAGGGCTGTCTCTTTGTATCAACCTATGTATGTATGTATGTATGTATGTATGTATGTATGTATGTATGTATGTATGTATGTATGTATGTATGTATGTATGTATGTATGTATGTATGTATGTATGTACTGTATGTATGTCTGTATGTATGTATGTATGTATGTATGTATGTATGTATGTATGTATGGTATGTATGTATGTATGTATGTATGTATGTATGTATGTAGTATGTAGTATGTATGTATGTATGTATGTATGTATGTATGTATGTATGTATGTATGTATGTATGTATGTATGTATGTATGTATGTATGTATGTATGTATGTATGTATGTATGTATGTATGGTATGTATGTATGTATGTATGTATGTATGTATGTATGTATGTATGTATGTATGTATGTATGTATGTATGTATGTATGTATGTATGTATGTATGTATGTATGTATGTATGTATGTATGTATGTATGTATGTATGTATGTATGTATGTATGTATGTATGTATGTAGTATGTATGTATGTACTGTATGTATGTATGTTCTGTATGTATGTATCTGTATGTATGTATGTATGTATGTATGTATGTATGTATGTATGTATGTATGTATGTATGTATGTATGTACTGTATGTATGTATGTATGTATGTCTGTATGTATGTATGTATGTATGTATGTATGTATGTATGTATGGTATGTATGTATGTATATGTATGTATGATGTATGTTGTATGTATGTATGTATTGTATGTTATGTATGTATGTATGTATGTATGTATGTATGTATGTATGTATGTATGTATGTTGTCTGTATGTATGTATGTATGTATGTATGTATGTATGTATGTATGTATGTATGTATGTATGTATGTATGTATGTATGTATGTATGTATTATGTATGTATGTATGTATGTATGTATGTATGTATGTATGTATGTATGTATGTATGTATGTATGTATGTATGTATGTATGTATGTATGTATGTATGTATGTATGTATGTATGTATGTATGTATGTATGTATGTATGTATGTAATGTATGTATGTATGTATGTATGTATGTATGTATGTATGTATGTATGTATGTATGTATGTATGTATGTATGTAAAAGAAACCTAAGGGGCAAAATGTCGTGTACAAGCAAAAGACAAGGCAAACTGCCTAGCACGATATGCTCAGCTATCTACAAGTCATTCATACTTATTATATGCGACAGCTAAGTGGGCGATCGTGACGAGACGACCCTAACAAATGATTTCTTATACAACACTAATGGCACGAGGGGGAAGGGGGGCAACTCTGCATACTTTGGTATATACGATCTCTAAGTCGGCCATTTTCGCCTCACAGCCACATGCGTGAAGTCATTAGAACCTTACTGACGGCATCAGATGGATGCTCCTTAGTGGTTGGCGGCACAGGTACCTTATTGACGTCATCGAACATTAGTGGCGGCTTTATGGGTTCCTTGTCGGCCATCTTAGCTGCACAGGTACCTTAGTGACGTCATTTGAGCCGTAGAAAGTCACTGGCTTTGTTATTTGTCCCATATGTCTTGCGGCCCAGGAACCTAAGTGGCATCATCGGAGTCTCGGTGGCGGCGTTAGATAGTCCAGGTCGGCACTTTAACGTGGGTGATGTCGTTAGAACTTTAGCAATGGCGTTAGAGGGCCTAGTCCGCCATTTTGGCGGCGTCTTTTTGAAGCCACTCAAGTTGCCCTCCTTGGCGGTGTTAAATGGTCCTTGTCGGCCATATTTACGTGCCTTACTGACGTCATTGGATCATTAGCGGCGTTATAGGCTCCTTGGTTGATGTTTTCCTTTTTGTGAGTCCTACTCCTTGGGCCGTCTTTGAACTAATTATCCCTTTTTTTTTACTACATGAAATGTCAAACCCCGTTCTGCATTGACCACTGAACAACTGACCCCACTGACCACCTCAACTAATAATACGACAATGTGACTGCGCAAGCTGCTGGAGCAATCTATCGCTCCGGTTTCCCTGTTTCCTTTTTTACAAAGCTAATTGAGGATCCATTTGCAGCTCCATGATTAAAGCCGAAATCGTCTCTCTAGGCTTATTAGTCCGTGGCCACTACTTACCTTGGCGTATGGACTGCTGCACTATCTCTAATTCACGATATAAATGAATCACACGTGTCCTATCAATCAGGTACACATGAAAATCAGGTAATAATATTTGATATAGTTATGGGTAAAGTCGGCTCACAGCGAATTACCTAATATCTCTGAAGGAATCGTAAACTCAGGCGAATCCTAGCCAATCTGGATTGCTGAAACATTACCTAGTTACATCCGATTATGTCCCTTTTCATATGTGAAGCCCCAGTGTGTCTTAGATTATGGACTGACTGACTGACTGACTGACTTTCCACCCCACCACACAAGCGACAAATACCCGATGACACAAAGTGCCACCATGTGGATGAGGATCGCCGTGGAGAGGTCCCAGAAACCGCGCTCAGACAATTGGCCATATTTATGGCCTGCCTATATTGCGGCCCCTGGCAAAAGCCAGGGTGGGGCTTCAAATAAAAAAAAATTTCGTCCTAAAAAGGACGAAACTGGATATATGATCTATTGAGATTGTGAGCTTAAAGAAGGAAAAAATAACTCTTTATCACATTTCTTATGAAATGGTACATAAATTCCGAGTTAAAAGCAGGCTGTACAACAATTTTACTCCGGTATATCCTAATCCTTTTCAGGGCTTAGACAACATGTAATACATTAGACTTGGGAGGCAAAACACTTTTTAAAAATCGCGCCAACCATTTAACGGAAAAAAAAATCCAAGCATCTATTCATATAACCAACTAACAAATCAACCCATTTTCAAACGAATTAACCACTCAGCCCAATCACCAACCAACGAATTACTCAAGTCGACCACTAACCAACCAAACTGAAGGGCGTAAGGGGGGATGATAAGGCGGGATAAATATGCGAATCCTCGAATAAATGTCTGTGGTTACTGAGATAAACAAAGCAGGGGAGGTTCAGTAAGGTAAACTAAACTGCCTTGCCAAAGAAATTCAACAGTTTTAAAGGGGAAGGTCGATGGAATCTGCGTACACTCGTGTTCACGTCAACACAACAAGAATGATTAGTTTACATATTCAATCAGCAACCAGTTGGCGGTTTGGCCTTTGCGTGTTTGTGAGCAGAAAGGGCGCGGTTCTGTAAGTGGTAGTTTCCAGAATGAGGAATGAAAGTACTGCATCACGAGCTACACAATATATACAGTCGCATAGGCCTGGATATTCACAAGTATTCTAGTACATTGTTTTAAACAATGGCCCTGCCCGGCGCGCTAGTCTAGTTGGTTATGCCAGCCTGCCCGGCGACCTGGTGACAAACTCCTTGTGGTCAGAGTTCGCTCTCAGGAGTAGGCAGAAAAGCCACATATTTCCCAGATTAACGAGATCTATCATGGAATCAAGGCCGACGGTTTTAACAACTCATGGTTTCTGAATCAGTTAATGTCCTGATCTTATTTGGCTATGTTTCCTGGAATATTGTGTTGGAAGCAGACGAAAATAATATCACCCAGTATCTGACAACCATCATGAAGTGTAATGCCCATTAGTGTGGGTTATCAAGCTCATGATCTAAGTACCAAAAAAGTCCCCCCACCCCTTTTTTTTTACAGCCTCGTGGCTTGCTAGGATTACTTTTTTTAATATCTTGTGGGTTTTCAAAGCAACTGTTGACAGCAGTTTACCTTTACTTGCTTCTGTTTGTGGAATTCATCTGACACACACTCTTGTGTTAAATCTGTGCTATAAAATTATATTCCCTGATCATTCACTCAGGCTTAATGCACTGGCTATCTCAGCAGTGATCATATTTTCTACCATGGCCCTTGATTTACTTCACTCCTGCTGTCGGATTTTGAGATGGCATGTCCCGGTCCTGACATATCGATGACCGTCCCCTCGTTTTTAATATTGTCTAGCGTTCTTCCCAACCACTACATTTTTTTTTTTACCTTTGGTTCTATGAGAACTAATCAATAAATGTGCTTTTATTAATCATAGTATACTTATATTTTGTAATAATTAAAAAAAAACATTATATAAATTAACACAAATCTAGCAATCGATACTTCCATCCAAATACTTCATAAAGAAAAGTAAAAGGCACTTTTCGGTGTTTTGAATGGGCGTGTCTATGTGTGTGGATACATGGAAATATACTGCCATCCCACATTTATATAAACCAATTTACACTCGATTTGTTTTGGATTCTATATCTAGTCTGTTGCGCTTATTTCCCTGAACATTTTCAGGTACCCATTTTAAACTGAATCGACACGGTAGCAAAAGTCTGCATTTCATAACCTCCGAGCAGAAACACGAGTAGCATTAGCTAAAACTGAAATGTAGAACATGACATTTATTTAATTAAATACCATCTGTATTTGCTTTCTTAGCTGACCCCGAAATATTTCTCCTATTTTCTAGGTTTTAAAGGATTGAAGATCGCAAGGCTGATCTACCTGCAGGACGGCCAGTTTGTTTCTCTTTAGAACTGCCTTTACCTGACATCGAAACATGTTTGTCGTTTTTTTTTTTTTTTTCACAGCATACTGCAATGTCGGGCCAAGGAGCCCACATGTAAATTTTGTGGAAAGATGCATTGGTTTAGGGAGTGTTCGAAGGCTAAGGTCAATAGGCACAACCCTGAGATATACTTGTCAAATGCAAGGGAAATAACTACGCAAAACCTAGTGTGCCCGGAGAGGAAAAATGAAATAATAATTCAGAAGGAATCTGTAGTTGCAGGGATGTCAGCCGCTATGGTAAGATGGAGACCACAGCAAGAAAACTACGGACTGAATAGACACTGGAGAATGAAGCAACACAGACAGTTAACAATACCAGCAGCACGCAAGTGATCACGTAGATTAGAGACAGAGAGAGGGAGATGAATACAGCCAGTCAGATTGCTGGAAATGATATCAGGTCAACGGTTTATCGTGTCCCCTCGTCTATCCTACCCCTTTAGCCCCTGTCCTAGCATCTGCCTCGACAGTCTCAGCCATCTCCTAGACCTTCTCCTCTCTTAACTTTCATCATCTCACCCCTCCCTCCCCTTAGAACCCATCCTAAACCACCACAAACACCTGCCCCCAGTACAGGACGACCCTCCCTCTGGCCCTACCTATCTTCATTAACCCTTGGACCGAGCTGCCCCACCAAACCCTATTTGGACCAAAGCATGGTAATATAACCACCTTACTACCGGCACTAATACCTGCACACCTATGAACAGATGCCAGCCTGTAACTACATGTCTCACTCCTTAGGCCCCTAACGTCACCGCCACGCTACTCACCCTTCCTTATACTATGACCTACCATCCACCCCCACCCGCCCATAACCCGTCCCGACAAAGAGATATTAAGAAGGAGACAATAAGAAGAAAAGAGAACAGCAGACAAGTAACTAAAGGACATAACTAAAACTTAGCAGTAAAACACTAACCAGGATATCAACAGCAAAACTGAACACGGATAAAGACTACTTAATTAATGCATTGGAACTGTAAGAGTTTTAAGGCTATTCTAAACGGAATGCTAAGCATATAAAAGCGAGGACAACATCAAAATGTAGAAATGGAAGCTCATTCCCCTTGTGGAACGACTGTTGCATAAAACCACGGAAAAACTGGAAAAAAAAATCGCTTTCATAGTATAGAAAACAAAGAAATCAAGATAATCTTGATAATATAAGAACCACATAAATAAACTCAACCGATAATCAAAGAGACCAAGAAGGCACACATAAAAATATTTTGTCAAAACTGACATCAAAAACTCCAGCAACCGAGGCGTGGGTTCAAACACGGATATTTAAGAAGATGAGACTAGACATAGGATTCCAACAATAAAAATACCCACATTAGCAATAACTTGTCGGCTCTGTGGCTAAGTCGATGCGAAGCGAACGCTTCGCTTCGTAATGTCGGGATGCCAGGTTCGATCCCAGCTGCGGGCAATGCGCCTTGCGTTGGTTTCGACAGTGGTATCAAGAAAGCCGACCGTCCAGAGGCAATGGCAAACTACTTCATGTAAATTGCCTAGAGAAACCACACAACAGCCAGGGGCTGTTAGGTTTGGTTCTGCAACGTCCTGTAAAGGATACGCAACTAACTAGCAATAACTTAATGACGACGTATTTGGTGTATATAAAGTTTGCTTTAATCAAAGATTAGGCGAGGGAGAGAGAGAGAGGGAGGGGAGAATGAGAAGAAGAATTAGGCAAATTAAATGGCAAATCGCATTATTTAAACACTGTAGGACACTACCTAGATGTGGATTACAACAGTAGAACCATTTAAGTGCTTATAAATGGAAAATCCATTATTTACAAAACCTTGAAGCAAATTTCGGATTTATTCAATGAGATTTTGAAAAATTCTAAGGCAATGGAAAGAAGCCGCAAAGGTTGCCATTAAAAAACATAAAAGGAATCTCAAAGAGTAGGCTCGTATAGACCGATCTCGTTAACATCAGTATTATGAAAAACATAGAACCGTCATAAACAAAATGATTACTTTCCACGTGAGAACTAACTTATTCAGTAAAACCCAGTCAGGATTTAGAGCCAATAGGTCTACAGTGGACTAAATAATTAGACCAGAGGACCAAGTGAAAAGAGAATTCAAAATCTATTGTGCAACTGATTTCACAAAAAGTAAACTATGTAGTATCCCGTTCCAAGCACTGGCCACCATTAGAAGTGCAGGTAAAGGCAGACCAAGAGAAGCAAAGGAAGTAGCGCTAGGTACCTAATAGTAAATCTGAAACAAGAAGCAATTAATATACAGTTACTGGCTTCAGCCCGCACACAATCATGATCATCCAGCATGTGACGCTTTCGACACCCCCCCCCCCCCCCAAAAAAAAGGGGGGGGGGGGACGGGGTGAATTAACAAACAGAAGTCTAATAAAATCAGATATACGTCAGTTTTAACAGCCGAAATAGTCGGTGTAAGCCTTGAGATAGCAGCAGAACCCCCCCCCCCCCCCCCTTTAAATTGACAATAATGACAGACTTTCTTTCATCTGTACATTCATTGGAATTTAGGTCATACATTAAAGAGGAAATATTAACACTAACAACACAACTTAGGATGCGAGATCATGATAGCATGGGTGCATACATGGGAGCGTGAAACTATCACTGGGCAGGGGTGGCTGACTTCCTTCTTTCTTCGTGTTTCTACCAACTTCCCAGAACACGTCTGCTACTTGTTTAAAACAAAGACTTGGGAAATATGCAATAGCTTCTAGTTGTTAATACACTTGTCCAGCGACGTGTACGCTTGTTTATCTGTGGTTTGTTGAGTCTGTGTTGCCTTTACAGGTCTGTTTTCGCTCCTGCGGTTTTGTGTTCGCTAGCGTACTTCCTGTTTATGAATTATCCTGATAAGGACAGCTATCTGATCATGGTAGCAATCCAATTGTACCAGCCTCCTCTTTGAACCACACAATGGCTCTACTTCAACATCATCGTGATGATAATAATGTTTGGTGTCGATTCGCAGCGGTGTGCAGTACTAGTATTGTTTGTTTTCCTTGGCACTGTGATAGACACTTTGTGATGAGTGCCCGCACGTTTTTTAGACGCTTCGTGGTACTTACACCTTTTTTCTTTTTGAAAGACCCACTGATGACCATCGTCATGTTCAAGGTCCTGGCTAGATTGTGTCAGCTATCATGAAAATCTCTATTACATGTTGACTTAATGTCTATAAGCGGCGCCGACAAGAAAACACTACAAACAAATTTTCCAGGCCGAAAAAAGTGACTGGTGGCTTGATTCTAATTTAAAAAGTTTATAATAGCAATAATAGTATTTGTATAATATTACTGTGCTGAATGGCAGAGACATGTAATAAAATAGTTGAATGAGCAGGCAGATATACTGGCTGGACTTCCAGCGGGGTTGTACTGTAACTCCAACTGAACACGGCAGGGTTGATCTCTCGCCTGAGGGGCGAAGTAGCAATTAAATTGGAGAGAATTTTGCAGGCGTGATGTCTGTGGGCTTTGGACACCACTGGAGACTCGATGAGCAGTTACCAAATGACAACCGATGCTGTCAGTATGGAGACTTCGCTGGCTGTTGAGGAGAAGACAGAGCTTGTCCTACTTAATGCTGCGGTGTTGAATCTTTACCCAGATGAACCACAACCCAGACCGTCGTGAAAATAGCAGTGTTGCCACTTTGGATCTTTTATATCCAAATTTAGATCTTTTTCATTGCATTTAGATACTGTTTTTGACGTTTAGATCGTAAATATTTTTCTAGATATTTTCATGTGGAGTTAGATATTTTATAGATTTTTCTTTCTTTTATTGTCAATTTAATAATTACTGTGTAAAATATTTGCTACAATATTTTTGTTTTGGTCTGGCACGTACATTGTGACAACTGCCATTACTTGAACTTTGAACTCTCACTGGGGTCAACGCACAAACATCTGGCAGCCCCGGCACTGATTAATAACCTATTCTATCGAAAGTGCAAAAAGTTAATAAACTGTTCGAATCTAAACTTGTTGATAAAGCTAAATTACTTGATGATCTCACCTTGCTATTTCACCCGGTAAAAGACTGGTGTTGCCAACTTCGAAAGCTGATTTGCTCACTTGCACTATAGAAAGCTATTTGGCTCCTAAGCCACACCTTGGATATTAAATAGAATCAAAATTGATGATTTAAAAGCAAAAGGACTGTTAACAGAGAATGAAGAGAACAACTTAAGAAAACGCTGTCAAGATTTCCTTATCTTATTATTGAAGCAATTAAAGCAGAGACTTCCTGAAAATCTAGATGTTTTGAAAAAATATTTCACTTTTTTCTGTGAGCAACATACTTCAGCCAATAAAGGACATACCTAAATATTGTAAAGTTATGAAATTTTTAGGGGCTACTGATAATAGTGTCGCGGAAGCAGAATATCAGTTAACCAAAATAAAGTTAGCTGAATGGACAAACAAAACAGAAACTAAAGCGTTTTGGAGTGAAGTGGGACAATTTAAAGACGCCTCATCAAACAGTCCATTCTGTAAGCTCTTTAAAGTGCCATGTCTGCCATGATACTACCCCACTCAAATGCTGACGTAGAAAGAGTTTTCAGAGCTAGGAACTATATCAAATCTAACCTAAAAAAACAGGATGAAATTTGACCTCTTAAATGCTATTGTGCCATTTAATAAATTCGGCCTGATGAGACTAGAGAAATAAGCCTTCTGTTCCACTTATAAAGAAATTTGAACAGCTAAAGCATACCAGGGTCATTTTGGATCTGAAGCTTCAACTTCATTATCCAAGGTAAGTTTATCCTGTGGATCTTGTGAGGCAGACATCAGTGAAGGTGAGGTCATGATTATGTAGGGTAAGTCATAACAAAAGCTATGTAATTTTTGACTTTTTCAATTTGGATGTTCTTTCTAGATCTTTTTCACACAGATTTAGATCTGTTTAGATATTTTTTGACACCGTTCTGGATATTTTTTTGTCAAAAGAAAAGTGACAACACTGGAAAATAGCCAACAAATGTAAATAAATCACTTCCGGTGTTATGCTCATGCAGAGCGCAGACTACCTGTACCAGTAAAAAAGGCTGTGTTTACAAAGTGAGAATTAACTCTTATCTATTCTCCTGTCCTCCTCTATTTATTTTAACATTCTAAGTAATAATACAGTAACCAACCGTACTTTATTTTAAACAATACTTTATTCTCTGTTTAGTTCATGACCACTTGTTTCTAATTCTTTAATACAAAGAATAAAAGTAGTTACTTTGGTCAAATTTTCAAAATGCTCCTCAATACCAACAAAACCAGCACAGTTAGATAGCTGTAAACAATCTCTTTCCAACGGTACCTAATTTATGCTTGTAACTTGTATGTCAGTTCTAAGCCGAGATATCTAGGTTTTTGTGGAAATGAGATGTGACTAAACAAACAGCTGTTAAAACTGCGTCCCAGAAACAGGAATTATTAAGAACTGGGTACTCCTGTCAAATCCGGACGAAGAATAAACAGCCTTGGACGACTTAGTCAGAGTTCTCTCCCTTGGCCGCACTCCAAATAGTGATCGGAAAAGCCACAACGAAACAAAGAAGACAGTCACGTCGACATCAGGGCTGCCATTGCTTGGTTGTTTCCCCCAGATCCGGGTTTTTTTCGACGCTGCAGGGCAATTCTGGGTGTTTTTTTGGGGTGTGTTTTGTTTGTTGGCGTTTGCCGAATTATATGCTTTAATGATCGATAAATTTGCGTGGTTAGGGGGTAGGGGTTAGGGTTAGGGAGTAGGATTAGGGTTAGCGGTAGGGTTAGTTTTGACGCCGGAGTTCCCTATAATCGCGCACAGTCCCATACACACACACAAACAATCTAGGTAAACATTCTAAGTAATACAGTAACCAACCGTACTTTATTTTAAACAATACTTTATTCTCTGTTTAGTTCATGACCACTTGTTTCTAATTCTTTAATACAAAGAATAAAAGTAGTTACTTTGGTCAAATTTTCAAAATGCTCCTCAATACCAACAAAACCAGCACAGTTAGATAGCTGTAAACAATCTCTTTCCAACGGTACCTAATTTATGCTTGTAACTTGTATGTCAGTTCTAAGCCGAGATATCTAGGTTTTTGTGGAAATGAGATGTGACTAAACAAACAGCTGTTAAAACTGCGTCCCAGAAACAGGAATTATTTAAGAACTGGGTACTCCTGTCAAATCCGGACGAAGAATAAACAGCCTTGGACGACTTAGTCAGAGTTCTCTCCCTTGGCCGCACTCCAAATAGTGATCGGAAAAGCCACAACGAAACAAAGAAGACAGTCACGTCGACATCAGGGCTGCCATTGCTTGGTTGTTTCCCCCAGATCCGGGTTTTTTTCGACGCTGCAGGGCAATTCTGGGTGTTTTTTTGGGGTGTGTTTTGTTTGTTGGCGTTTGCCGAATTATATGCTTTAATGATCGATAAATTTGCGTGGTTAGGGGGTAGGGGTTAGGGTTAGGGAGTAGGATTAGGGTTAGCGGTAGGGTTAGTTTTGACGCCGGAGTTCCCTATAATCGCGCACAGTCCCATACACACACACAAACAATCGAGGGCCTCTGGATGCTGGTCAAACGCACAATTCGCCAACGATTGGGGGCACCAGTCGCACGCTATTGGCGTCATATTTGGCAGAGTTTCAGTGGCGCCACTCCCACAAACATCATATTGTCGGCCAGTATTTCCAAATCCTACGTCAAAATTTTCACATCTAACCCTAACCCTAACCCTACCCCTAACCCTGCCCCTAACCCTACCCCTAACCCTACCCCTAACCCTAACCCTACCCCTAACCCTACCCCTAATCCTAACCCTACCCCTAACTCTAACCCAACAACCGCATGATGATGACTACACAACCATTCACAATGCCTCACGAAACCGTACGCAGCCCTACACGCAACCGCAGGATGATAGGTAAGTGTGTCGTTTATTTCGTTTGTTTTCCGATTACTGTTCGGAGTGCGGCCAAGGAAGAGAACTCTGACTAACTCGTCCACGGCTGTTTATTCTTCGTCCGGATTTGACAGGAGAGCCAAGAACTGTTATGGTTTAAAGGTCAATGAGTCACAAGACAAGATGGCAGACAATTTTTTTTAGACACAGCCGTAATTAGCCTGAAAAAAATGTCTACTGTAAATCGACTAAGCTACACATAAGAAAGAAATTTTGGCTCTCATTTTAAAACAGATCGTTAGCTGGAAAGCCGCCGATCGCTTAGTGGGAGTTCTCTCCCTTGCCTGCATTGCAAACACGGAGCAGAAAAGTCACGAATCAAAAAAGACGGTGAGGTTGACACAGGGCTGCCAATGGCCAATGCTTGGGTGTTTCCCCCAGATCTGGGTGTTTATTTGACGCTTCGGGGAAATCTGGGTTTTTTTAAAAGTAAATATATCCTTATATAAAAGTGGTATTAGTTGCCACGGATGTGACTCCTGCAGATCTGTATGACTTAATGACCGATAAATTTGCGTGGTTAGGGGTAGGGTTAGGGGTAGATGTGACAATTTTGACGCAGGAGTTCCAAATAATCGCGCACAGTCACATACACACCCGAACAATCAAAGGACTGTGGATGCTACTCAAACGGACAATTCGCCACCGATTGGGCACCAGCCGCGCGCTATTGCCATTCCAGTGGCGCCACTCCCAAAAGCATCAGATTGTCGGCCATTATCTGGAACTCCTACGTCAAAATTGTCACATCTAACCCTACCCCTAATCCTAACCCTTACCCTAACTCAACCCCTAACGCCGCTAACCCTATCCCTAACCCAAACCCTACACCCTACGCAACCGGACACGCAACCGTATCATGATAGGTAAGTATGTCATTTGATTCGTGACTTTTCCGCTCCGTGTTTGCAATGCAGCCAAGGGAGAGAACTCCCACTAAGCGATCGGCGGCTTTCCAGCTAACGATCTGTATTGAAAGGAGAGCCAAAATTTTATATACAAATGTAAAATTGGACAGAGAATTAAATTATAACTAGCATTACCATGTCAAGTAATGTTAAAACCTAAAGACAATCTTTAATAATTACCGCTATTTTCAATCAAACTGATGTAACAGAAAAACAGAGCACGTCAGGCTGTCGTAGACGTGCTGTTAATCGGGTTCGTTCCCACCGTTTTCAGCTATTTATAGCTGGTCAAAATCACACCAATCGCAAAATTTCATAAGAGATTAGGACCCATCCCGAAACCAGCCGACATTTCCCAAACAAGTTTTGAACGGTTACCAGGTAACAGAAATTCCTGAAAAGACCGCAAATTGCGGAACACCGTATTTGCTAATTAAAGCATCAGTAATTAATTTATATATACTTAGTACTTACTTTTTTTAAAAGTATATTTGGCTATCCTCCGAATAACGGGCGGTAAAGATGGAGGCCGCAAAATATCTTTTCGAGCCTCAGTCACGTGTCCTGTGTTGTAAACATTCAAAAATTGAAGTCAAAACTGAAAAGGAACGAAAAAAATGTTATATCAAATCGACTACCGATAATTTGGCTCTCCTTGCAACTACGGCCACATATTGGGGGAGTACGCCGGAGCTCAGTCCCCTGGCCGCATTGTAATTACGGAGTGGAAAAGAGGGAATGAAACAAATGACATAATTAGTGTGTGTTGGCGATAGACAGCGTGAGTGATAGACAGCGTGAGTGATAGTGTGCAGTTCACTGCTGTCATCATAGGGTTAGGGGTAGGGTTAGGGTTGGGTGCAGTGCACTGCTGTCATCATAGGATTAGGGGTAGGGTTAGGGATAGATCCGCAGGTGTCACATCCACGGCCACTAAGTCTTGCGTCGCAAGAACGCGGTCGCTAACTTGAGTCGCAGCGCGTGGTCTACCAACCATGTCGACCTCACTTTGTTGTGTGATTCGTTCCTTCTCCATTCTGTAATTGCAATGCGGCCAGGGGACTGAACTCCGGCGTAAGTAAAGTAAAAGTAAAGATCCCTTTCACGCCTTTAGGCGTATCGAGCATATGGGAAGAGCGCCCATATTTTTACAGACCATCAGCACTCGGAGGGTAATGTGGTCAGCATTAGGCCGGCTGTCTTTACTTTCCCAGGACAACCATCCTGGTACCCATTTGAGGCTGGGTCGACCTGCGACGTCCCATACCACGATAAAAATCCACGCAGCCCGCAGTGGGTGATCGTGGTATGTTGGATTGCGAGTCGGACTCGCAACGCCTTAGCCACGGACGCCGCGAAAACTCCCCCAATATGTGGCCGTAGTTGCAAGGAGAACTGATAATTTTATGCCTTTATAACTTTATATCTGGAAATAGTGCCCGAATATCTGCTGTTTGTCCCTGTTACGCGATTGAAACTTGGCTAAGTACGATCGGAACAAGGCGCATGTCAATTGTGCACTTCTGGCGACTACCGCCACCGCCGAGAGTGGCCCCTACGCCGCTCACGCCGCATTGGCTGGGGCTAAACTAGATGGCTAGGACTCGCGAGCAAAGCTGCAGGAGATGCAGAAGCTGCTGCTCATGGGTCCCAGCCATCTAGTTTAGCCCCATCTGTGTGCCAATTAAATATAACAATAAAGGCTCTTACAGACAAACAAAAATGCTTTTGCTACAGTCAACATGAACATAAACATCAATAACATTTAGAAATAAATTAAAAGTTGTTCCAGCAAAAGTAAAGAAATATCAGTGCTAACCCTTTGATTCTGAGAGGGTATTGTTGCATCAGAGGAGCCGGGGGAGGGGGGATATTTGTACTTTATCAAATTTAGCACATAAAAACACTGCTATGAAACATACACATGTCATACATAACATTAAATATAAATGATTGATGGGTATTATTATTATTAGTAGACTACTACAACATATAATTATACTCTTATTTAATAATTAGTAAACAAGCACAATCAGTATGAAATTGATATGTGCAATACTTTTTTCACCCAGAGTAGTTTTCTTAACGGTACTTATAGCACTACTAAATATGTATCCTCAAGGTACAAACAGCACAAACAAATTTGTCCAGTTTCATCTTGTTGGATGAAATCAATTCCTTATCATTGTGAATTTTTTGGTAACTGTTTAAAAATACATCACACATATTTCTAATTACTGCATGCTACAACGCGTATAAGTATCATGAATGGTATATTATTTTAAAGGTAATTAAAGCAAATTAAAAAAGACCATATAACTGCAAATTGCTGAGCAACATACACATATCAAACACAAAAAACCCCATATAGATACCGGATATCATTGTTCAAAACTGTCTGGAACAAGACTAAAGCCCAGAATAAGATGAACAACCAGAAGTTTCTGCCAGAGTTTACAGCCAGTGTTCACGTAGCATAAGTCAAATGGTTAAGGATTAATGTTATTAGTGTACTTCTACAACATATAATTATACTGTTAGTCAACAATTAGTAAAGAGGCAAAGAGTAACTTGCTGTGAGAGGTTAGTTAGTAAATATTGTTTTTATCCACTTACCTAGAGCTCCGAAATATCTTGACACAATTTATCCACAGTGTAGTAAGTTGCACCATTTATGCAAAATCAATATGAAAGCAATAGTTTTCTTCCAACACAAAATAGTTTGCACCTGACAACTGTCGATATTCTCCAGATCTGGCTTCTAAATTACCTGTTTGTATTTTCCCCAAAAGTAAGTTTTCCACATTCAAAGTAGAAAAAGAATAAACAGCCAGTTCCCAAAAATCCAAACTACTGACTAGAAACAGTGACACACACATCACAACACGACTGTCTCCCGTGAATTTAAATTCAAATTGCTGTAATCTAACAGCAAAGTTTGAAAATCTTGAATATCCACTTCACAATATCCACTTGTAGATATGTAATATGAATTCATTCAGAACACAGAACTTTGTAAGCACATTAAAATGTCACACAATGCAACACATGGAAAGGGCTTACGCTAACCAGTTTTCAAGGGATTCCATCCAAAAAGTCACATGATTTAGTTAGATGGCGTAATCTAGAGAAGGCGGTGAAATCACCACAGCTAGAAAGAGATTAAAATCACAAATCCAGTAATACCTCAGTGAACCATGTAAGTCAATTCTAAGCCGAAATATTATCACTAAAGTGGGGGGGTGTCTAATATAATACCACTTTAGACTTTAGACAAATTATTTAAATATAAATGCTATAATTTGTAGTGTAAGCTGACTAAAGATAGATGCTGAGTTGCGTCCAAGTAAAGTGAAAGGTAAATATGACTAAAGTTTTGCATTTTATAGCAATAGCTATTTTATTGATTATTGTTTTAAGAAACCCTTATAAACTATATCATTGCATCGGGACGGAAATGGATGATCCTCTGGGAAACTCTAGGTGGTAATTGTTGTTTGTTATTTCCCACTGATCCTCTTACGATGACAATTTCATGTGACTCTTTCATGAAATCTACTTAGTTTGAATATTGTATTTCAAAAGAGAGTAGATGATGGGTTTTAACTTTAGTTTTAAATAAACGTTTCTATGGTTGATTTACATTCATAGTTAAAGTTTCATTTTATTTTTTATTTCTAGATGTGTGTATAGTGTCAGGTTAGTGCTGTCTACCAATATACCTATTCTAGATTGGGGCTTAATTTAATTACCAGAAAAGGAAATTGTCGGGAGGGTTAATCTGCTCTGTCTAAGTGTTCTACGACAAAGTGGCGGGTCCAATACCACTTTAGACAAATTATTTAAATATAAATACTATAATTTGTAGTGTAAGCTGACAAAAGATAGATGCTGAGTTGCGTTCAAGTAAGGTGAAAGATGAATATGACTACATTTTTGCATTTATAGCAATAACTATTTTATTGGTTATTGTTTTAAGAAACCCTTATAAACTATATCATTGCATCGGGACAGCAAGACATAACTTTATATGCGTTTCTAAAATACATATGATGCAATATGGCCTAATTAAATATAAAAATGGCCGCCAGCTCACTGTTTTTAGGTAAACACCATACAAATTTATGGTTATCTGCCAAGCCAGGCAAGATGTATATTATACAGTATTGTGTGGACTTATGGATAACACAAAAAATGTCTATCTCAGCTGGTGTTTCAAGGCATTGTCATTTCTCTTTTTATCTGTCCAGAGTATTCTCATCATTCGTCTATAAAACCACATCTCCGCAGCTTCCACATTATTTTTTTATGAAAACTGATTAAAATCCTGGAACTTTACCCACCAGCTTCATTTGGCATAGCAAGGTCAGATGGTACCCGGTGCAGTACTGACCCCCCCCCCCCCCTTCCCCCACTTTCCACATTCAGACACAGAAATGTGTAAAATTTTAAAATAAATTGCCACCCCCCCCCCCCCCCCCCCCCCCACACACACAAAACACACAGTGATGACACCATGTGTAACCGCAGCCCCACTACAGCGATATCCCTCCCATTCTCTTGCTCTGCTTTTTTTTTTCTCTTTGGTTCTTTTCCTCTCTGTGTTTGCCTCTATATATTGTCTCTCTCTCCTTTCTGTCTACATCTCTCTCTGCTTGAATCTCTCTCTCCTTCCCTGTCTATTCTCTCTCCCTCTGTCTCCATCCCTCCAACTCTCTTTGTCTGTCATATTTTTTCCTTCTCCCAAATCTCTGCTTCTGTCCCTTCTTTCTCCTCACTTCGTCTGCCCATCTCTCTATCTGCGTGTCGCTCTTTCTGTATTTTTCTCCCTCTGTCTTTCGCTCTCCCTCCCTCACTCTCCCTCATCATGTCTGCATTCCTCCTCCTCTTTGTCATCTTTTTTCCCTTCTTTCCCCTCTCTTCATTCATGTATCCATCTCTACCTGCCTCTCCCTCTTTCCCTACTGAATGACTCCCCCTGTCCTTTCAGGCAACAGGTCTAGAATAGACAGGACATCAGTTTGCTCCCCTCTGCCACCAAGTCTAGAACAATTTTAAAAACACTATATCTGTGCTGGTATACCCACATGTGTGCGCACAAATAAAGTACTGTGTTTTCTGGGTACACCCTTGAATAATGCAAAAATACCTTTTCTGAGTATTACCCTGATACAACCTTGAAAAATTAAGAATACCTTAAAATACCTTGAAATTAATTGTTAAATTTGGCTACGAACCTTGAAACTTACTTATCTTGAAATACCCTCTGTGCTGCCCCCCAAATGATTAATTCTTAGCGCACTCAAACCATGTTATGTCACAGTCTATCTCTGCAATAACTATTTCACGTAAAGAGTATGCCGCCAAGCTATAGAGATCCACACAGCTACTAGAGGACACTAATGAACTTTTACATGTTGGGGTGTAACTTATAAAACTATTACATCTGGACTGAGATTAAAGTAGCCAATCCGATATCTCATTAAAGCATTTGCTGACTTGTTGACTAACTTGCTGACTAGTTAGGTCTAGTATTTCATTTTATTTGTAAGGGCAGAATAGAGGATCAACCCCCTAATCTCATCACATTATTTCCAGTAAACCTGTCTTAGCATGTAACATGTTAATTGACAGCTTCTTTTACAGGAATATACAGTGTCTTACAGAGTCAAGAGAAATGACACATTTTATGAACTGATATATATCTAGAAGACTTTTCACTATCCGGCCGTGACTATTAACTCTCTGTAAAGTCTGGACCAGTAAAAAAAAAATCAAATAATTATGTGGATAATTTACTCTGTGCCAATTTGTATAACATTTTGCCGAGGGAATCATGCACAATACTTTAAACATTGTTGCACACTTAATTTCTTCCATGGTATGCTTATACAAAGCTAGGTTGATTTCTGTGTTGGCCAGAAATCATAACCTGTTGCAGTTTTGTTGAACCCTAGATTTGCTGATGATACCACGAACCACGAACGTGAAGGTCAGTGGGCGTTTTCCCCCAACACTGAGATTTGTCACCACCCAGAACACTGGCTAACATAGAGACGTCCTACATGTTACACTAAAACAAACGGAACATGTGGGACAACGATAGGACCGAACGTCTTTAAAAGATAGTAATGCTAGGGAAAAGAAGAGAAAGAAAAATGCTAGCAGCTGGACTCACACACTGAACTATAGGCATCCAGGCCATCCTATTCTCTGGGGATACTACATAAAACATTAAATGTGTGGTATTTTCAGGGTCTCTAAAGGCTGCTTTCCCACTACTCTCTGTGTGAGAGAGAGAGAGAACAATAAATCTTACACCGGTGTAATGTGGAGCATAAAACTGATTGAAAGACGCTACACTAGGCCATCAACCAGTATACGTCCCATTCCCTTGGACACCTAGACGCCATTTAATGGAGCAACATTTGTTCCTACACTGGCGGGCTCACGAATGAAGGAAGAAATAATTACAGACACTCGATCTCTTTTTATAAATATTTCACCTTCACGATGACATCTCATTAGGCTACACAATATACACCTGAGAACATGATATTCTCTAGGCACCCAATTCACCTGCAGGATTCAAGTTTACACGGCCCTACCCTGCTACAACAGTTAAGGACAATCAATATTAGTAACATGGAGCAGGTAGAAGGCCGCACGACGTTACAGTAAGCCAGTTAACATTAACGAAGGCAGTCAGGTCGTTGTAGTGGTGACGCTTGATGGTGGATGTAATGTCCTAAGTCCCTTCCCCAGCTAATAGTGAGGGTACTGCTGGGGTGACCATTTATTAATCCTCACATAATGCTTCAGGTCAAAATGGAAGCATGGCACGGCCACTGTTTTGAGCCGTGGCAAATTTTTTTGCTTCTGCCAGACGGTGGCTGTTGCATTTTTGTCGACTGTATTTGTAGATTGTAGACTGGAAGGATATAGTTTGGTTGCCCAGCTTCTGAGTTGAGTGCATGGCGTGACACTGTGAGCTGCAGATTTTATTTGGAATGTTTTTCGACTGTGACCAACGTGGTAGTGTGCATTGTAGATTCAGAAACTGGTGCGATGCCGGTTGTCGCTATATTGATGGTGCCATTATGTGATTAAAATTGATCCTGCATGCAACTGCTGATCGGTTGGTGACTTCTGCTAGTCACTAGTGCTACCATCCATGATGAACTGCATTTCTAATGTCAGACTGTTTGTGTTAGCACTTTGGATGGCTGCCAAATGCTTTTGATGCGTGTGTATGCTAGTGCATATGCTTATACAGCAGTCTGTCAATCTTTCCACAAGGCACTGTGACAGACATTCTGTGTGTTTTTTGTTGGCACAGGAGCGGAGCAACTGTGGGGTGACCCGTTTGCTATGAAGCTGAAACTAAGATTACCAGTGAGTGCTGTGTCATGCCCCATACATCAGCGGTAGACATTCAAAGTGGGGGTGGGATATGTCACGTTTTTTATCGTGGAGTTAAATCTCAAACTAGATATTTGAATTGATTGTTAAAATATACATTTTGAATAATTACTTTCTTTAGAAAAATGAAGATGCTGACTAAAATGCTGGAATTCCACACTTATACTAATCCTGTTTCCTGGAACATTGTAGTATATATTGTGTGTTTGTATCTGTATTGAAGATAGTGTAGTTCAAATCCCTGCCTGTCTCAGAAAAAATGTTTTCAAATATGAAAGTGATTTTAAAATTGACTTAGTAATTGAGATCAAATTAGAAAAATAAGAGAAACTATTGTAATTACTGCTTAATTTTACAATGGCTGTGGAAGTTGGGGCAGAGTTCAAAACATATGATGATCTGACAAATGCTGTACGGGCATACGAGGTTGAAAACTATGTGAATTTGACCACACGTGATACTCGGACTGTGGAAGCTGCAGCAAAGAGAAACTTAAGAAAGAATTACAACCCAGCTATCAAGTACAGTGATATCTCATATTGTTGCACCTATGGTGGCAAAAAATATGTCTGTCACTCCACTGGCAAAAGAAGTCACAAGTAAGTAATTTTTACTATTATTAAAGTTGTAATATTTGTTAACACTGTTCTTTCTTGTTCTGTTTGAACTTTCTAGTGCATCCCTTATACATTGCTTTTGATTAGTTCCATATGAGACAGGAATAACATCTCTAGAAGAGCAGTGGTGCACTAAAACTGTTCATGAGAACAGAACTTCAGTATATTATATTTTTCACCACCACCAAATGGAAGAGGACTGACAGGAAATCCCTCCACTAAATGTATGACATTTACCTAATCCCACTTCCAAAACCAGGCAAAGATCATTCCAGACTCAGCTGTTTCAGGATTATTACCCTGCAAAATACTTTTGGCAAGGTGCTAGAGAAGATTATTGCTGTGAAACTACAAATGTTTTTGGAAAGGAAGAGCTCCTGCCAGAAGGTTTGGGTAGTTACTGGCCACAAAACGATACCTGGTCAAATGCAGCTACTTTTGCTTCTGATGTTTATGAAAGGCTTCCAGAACAGACAGACAGTTGTGGCAGCACTTGATCTTGAGACTGCCTTCAACAAAGTCAGATAAGATATTTTGCTGTCTGCACTCATAGAGAAGGGGGTTTTCCCTCGCTTGTGAACTGAATAGCATCTGTCCTGCATTCACTTATGGTTGCCCTTCACCTGGGTACATGGACCTCAGAACCATGTAATATCGCCCCGGGACTACCCCAGGGTTCTGCAATTTCTGTGGTGCTCTTTAATGGATATACAAGCAAGATTGCAGAACTTGAAGCACTAGATGTTGGAAGGATAATGACATTTGCTGATGATGTTCTTGCATATAGGCAGGGGAGTAATAGGCAACGGATAGCCCAAGAGCTACAGGCAACTGTAGACAAAGTGACTGACTGGTGTGCAGAAACGGGTGCTGTCATTAACTCAGAAAAGGCGGCTATTTTGTGGTGCTCTCTGGACAATAGAATAGTAAGAGCTAATGTTGCAAGCCTCACAGTTAATAACAGTAACATCAAAGGAGAAAGCAAACTGAGGTACCTGGGTATCATTTTCGATAGAAGCCTGTCCTTCAGGCAGTTTTAGGTGAAATCTTAAAAAGAACTCAGTGCTCTCAAGATTACGGCAGCAATGAACATTGAACAAAGAATACTGTTCGCAGTGTTCAAGCATATGATCCTGTCAGTGATAGATTATGGACTTGGAAAGCTTACCATGTCAAAGAGTCAGCTGATGAACGCATACAGAATGAAGCCATGCAAGTAGTTCTGGGATGTACAAGAGATACCCCAGTAGTATGTATGCGATGTATGCTTGCACTGCCTACTATTGTAGACAGGCTCAGTGTTCTGCAAGCAAAGTCATATCTCAGAGTAGCTGCAGACAAGAAGCTTCTCCTGCATGAAGTCCTGGGTAGAGCTAAGGGTCACAGACTAAACAGAGGAAGGTCTTGGATGGCGCAAACTGAAGACACATACAGACTTCGGCAGGCTTGATAAATTTGTTAAGTGAGGAGTGGGTCAAAGTGTCAGAGCAAGTTTCAAACTTGTATAGGGTTCTTATCACTTTGGGTCGTGAGTGCAGGGACTTGCCAGCTAGCACTGCAGAATCAGAAGTTCACCAAATGATTCATGACAATTCCCACCCAATTGATGTGATTATCTATACAGATGGTAACATCTAGTTTGAGAGTGGAGGTGGAGGCAGTCACTGCTGCATTCCACTGGCTTGAGAATCAGCTGTACACACATGCCGTGATTGTAACCGACTCACAGAGCATGTTGAGAAAGGTACCTTCACTTTAAATATTATAATCATAGGAATGCTTTGTGACATGTCTTTCCATTCCAGAGTATGTCTTTCAGTTGAGCGTATTTACTTGATTTTGTCATAATAATGTAAATAAAATAGTAATCTTCTTTTCTTGCTATTTCTTAACATTCTGTCATTTTCCCACGATTTACCAACATAGCAGCCCTGGGTTCAGTTCTAGTGTAGACTAGTGTGGTACTAGAGTGACCCAGCCTCATTATCACAGGCTTCTATGGAAAAAAAAGACAGCCAGAACAGCACAAATAATGCTATTAATTTGATCACAGAAAATGTGAACTTGATACCAGATCCTAGCCTTAATATTATGTAGATGTGCTTACACTTTTGTACTCTACATTTACACACAACCATTTATGTTTCCACACAGATCTATAAAGTTGGCTTGCCCATTCTCTCTTAAAATTCGAGCTACAATTGATGGACAGCGACTGTTTGTTAGGGAAATGTGTTCAGTTCACAACCATCTGCTGACAGAGGTAATTTGTCTTTGTTCTTGATGAAGAACTTTGGGGAGAGTAGGTTTAGTTTCAAGTCCCCTTAAGGCTGGATATCATGACACTGGTCACCTTCTGTTTGTGATATTGTTAACATTTCACAGTTGTGATATGAGGCTTCTTTTTCGTTCTCTAGTATAATACATTTTAAATTGTCACTGCACTTCTCAAGCATTTGGAGACATTTTTGTATGTGTACTAACATAGAATTAGAAACCGTTGAGTTGAGTTAAGAATTTACATCACAGCACTCTGGGCATTCCCATATGCGCTCCATCCTCAGCAGCCAGCACAGAGTTCCAATAATAATGGTGCCAGTCCTAGTCTGGTTGTATGTCCATTTTGCCTTTCTTTCCTCTGAGCATAGTGTGCCGGCCGAACTCTCTGGTCACACCCATAGAAACCGCTGATCAACACTTAACACAAAATGCATATATTTGTGCTTTCAAACATAAAAATCTGGCATCACAGGGACCCATCTTCAGCAGCCAGTGAAGAATTTCAGTGCTGGTATACAACACTCAGTTTAAGTATTTGTCCATCTTACCTTTCCTCTGAGTTTGAAGTATTGGTGGGATTCCCTGGTCCATCCCTGCCGCATCAGTCTCTCCAAATCATAATGATCTATTCATGCATCTGCATTGTTCACTTGCTCTCAAGGGGCCCTGACTTCATTCAGCTTGTCATGCTTCAGTTCACAACCCATTGATGCAGCACCAGCCAGTCTTTCTACCTGTTCATTTCCCAACACCAGACTGATTCGGGAGAGAAGATCCAAAGGACATTAACTGCCAGGGACTGCTGAAGTGATGTTTGCCACTCTGTATGCCTTTCTCTACCTTTGTTAGCATTATTTTGTGAGTCTGTTACAATCACAAGGTGTGTGTGCAGCTGGTTCCTAGGTCAGTGGAAAGCTGCTGTGACTACGTTCACCTACATTCGCTAGGCTATATAGCACTTAGTGGTGTCAGTCTGCTTTTGCAGTGAACCCCTGTGCAACTTTTCTGCCTCTGGCTCTGACAGCTGGATCCATACCTCTCCTCTGCCTATTATTTTTTCAGGCCTACATACTTCTTTTATTTCAGTTTGCTCCTTCTCTGGATTTCCTTATATATGCATGTGGGCGTTTTTTTTATGCAGGACTTTGTTAAGAATGTACATTCTATATGCAGGCTACTTTGAGGCATGACCTTGTTTTCATCATATATACTACTTGGTTCTCTCTGGTACATCCTAGATTCCCCATCATGGCTTTATTCAGTATGCGTTGAAGTTTTACTAACTGAATGTTAAAGGAGGTCATGCCAGGCATTTGGTCTAGTTCATGACCTTCCCTGCCGCATCCCTAGAACTCCTAGGGTTAACAAATACTCCTGCACTGAAAGACGGCTTTTTTTTGATTTTGTTCCTAATAAGAATTATTGTGCTCTGCTCTTGATACTCTCTTCAGCCACTAATGAAGAGAGGGTGGAGAGGGAAAGAGGAAGAGCAGGAGCAAGGAAAATCAAATGAAAATTGGAGTCCCTGGGATTTAAGCGTGTTAGAGTGTCTTAATGGAATATCCATAGTGGACAAAGAGTGTTTACTACTGGAGAGGCTTTTATTTCAGCTGCATAAATCCTACTGGAAAAAGGGAGATATGAACAAGGTCTACTGGTAAAGAAGGGTGTTAAGCATGTGCTTGACCATGGTCAGTGGAATCACAGTGCAAGAGATGGAATGGAGGGGTAGACTGTGAGCCCTGTGTGATGTATAAACCTGTCACAGTAGGATGATAATGATGATAGAAAGTCATACTAAATATAAATAGTTGATTAAAAAAATGAACATTTTATGCCACTCTGTGGGGGGGGGGGGCCTTGGTGACTAGATTAGTTAAAAACTGATCCGGTGTAGACCTGAAAAGAACTCACCAGGGACCAAAGAAATAGTTCTTCTTATCAGACATTCATCTTGTCCAGTTAAGACTATGGTAATGCATTTACAGCGTGCAATATAATAATGAATTAGCTTTGAATACGACAGGTATGTGACACAGAAAATGTGTAAATCAGCAAAAGTGTGAATGTACAGAGTTGACACAAATATCTAAAGATTAATAGCATTTGTTACACTCTGTATCTGAATTAATAACAATGTCTTTCCATAATACTTACTTACTTAGTCGCTCCTCTTCTACCTTGGGGTGTAGAGGTTTGCCAGAGAGATCGCCAGACGTCTCTATCAGCAGTTTTCTTTCTGGCTTTGTTCCATTCCAGTCCTCTGTCAGTCAGGGACTGTCGGATGTTGTCTTCCCAGCGCACCCTGGGTCGTCCCGGAGGTCTGGTTCCCTGGTTCTTAGCCTCCAATGCTTGCCATGGTGGCCGATTTTCTCCCATTCTGCACACATGTCCAAACCATCGTAACTGTGACTGATCCACTCGGGTTAGTAAGGGCTGGGTATCAAGATCTTGACGTATTGTCTGATTGCGGACTTTGTCCCTTCTTGTCACTTGGACCAACCTTTCTCAGGTATCTCATTTCCGAGGCCTGCAGCTGGCTTCTGTGAGCTGTTGTCATTGCCCATGACTCACACCCATAGGTCAGGACTGGTACATAGGTAGAGCGGTAAAACAGCCATTTTCGCGTCCTCTTGCCCAATTTCTCTTTTGCTAAGAAACCCTCGGTTTATGGCCTGGAAGAGTCTCCCCAGCAGCTGCTTTTCGTGTAGCCAGCTCAGTCTTAATGCCTCCATTTTGGTCTAATACAACTCCAAGGTATTTGAACTGGTTAACCTGCTCCAACGCATACTGACCCATCATGATCTGGTGTTTCTTCTCCTCTCTTGAGATCACCATGGTTTTAGTTTTGGAGACACTGATGGTCATCCCTTTCTTTTCAAGCTCTTCCTTCCAGACAAGTAAGTTGGACTGAAGGTGTTGCCTCTGATTTAGCTATCAGGGCCACATCGTCTGCAAAAAAAAAGCCAGCTCAGCTCTGATATACAGATTGGTCTCATCTTCCAGTACCCTACAGAGTACTTCTTTGTCTTCTCCTTACAGGTCTTGATGACATCATCCATCATAAGAATGAAGAGGTAAGGTGAGAGAATATCACCTTGTCTAACACCGCTGGTGGTCTTAAATTCTTCTGACTTTTGGTATAAATATCCCGAAAAACTTGAAGAAAAACTGTGTCTGGAGCAGGTAGATTATAAAGCTTTAATCATTCAGCATATTTCCACAATTTTTTATACATGGATTAGGCATAACCGGACATGTTTTATAAAGACAAAGAAGACGAATTGGCTAGGTTAATCAAATTGTTCTTCACAACTGAAATTCACCATATCCGAAATTGTCTTGAGTGGTCTGCACTGTCAAAGTATTTCACTGTTAGAATTATTTTATACTAGCTGTACCCGGCCATGCGTTGCTGTAACCCAGAATGGGGAAATGGAGAGAAAATAAAATGCGTCTCAGTGTCTGTCATACAGTGTCCCCCCCCCCCCCCCCCCTTTTCAGTTATATCCCCCTTTCCGGAGGATTGAAAAATCATCCATGGCGAAATTATTAAAATAGACATAGTTAAGAAATGAGAACTTAAAAATAATATTTGTAGCTCTGTCAGCTAACTGTTTTTGGCATCCCCCCCCCCCCCCCCCCCCCCCCCCCCCCCCCCCACCCCCCCCCCCCCCCCCCCCCCCCCCCAATCATATCTCCCTCTCCGAAAGATTGAAAAATCATCACCTGGCGATATTATTAAAATAGAAATAGTTAAGAAAAGAGAACATTAAAATAATATTTTAAGCTCTTTCAGCTAATTGTTTCTGGCATAACCACCCCACCCCCCCCCCCCCTCATCATATCTCTCTCTCCAAAAGATTGAAAAATCATCACCTTGCGAAGTCATATCTCACTCTCCGAATGACTGAAAAATCATCCATGGCGAAATTACTAAAATAGAAATAGTTGAGAAATGAGACATTTAAAATAATATATTAAGCTCTCTCAGCTAAATGGTCACCCGCATGATAAGCAGAATAGTTACCAACTACGCTACCAAACACTCGAACAGATAGTGGAAATGAGATTATATAATAATGCAAAGTTCAATAAGAGCTCGGCAGCCAAAAATAGCCAGTCAACTAAAAAGAAATCCGGGCCGGCAACGAAACAAATAATGATTTGACTGTTGCTGAAGCTACGTCGTTCGTGGTTTGTGCGATTTTCTGACAAAAAATCACACTTGGAGTCAAAGGCAATGTTGTGTGCAAATTTGAAAGCAATCGGTTCAGTAGTTTCCGAGTTTAGGAAAAACAACATAGGAAAATTAACATTTTTATTACTATAGATAAATTTTGACAGGATCCTCAGTGAACATACCCAGATTTTAAACACTGCTTATTTTATTGTAATGCCCTGATGTTTGTCTACTTAATTTTGATTCTTTTTTGTGTGTGTCAAATTCACCTACAGTCATCGCAACATAAATTTGTAGCCTGTTAAAATGGACATTAATTTTCTCATGTTTAAAATGGACATTAATTTTTTCATGTGAGGTGTAATACTTTAGGGACCCTAATTGTTGCTGTTAATTTTTTTTTTTTACTGGGTAGTATTGAGATATTAACTGTTTCATTTATTTTGTTTAATAATTTCTGAAGTAACTGTTCTGTTTCTCATATTATACCCAAGTCATATATATGTTTTATTCAGTTGCTTTGGTCATTATCATTTTTAAATGAACAGTTTACAGCTCCTAAAACATTTCTCTTCTAATTGGTCTTGGTTCTGTTTCCTCTTTGTAATGGATTTAATTGCTTAATATTTAATAATCAAATTGAAATATTAAATAATTAAGGCTTAAGTGATGTCTCAGTTACTGCTATAAAATCTTGCTCCGGTGATCAAGCTAGCCGTCACTGCTTAGAAGATCATTTTATTCAGTTTTGTCATTCTCAGTCATGGAGTGATTCATTTTCAGCACAGCTATATTGGACTTTATTTGATGTTTTATTTATTTATTTAACTTTTTTGCACCTTCTTTTTTTTTCAAACACCTTCTTAATTATTTTGTTTTGTAATATAGCCTCTCATGACCATAATTTTCCACCCATTATGTATTTCTTTGTTTCATGTTCACTTGGATGTTTAGAAGTTCAGTTTTCTTGTCCATTAAGTTTTCCTGTCACACTTTGTATTGGTGTTAGTACTCCTTGGTCAAAATGGTTTGTTGTAATTGTACGCTTCTTTTCCATTCCCTCTGTTGAGCTTTCTAGTCACATTGTTTCTTAGCACATTTTTCTTTCCTACGGCTTGGTAAAGATGTTACTTGATGTTTGCTTTTCTGACTGCTTTAACACTAGATCTTACTAGACTGCAGGATGAGTGTTCTCTGTGAATATATTGAATAAGAAATGAACTTACAGCCATTGACTAGACCATATAAAACAATTAAATGACTTGGTGACTACACAAGGATTTAAACTTGCCCTCTGCAAATTACAAATATGAAATAGTTAAAAGACATGGTGACTACACAAGAATTTAAACCTGCCCTCCGCAAATTACAAATATGAAACAGTTAAAAGAGATGATGACTACACAAGAATTCAAACCTGTCATCCGCAAATTACAAAAGCAGCTTTTTCAGTGCATGATCAACTAGGCAGTCCTAAAAATTATATTTTTTGACATCCGCCTGAACCCACAGCTTTGGAATTTTAAGAGAATTCACATCTAGCTATTGAATGATCACCAGAGGGTTCAGATATTAATATTAACCAAACATAAGTTAAATAACAAACACACAAGTACAAGGGACCATAATGTTATAACTAGTATGTTTTGTCCTAGACAGGGAAATCGGTCAGATGTGATACAAAATACGTCCTTAAAGCAGTCATGCAAATCTCCTTCTGCTTTTCCTCTACAAATGGAGTAGAAGTCATCAGCCAAATTAGGTCACACTGACTTGTTTATGATTGATTGGGTGTTGTAGGTCAAGTGTTCTGTGGCATGAATATAAGCCAGAGCTTTTCACCTGGCGGCCAGTGTTCTAGATCTAACCCGCGGAGGGCTAGAAAGTGGCCTGCGGATTATTGTCAGTTGTATCGTATTAATGACCTTTCTATACTGGGGCTTGGGCCTCTGGCCTGTGATGATTCCCAATTTCAGAATTTAGCCCCTGGGTAAACTTGGTTACATAGCCTGATGTAGGCAGTCATACAGCAACCTTCCTTAATTACATTGTATAATATAGATCATATAATTTGTGCTTCCAGTATGGGTGGTCCTGGCAATGCACAGACACAGTATATGTCCTTGCCTCCACCAGTTGCTCACCTTGATGTCCTTTATTCTAGTTCTATATGTATTACTTCCTGTCAAAATGGTCATGTGATCAGACAATATGGTATGGCTTTTATTGTATACTTGTATACCTTTGTTTTGGCCACTGTTGGTTTCATCACTCAATCAAGTGTCATTTCCACCAGCAGTAAATCTGTTTCACTTATGTTTCTGATTGCGGGGGGGGGGGGGGGGGGGGGGGGGGGACATACTCTGCTGTACCTCCATCTGTGGCCTGCTTTTCTGTATATTCAGATTTTCAGAGTGCATTTTATTTTCTGATCACTTGCCATATTCCATGCTTCTGTTTAGAATAGTTATAGCACTTTACTGTTCTCGTTGAAGTTATTATTTATCACTTCAGATGTTGATATCTATATTGTGTTTGTATTATTTTCATTGTGGACTTTGATTCCTCTGCATAATTAATATATTTCAGCATTGTGAGCCATAATAGTGGCATGACTATTGTACACTGTTTTGACCAGCACAGGGTTATGCATTTCATGTTTCTTCCCTAATAAGTAAGGCTCATGAGGTTAATCAAACGTCATCAATTATAAAGCAAAGATGTTTCTGTTAACGACACATTCGAGGTCACACTAGATGTGAACCTGCCACTATTATCCCAATATGCCTTATCGATGTATAAACTTTTACTTTATAATCCTTCATTTTTTTTTTTTTGGTTATAGTTAATAGACCTAATAGATGTCACTGTTTTTTTTATTAGGTCTTTATTACTAATTTATTCTTTTTCATTTACAGGCCGAGTTTCGTCTGCATCCAAAACAGAGGAAATTAGATATTGGCTCTCAGGAGGAAATAGCTCACCTGCTTAGCATGGAGCCAGACAAAAAGCTGCTACGAGACAAACTTATGCAGATTACTGGAAAAGTTATTCTCATGAAAGACATTCATAATATTAAAACCAGACTTCTTAATCCCAGAGATAGACAAACAAATATAAAGAAAGAGCTTATTGAAAGAGATGAGGGAGAAGGTGCTTCAGATATGAAGAAGGTGCATGATAAAGACACTGCAGAAATGGAAACACAGACAGACGATGAAAACCTTGAGGATATTCATATACCAATACCACTTATGACTTCCTCACAGATTGGCACTTCTAATCAGTCTGTCTTGTTTCATCAAACAGATCATTTAGTTGATCACAGCTTTTATACAGACAGTCAGACATTCCAGCAGCAGACAGCTAATGTTTTTACTGTTAGTGTGCAAGCCTTCCAGCCTACTCAAGTTTACACTGTCACTCCCGATTCCCTTCAGCCCACATCGGCAAACATCATCCATGACAGTATTGTAGCCGACTCAAAGCAGATTGATCCCGCTGTTGTTAGGTGTTCTCAGCATTTTCAACACTGGGCACCACTAGAAGATGTGGGTCATCAGGCTGTGCAAGAAGCCACCAACCAGACAATAGAAACTTTTGCATTTCAAGAACAGCAGCAGAGTAGCACATACCAAGCACACGACCAACATTATCCTGTTTCAGTTTCCAATTCCCATTCAGTACAACCTGTTTTGATAAAGGATATTTATCCCTTACACCTGCACCAAAAACAAGAAAAAGAACAGTCTCTTCTTGGAATAAGACATTCCAGAAAAACCCCAGCAGATTCAGTAATTACCCCTAAAGAGCACAAATCGGCAGAAGATTCAGATAAAGAAGTATCTTTAAAAAAATATTTTCAACAAGCTGCTGTTAATTTATTCTTCAATGAGAGATTAAAATCGCCAGGTAGGTTATTATGAGTAGGATGTAGTATTTTGTATTAGCTTTTGAAAATAGTGAGTTAAGTTTTGAGGCATTTTACCAGCACTGTGGTCTGGGTTGAATCCTCACTGGCAGTATATTTTTTCTAAAGTCAGTTGAACCTGATAAGGTAAGAACCATAGAAGTGGCAAGGTTGAGATTTTGTCATTGGCCTCGTAATTGTATCTCTCTCATCTTCTTCATCACTCATTTGGGTGATATAAACATCATGTCTGTTTACATTAAAGTTGCAATATTTGCGCCTTTCAGCCAACATATGACGTCTTTAGGCTTTTGTTTTCCAGATTAATTTGCCTGGTTAATTTTATGTGACATTTGAAGCCTTATATATGTGGTGACTTCATCCCAAGATCCACATGTATTGTCTCTAGAGGACCTGTCCAGAGCAGCCACGCGCAGCTTGGTCGATCCTTAAGGAAAGATGAGGCCAGAGCATGGGCATTCTCCGTCATCCGAGGAGGCTTCCATAAATGCAGAACCAATACATGGTGCTCTGGTACCAGGCTTACCCAAGAAATTATGTCCTGCACATGACTGCTTTAGCCTCACACTCTTATATTGAGCCTTTCACTCATTACGATCTGCATTCTTTATGGATCCCCAGGAAGCAGTCTGCACACCCAAGACTCTGATTCCCTGCACAAATGTGCATCTGACTTCCTTGGCATGTTTCTCTTTGACAGTAGAACCCTTCACGCGGATGCCGTAGGCACTTCTTGCTGCATTTATGGGAAGCATGCATTAGGCATGGCTTCCCTGTATGGCCATTACACTCTGACGAGTGTGGCTGTTGGTAGCAGATGTTTGAACCTTTTGTGTGTGTCATAAACTAGACTGAGCTAAGAACATCTGAATCTTTGCTGTTGTAGAGTAAGACACTGAGTAAATGAATACATGAACCTAAGCAGCCATACAGTAGGAGTCTCGGTCAACAGATGTTTGAACCAAGGTTTGTGACATAGTAAGAATTTTGGACAACAGACATATGTACCAGATTTTATCATTTAATAGGGTATTTCTCTGTTGTTCCAAAAAGAGTTTTTGTATACGTTATCACCCATGCACAGGGGGTGGGCTGAGTGCCAGAGGATTTCTGGGCACTAAATTTCAGGGGATCACAAACTCTGAGATCCCCTGCAACGTGATTTAGGCCAATGTAGGCCATTATCCATAGTGCATTACCAGATCGTTTGGCAAGAGTCTTTGTTTGTGGATTGATCAAACTAGCGCAGAGCCTGCTGGTGTCCAAAGTCAGGTATGGAGTATCTTTTTATACACATCATAGTTGCCTAAACTTTCCCTCACACCTCTGACTGAAATCGCTGTCCCACATCTCTCTCATCAGTCTTTGTCCTCTTACACATCCTGTGTTGAGGTGAATTATGAAAGGCAGGAGAGTGCCTATTTATCTACTTCAAATATGGTAGTTCCTCAGGACTCTATTCATCCCTCTGTCTGTTGTTTACTTGGTCGGTCTTTCTTTCACTTTTCCACTTTATCCATACATCAGTGCTGTTTGTGGTATAGTGTCTCATGGCAGACAAATTTAATAGTGTAGTCACTTCACATGTTGTCTGATTAATACTAGCGCTTCTGATACCCAATTTTGTTTCGGTATTTATCGTAATTTCATCTTCAGCTGATGATAATATTTTCCATAGAATAGACTTCATCCTCTGACATGATTTTTTTGCTCCTCTACATTAACTTTATTGAGTACATTTTCCATTTGCTGTTATTAGGGTACCAAAGTACTCCAACGAATTGACTTGCTTTCGACTGGTCCAATTTAGTTTGATTTTGTATTTTGAAGGGCATTTAAGAAGAAGGAGTTTTTTTTTTTTTTCTGGTCTGTGTAAATTCCATTATTTCTGTTCCTACTTTATTTAAACTAAGACCGTTGTTTTGATTTTTGCCTAATTGTTATATCCACCATTTCTTGTAACTGCATTCAGTTTTCAACAATCAGAATTATATCTTTAGCTTACTTCAGTTTATTTTAAAAAAAAAAATTTTTTTTACATCCTGGTCTCTATCCTTTTAAATACTGTTTTTGGTTGAGCTTTATTTCATTTTTTGTCTGCTGCGTTTAGGGTACCCAAGTACTCCTAACCTATGTATTTATAACAATTAGAATTATACCGTTAGCATATTGCAGTGTTTTGTGTGTGTGTGTGTCAAAACGTTAATTGCAACTGAGAACCTGATAGTTTTAGTAATAGTAAACAAACAGCCCTCTATAGCACCTTGTTTCTGTGTGTTGAAAAAAAAAATCTTTTTTTTTTTTTTTTTTTGCTCTCTGTTGCCATCGTATGTGTTTTTCACAGATCTTTGCCATCAATGTTTAGGTTTTCCACAATTCTAATTATTTTAATGAATCGCCTTATCGAGATTTAGTGTAGCCACTACACCACACAAGTTAAAAAAAGACTGCTCATGTCAGTTACTTTTTTTCTGTTTATATTACATGTCTGTATGTAGTTTTTGATTTTTAAATTTTTATTTACATTGTTTTAAGTTTTTACAATCATTGTATTTTTGTTGTTTATTGTTCATGTGTTATATGAAATCACTCTGTTGTGTTCCTGGCACATTTGTGTCAAGTAATATAATAAATTTTAGGTTAATGTTAACTTTGTATTTAGTGTTATTCCTTATTAGTTATTTGTGTTCAGCAGTCCCTGTCACATTTTATCAAGTCTGCTTGGGAAGTTATAAATTATGTCACAAAGGATAATCCTACAGAGTCCCTCAGTGGTAGTGGAACGCTAGATTTGGATGTTAGTGCTGTTTGGGATTATTATTTATTTATACAAATGTATTTATCAGCTGTATTAAACTTGATGCTTTTAGCAATATAATTCCAGTGTTATGTTTTTATTTGCTTTATTACTAATATACTACCTAATGTTTATCATGTGTTATGTGATGCCATATGTAACAATTTGTCTTGCTTGTTTGAGTGGCTTTGTTGCTGCAGGATTTTGTTTTTCTGGCTGCTGGGACTGATTTAAAATGCTTCTTCTTCCATTTGCTTGAAATAAATTATCTATATCTGTAATGTTGTCTCTAGCTAGTATAAAGTTCACTGTCTTTGTAATTCACTCATCGACCCGTAAAGTTTGACTTGCACCGATGTTTCTTTTGACCAAAAGTGTTGCCTTGATATGTTGTATTTGGGACAGTTTTGAAGTACATGATCTATTGTCTCAGGTGCCAGTCCACATGTGCACATGGGTGATTCGCCGATTTTAAATTGTGTGTACATGTGGCTGCGAAGTCGATTGTGTCCTGTTCTAAGGCGTAGAATAATAACTTGCTCTGGTCTGTACATAAATGGTAATCATCTTATGTCGGTTTTGATGGCTTTCTGATTGATTTATTCTCTTCTTTTGTTGATAACAGACTGGTACGTCAGGTTGTTCTTCATTTGCACCTTCCTCAGCTAGTTTGTCAGCTCTTTCATTTCCAGGAACTCCACAGTGGGATGGTATCCATTGCATAGTTACCTTACACGGGCTGCCTGTTTGGAGAGTAGTGTTCGTATACCAGGTAGTTTTCCAGATTGGAGTGCCTGAAGCACCGCTCTTGCATCTGTCAGAAATACTACGGGTTGTGAAATATGACGTATATTTAAGTTTCTCTGCTGCTATTTTGACAGCTTGAACTTCTGCATCATCGTTGTGACAGTACTTTCCTGTAGGTGTTTTAGCTGTATATCTGGTATTATCTGCATGCTCAATATACACTCCTGCTCCTCCATTTCTGCTTATGTTTTGTGCTGACCCATCCTTATTGACACGAACCCAAAGGTTATGTGGGTATTCGTCAAGTAGAGCGAGGGTGGCTGTTTTACGTTGCATACTGTTTTGTTCTTTTTTGTCGAATACTTCTCTCACTTCTTTCTGGATGTATTGGCAACTTTCCAAGGAGTCCGATCTGGATTAGCATTTGAGGGGCTATCAGTTGCAGGCAAATCATTGGTTAGCCTGCAGAGTCGTTGGGCCTTGGTGAATGAAACTGCTTCTTTTCAGTCGCCCCATTGCTAGATTTTGGAATCTTTCTTTCATAGATTGTTCAAGCAAGATAAGAAACTTTTCTGCTTGTATTAGTATCTCAGTGTCTGTTCATTCTGTCAATGCTTGAGTCATTGCCATCTTCTCCATCACAGCTATAGGTGTTGATTTCATCCCTCCTGTTATGACTCTGAGCGCTTGATTTTGCACCTTGTCTAACTTTTGTAGTGTGGTTTTTTTAATGCTGAACTTCCTGCTGTAGACCCGTGTTCAAGGTGTGGTAGTACACTTTGTTGATAAACTTCCTTAAGTATTTTCCAGTATGCGTCCCATGTTGTTCCACTTAGTTTTATTAGGATAGCTATCTTCCTTCTGGCTTTGGTTGCTGCCTTGTTGATGTGTTTTCTCTATGTTAACCTATCATCAAATGTGACACTGTATGTGGGCTCCTTATTCTCTCTTAGTGGTATTCTATTAATCTGAATGACACCTGCTTTTTGTTTTGGGAAGAGGGTGAAGAGAGTGGTGCTACACTTGTCTGTGTTGATGCTGACACACCATTTATCAGCCCATGCAGCCATTGTATCTATGGATCTGTGTAGCAGTCAAGTGGCCACTGTTGCATATTTATATCAAATAAAGCTACTGAATTGCTTTAGTATAATCAATCATGTATTTAAAAAACTGTTTCTGAACTGAACATGAAAATTAAAAACAGATGGAAACTGGTCACCAGACATGCATACAGGGAACTAGCATATTTAAAATCATTTCACTTCACACTTGTACAGGTGTAAGTTCATTTGCATTATTTTAATATGCATCTGAATTTGAATGATGCTAACCTGTAGATAGTCAACATTGTGTTTCTGTTGTCTTCAACAGGGAGTAAAGTCTTTCCAGCCAGCAGACCAGGGACTGTTCAAGTCAAGATGTCTGAAGGTGAGGCTAGGGAAACCTGTGGTATAGTGCAGCTTGTCTCACTCATAAGTTGATAACATAGACAACATGTATCTATGGCCGGGACTGGAGTGAAGATATAGAGCTCCACATATAGTTTGTGAAAGCATTTAAATAAATAAAACCCCATTTTCAGAATCAGGCACACAGGAACATTATGTGTAGTAATATTGCCTACTGTTAGGTTTCCATGCAATAGTCCTGTCATGTTCTGCAACTGAGATTAGAAAAGCAACACATGGAACTGGCCAATAATTGTACCTCTCTGGGTCAAACTCTTATGCATTGTGTTAATATCTCGAATACAAGAGCAAAATATATTGGAGAAACATTTATTTATTTTTAATCATAAGTTGAAGTATATACAATCTGATGAACAGAAAAGAATTGTGTATGTATTGTATGTGTTCTGCTGGCCAGTTGTATATATAATTTTAACAAATGGTCAGCGAATAAATGTTTTGAAAAACGTATGGAAGCATTTGAAATATGCTATCATATAATTACAAAAATTATAAATGAACAGTATATTAAAACTATAAAAGAACAAAAATGGCTTCTTCATTCGTCTGTTTGTTTGTTCGTTTAAATGTAGTTGCTCTGTGCCTTTTTATGTAAGTTCTGTTATATTTGTGTGTTCCAAGCAACATATCTGACCACTTTAGACACTTGTTAAATGACTTTCCTGCTTATAGTGATCAAGAATGAAGACTAGTTGGATTAAGGAGCAATGGACAGTGTTTATGCAAATCTGTCAATGCAGAGGTACACATAATTCAAGAGAGTGTCACAAGACAGGCAACTGGAATAAAATGATTATGAAACTTCATGACCAACCCATGGGCTGAAATACTTCGTGATGAGGATGGTGATGTTTCTCATGAAGTCTGAACAGCCATCAGAGTTCAACTAGCGCATTCTGAGAGAGAATTGTATTTTGTAGTTATGTGCAGGACATGTGGTTTCATGGATGAACCTACATACAGGCCTCCATGTTATCAGTTCTGCATTAGTAAAAGCATTCATACATAGCAGACTTTCTCTTACAGCCTCAAATATGAAAAAGTTTCAAATAGAATAGAAAGAAATTATGAACCTGCCACTGAGAAAATGATTAATGTAAACAACTCCTCATCAGATGTGCACTTACTTATGCAAAGACTATTGTATTAAACCTGTAAATTAGGAAGCACTTGGAGATGGGGCTTCTAAGATGACCAAATCTTAAGCAGCAATAGTAACCAACAATTATAACTATAAGAAAGAGAAAAATAGTATGCTGTATGAAAAAAAAAAAAAAATCAAGGTGAGCAAGTCTAAAAGGGAAACAAAATTATTCAGCCAACCAATGTGTGGGAAAGGAGGGGGTAGATAGAAAAGATAATTGGCAGCAGAGGTGGTGGTGGGTAAAGAGAGAGCGATAGTACGTTACCCTGAGTGGTAGCCATATCCCAAAGAATAGTCCAAGATCTTTCTTGGCTCTCATCTCCTGGCCTTGCTCATGTATGGCTCCATGAATACTGCTTTGCGTGGCAGTGGCCACACCATTGGCACTGTCCTGGTGTTAGGTGGATGATCTGTGGGTGTACTTATAGATATGTAGTTTGAACTTCTGTGGGCCTGTGCTGTCTCCACAACACCCTCACCCTGAGCTTGTAGATTACTACCTGACATGATTGTGCTGGATAGTATGTTGTTGTAATACTCAGATTATATTGACAGTAAAAATGTCATCAGTTAAGAACAGACACAACATTTCACTGTTTACCGATGACAAAAGATGCCATGATTCTATCACTATTTACTTTATTCAGTTAGTACACTTCTAAAAATGCAGTTAAAAACAACTTGTAAGAAACTTTATTTAATAAGCAGCACTAGCGCCAACAGCTGGATTACTACATATTGTGCTTCAGCCATAAATTATCAGTTGACACTGAAACTATATGTCAGCATCTGTCCATGTGTTGCTTCTAGCTGACCGTAAGCTCAATCTTTGTCTTAGTTCAATTTGCACACACCTTTATTTGTTAGACTTAGATATCACATGTTGAAAATATGATACTTGGACCTTCTTTGTGTCTTGTTATGGCACTAACCTTTATCCCAAATACAAGCCTTTTTTTTTTGTGTGTCAAAGATTAGATTGTAATTGTTTTTTAAATGTACATTTTGAATTTCAAATATTAGGTCTTAGTTGAAAAAAAAAAAAATCTTGTTTGAAGTTGTTGTACATATATTTCAGACCTCAAATTTCATGAAATGCTAAAACCTTTGTCGTGGTTGTTTGGCAAGTGGCAGTCAACAGATGGCAAAGGCATATATCCAAATGTAGCTGATTTTACCTATAGTGAAGAGGCTACATTTCTGCCTGTAGAAATGAAACCTGTGGTTGAGTACAAGTAAGTTTTTGAACTTGTTTCACTCCTCAATTCCAAATTCAATGTGTCATTAAATGCATACCAAATGCAAAATATCTGCCTCACTCAAAGTATGCTCAAGCTTATAAAGTATGCAGTTGAGCATTCATGCAGTATTTATTTCAGTTTATGCCATTTAAACACATACCACAGTGTGGCAAACTCAACAACAAACAAAGGTATCAGTTATTGGTTACATTCATGTTCTTATGATGATGATGATGAGAAGCCATACATGTTAATGCCATAATAGTAGAAGACACCTTATTTTGCTTTCCTACATATTTTAATAGTTCTTGTTTCCTGTCATTTGGAACCAGATTGACACAACACATCTTTGGAACCAGATTGACAAAACACATCTTTGGAACCAGATTGACAAAACACATCTTTGGAACCAGATTGACAAAACACAATTTTTTTTTTAAAGTAAATCAGCAAAGGAAAAAAGCAAATTATACTTATGTCATGTACATCTGACGTGTCGATGTGCATTGATGTGCATATATTCTAATGTAGAGGATTTACAAGGGTGACAGAATGGAACATCAAGAAACAGTTTACGTTAGTGTGATGAAATTGTCTTTTCATCTTCTTCTTTACTTCTTCTTTTGCAGCTTCAGATTTCAAGGGAGACACTCTTGCAACCATTCTTACACATCTTATTTCCTTGATTACTAATTTTCTTTTCTGGTTTGTTGCCTGCCGAGAGCATGACCTCCATAGCTCCAGTGACGATCCCCAGAGAGCTCCATAAAAATTGTAGTCATGAACTGAACAGCACCACCATGAAACAAACCCACAACCTTCAGGGCAAGAGGCAAACAGCTTGACCACTTCTCTACAGGCTTTGTAAGAAATGGTGGGAGTGCTGATTTGAATTGTCTTATGCTGTAAGAGGGAGGTTAGCTGTCCCAAAACTTGACTTGCTTTAAAGCACTTGATGTTATTTTGTTCAGTCAGTTTACTTTGTTTAGTGAGTGTTGTTCGCAAATATTTTAACTAGGATACCTGTTTAACGACTTTGCACCAGGGTTGCCATTTGGTCTTTTTAAAACCAGATTTGAGCAATCTGCCTAATTTGGAAAGTGGTCGGCCTTTAAAAAAAGTTTTAGACCTTGTGGTCAATTTCTGGCTTATTCCCTATGCAACAAACATTTTTCTAAAAATGTATATAATTCTTTAAAGTAAAGTAGGTAAATATGCATAAATTAGTTTTTAAAAGTCCATTTTGGTTAGCATTGTTAAAATACAATCTGCTTAGTGTTAAAGTTTGTGAAAGATTATGGCTTGTTGGAGGAAAAGTCCTGTTTAATATTCTGATGAACTGGCAAGAGCTGAAGGCTTTCTTTACTTGTGCATGGAAAGATGGACCTAGATATTAAAGCACAGTTGTTAAAAGAAAATCTTGTCAGACAACAAGGAATATTTGTATTTGAGTTTGCATCATCTGTTGTGCATAGATTTGAGAGACCTAATGGTCTTTTTCAACAGTTTTAGGCTGATCCTCATCAGTTGTACCAGGAATTGTTCACACACCATCAAAATGGAACAGGCTCTATACTATCAGTTGATGGAAGAAAATAGTGCAGCCCATGTTGAGTTTGGAACCAAATTCTAAAAATTATAGAATGAGTTTATACAACAGAATAACAGTCCACAGGCTCTTCAAGTAAAATACCAACAAGCCAATTGTTTGGCTATATTAGAAGAAACTTTCCAGCTTATTACACAATGTCTTCCTCCAGTTCAGAGATATATTTCAGTGCTTGTCAAAACTGAACCCTATGATAATTTCAGGCCAAGCATAAAAACCTTTATTTGCTGAACTACCATTGATGCACACTAGTGGTAGTTCGTTGATGCACACTAATGGTAGTTCATTGATGCACACTAATGGTAGTTCATTGATGCACACTAATGGTAGTTCATTGATGCACACTAATGGTAGTTCATTGATGCACACTAATGGTAGTTCATTGATGTACACTAATGGTAGTTCATTGATGCACACTAATGGTAGTTCATTGATGCACACTAATGGTAGTTCATTGATGCACACTAATGGTAGTTCATTGATGCACACTAATGGTAGTTCATTGATGCACACTAATGGTAGTTCATTGATGCACACTGGGAGAAATCAATAGTGAAGTAGCAGAACAATACAGAAAAATAATTTTTGTTGATTGGAAAGAAGAATTCCCATTTAAGACAGATGGATTTCTAAGAGACAATTTGATTTATGTTTGTCCTAAATTGACAGGTCTTTATAGGGAAGAGATAGACTTCATAATTGAGCTATCACTCCTCAACACAGAAATACCAAAAGACTGCAGAAATGGCTCAACTATAATTTTATCTAAGGGTTTTGTCCCAGGATAGTAAGCAGATATATAAGCAGGATATAAGCAGACAGAAATTCCTGTTGTAGGAACCAGATGGTTGATGGGATCCACTGAAGTAGAAAATGTGGACACCTTGGAGATATCTAAAAAAACCACACACACACACACAATTTATATAGCTCCTAACTGTGTTTCACGGTACTGATGAAGAAGCATTCTTGTAGAACAACAATACATGCTTATAATTGAAATAATAAGAATAAAGTCGAAACTTCAGCATTTATCTCACCAAAAATGAAACAAAATATATTAGTCATGAACTACAACTAGCCAAAAATGCAGAGCCAAGGCACTATGGTTCACAAACCTTTGGGACAGAGAAAAAATTTGATCAAGAGCATGACAAATTTGCTCTTATAACTCGTTAATCTGACACACATCAGCACTTCCTTCAGTTCAAGTTCCAGAGGGCTCCAGTCAGAGGCTTATGAATGAACATCCTAATAGTAGCTCACTGGACTAGGAATACATTTTAGTGTCGTGAGCAGACATTTTACTGCAGTTTTTAGCCTCAGTCCTAAGGTTCAGATTCTGAGTTCTGCTAATTTCTTGAATCAAACTGGAAGATTTACACATACAGCAGAAGCCAGATAAAGTACTGGCAGTAAAGCAATCAGCCAGTATGTTCAGGATCTGTTCAAGGGTCAATCTCTCCCTTTCAGATCACCTGTAGATAACTGGTAAACTCAATCAGATCAGATTGTAGATTGTTATTAGGTTCAGAATCCAGTTTCTACCTTTCTTTTGGATTGGACAGCCTGACATCTCATTAACACCCCACATCCTATAGCTGATTTAAGACCGGCTGTAATCTACACAGCCACTGGATTCAGGATCCAGTTTCTGCCTCTCTCTTGGATTAGACTGAAGGAATTCTCTTTTAACACCATACAAAACTTTTTGCAGATTTTAGACTGCCATGACTGCAACCGGCTAGTAACAAAATAACACAATCTGGATAGTAGACATTCTTTGTCCCATAGAGATTGCAGCAACTGCATCATTGTGTCACATTTATATATGTGGATTTGACATTTTGTCCCATAGAGATTGCAGCAACTGCATCATTGGGTCACATTTATATATGTGGGTTTGACATTTTGTCCCATAGAGATTGCAGCAACTGCATCATTGGGTCACATTTATATATGTGGGTTTGACATTTTGTCCCATAGAGATTGCAGCAACTGCATCATTGTGTCACATTTATATATGTGGGTTTGACATTTTGTCCCATAGAGATTGCAGCAACTGCATCATTGTGTCACATTTATTTTTGTGGGTTTGACATTTTGTCTCATAGAGATTGCAGCAACTGCATCATTGTGTCACATTTATATATGTGGGTTTGAAATTTTGTCTCATAGAGATTGCAGCAACTGCATCATTGTGTCACATTTATATATGTGGGTTTGACATTAATATTCAGAATGTTGTAGTTAATATAGTCATAACATTGCAATTGAGAGGTCACCAGTTAGTCTTATCAGGTTTCTCAGCATGGGTTTGATATCGATCTTGTGAAAGTTTGATTTTTCCAGCTATCTACATTTTTTTTTTTTCCCCAGAATGCATTCTTGGAAAACTGAAAACAGAATGCCAATGCATCGAGAGACTGGGTATATCAAAATACAGCCAAATACCAATCATGTTGCTTTTGTAGCTGCACATATCATGGGTACGTTTCTCTTCTGCAGAACTATACATTAGTTACTAGCAACTTTCTTTTACTTTTGTTGTGTTGTGAGATCTAACTTGACATGTACATTGTAAAACTGAGGATTTTACCATTCTGAACAGCTGAATAACTAAGAAGACAAAAGGGTCACAAATGGGATCAGATCTGAAAAGGTGAAAATGATGAATCGAAGCAACATGATTAAGGATAAATAATTTGTACAACTTAAACAATTTTACTCATAGACCCTTGCAGTATTTGTCAGGTTTCACTGAAGGTTTTGTTCAATTTGAGGCAGAACTTTTTGTGTAATCATTGTTCTTTAAGATTCTTCCTTGCTTAATGCTTCATAAATGGTCATGTTCCCTACACATGACTTTTGGTGACCTAAAGTCAGGGTTCATAGTGGACCGGGAAATCTTGAATTTACCGTGAATTTGATTCTGCGACCAGGAACAGTGATTTTGACCTTTAAAAAGACATTCTGACCTTGAGAAGCCGTGAATTTTGACCGCCGCAATGAGATTGTCAGAAGTCCTGTGATTTTCGGCAGTGCTTTTTTTTTTTTGCAATTTGGCTTTTTTTTGGGGCCATTTGGCTAGTTTTGGCTACTTTCGTTTACGGTCGTTTCAGGTATGAGGGCAGCTGACTGTCGGCTATTTTCAGCCGAAATGGCTTGTTAAAGAGAAGGGCGGGCTGTGTTGCAGCTCATGAATACATGCAGACAGCGCAGCATGGCATGGGGCGGGAAGGAGCAGCTGCCGTCTCGTGTGTGCTTGTGCCTTTGTTTCTAGGTCCGGCAATAGTATAAATAGCTTTATGGCCATGGTTTCTAGAAAGGATTACATTGGGAGATGGTGGGGCTCGGGTCCGTCTGTTTTAAAAATAGAATCGGCTGTTGGTGGGCGCTAAGCAAAGTGACGTCAGCTGGATTTCCCAGTTCTATTTTTGTTCTGGTTTATCTTTACAGTGTCTTTGGCGATCAATATTGTAATTCCCCGAGATTACTTCTTTTGTTGTCTCACCCCCCCCCCCTCTCTCTCTCTCTCTCTTTCTCTCTCTCTCTTCCCTCCCTCTTTCACTCGTCTACCTATTGCTCCTTCCTCTTTCTCTCTATCTTTCCTTTTACTCTCTCATGTCCTGTCTCTCTCTCTCACCCCCTCCCCCTTTCTCCTATTTTATTTCTTGTTTAAATGTTTAGTAAACATGCTGCTCCATAACTCTTTTCCTAGTAACTCAAGTACACAGGAAGTTGTGTTATGGTTGGGGGTTGAGAGGGGGAGGGGGGGGGGAGGGGGTTCAGCGTGAACATGGTGGATATTGTCTTTTGATGTGTTTGTTTTCTTAGCAGGCCTTAGTCTCTTACCTGCCCCCTCACATTTTGTCCTACCTGTTCCTTACTCTCTGATTGTCTGTCACTGCCTTCCTCTCTCTTTCTCATTGTATTTGCGACTCTCCCTCACTCCCCCCCCCCTCTCTCCCTCTCTTTCTCTATACCTTTAATTGGCGTAGAAGGTTATGTGTTGCCTAGTGCAGAACATGTCATGTCCACCACTCCCACACATATTAAATATATGTGAACTTTTAAAAACACATTTGCTGTCACTCTCGTTTCTCCTCCTTTGATGACACAGGAAGGGGGGGGGGGGGGGGGGTGCACCCCTTCCTGCTACCTTCTTCCCTCTGTATCTCATCTTATTTATTTCTCCCTTCTTTCTCTTCCTGTCTCAGTCCCCACTTTCTTTTCTTAAACTTTATTCTCTCTTTCTCTCACCTTTCTCACCTCCTCTGTCTCACCCTTACCACCTCCTCTCCCCTCTCCTTTCTGTAATTGGAAAATCAGAAATAAAACTGAAGTCCACTGGTGCCCTGACCTATTTTTGTGTGTGTGGGTAACCTGCTCTATTTTCCACCAGTGGTGGGTTGGGATCCCCTGGACTTTTTTTCTTCATAAAATGACCTTGGATCTCTTGTCACCAGCCTTAAGTGTTAGAAATGGAACTATTGTTGTCAGACGCAGATTGGATAAGCATGGAGCAGTAAGGGTTAGCACTATTTATGGACCACGGCCACATTCACATTGGGAGAGGGTAGGAACCGGAAAAGTGGCCTCACTTAGATTTCCTAATTCTATTTTTGGCGCTCAGTGTTCTTACTGCCCCCACCCCACCATGTTTTACCTCTCTTCTCTCACCCCTTCTCTTTCCTTTAATCTTACACTCTTCTCCTTTATCTCTCCATCCATCCTTTCCTTATTCTGTTCTCTCTTGCTCTTCCTCCTGTCCCATCTCTTTTTTGTCTCCTCTCCATTCTGTCTTCTCATTTTCTCTAGATTTCCTTAAACGGGCATCATCTGTCATTTTATGCTTTTACCCCTTTTAAGGAGGAGATCGGAACAACAATGGATCTGGCTGAAGTGCTTTGATGATAATCTTCTTAATCACTACTGTAATCTTTCCCCTCATACCTGTTAGAAGAGTTAGCTCTGCTGGATGATGCATGTGAATCCTTTCCTTCAGGAAAGGCTTGAGATCCACTACTGGGCTACTTTTCTTCTCCCATGTGTCTTTGCATTTCTTTGTGCCTCTCAATCAGTTGTTGACTCCCCACCTGCTGATTAAACTTTCAAACATTCTCAAAGCCCATCTGGTTTTATCTGTGTCCTAAAAGATTGTGAAAAACCAGTAATGTGGTTTTTCACTGGAGCCACCATCACCATGTCTGGGCTTTCTTTCTCACCAGGCTTGTTTTTCCCTTTATGGGAAGGTCAGAAGGGTAGAGCAGACCTTTGTTAACTGGGAAGTAAATCCACCAGAAACTAAATATGCTTATTCTGTCTTAAAGAGATAATGCAAATCCAGTCCTAAAAAGTTGTTTTGAAGTTGAGCTTTGGGGAATATAAGTTTCACAGTAGAAAGGACACAACTTAGCAAATGTTCTGTTCAGTCAAGCAGGAAAGAAAATTGTGGACATCAAAGCTACAAGGTGAGTCACACCCAGTAATTTTAGGGCTCTAATCTAAAACAGTGGGGATGGCAGCAACATAAACATGATAGCTCATTATAAAATTGTGTTGATTCGTTTGCAGGAGTGGTTGAGATTCAGGAAGGTGAAATTAATGGCCAGGAACTTTGTGTAGAAAGTAAGAATGTTGGACGTACATCTTTCAATTCACCTCCAGAAGTAAAACTGGTGAGAAAGAAATAAATAGCAGATATGTTACATATGAATTTGACATAGTGGTAGGGGTTGTTTTATGACAGTTTACATGTGAAATTGTTGTTTGCTTCTATACTAAGAGTTACCTTTCATTGGCATTTCAAATGTTCCTTTTGAGAATGAAAATGTGTCCATATTATTTAGTGGAATGACTCATGTCTAGAAATATACTTTCATTTGATAGCTGCAATTCTTCATGTTGGTTGGTGTGTTGACTCACATGAAGGTTATACTTTCAGTGTTTCTTCATCTGTCTTTATCCACTAATAGAGCATTGGCTCTGAACCAACACTTCAGGTCATCTATTGCTATTGCATGTAGCTCACTCACTCCATGCATTTGGGAGGGGGGAGTCTGCTTTCTTCTTCTGACTCTGAAGGTTCCAGTAGGGATTTTGGTTATTATGTTACCAGGTTATCTCAAAATGTCAAGTTTTGGGACAGCTAACCTCCCTCTTACAGCATAAGACAATTCCAATCAGCACCCAAAACAATTTCTTACAAAATATGTGGAGAAGTGGTCAAGCTGTTTACCTCGTCCCCTGAAGGTCGTGGGTTCGTTTCACCGTGGTGCCGTTCAGTTCATGAGTACAATTTTTATGGACCTCTTTAGGGATCGTCACCGGAGCTATGGAGGTCATGCTCTCGGCAGGCAGCTGTTATGTGGAGAGAGACTGAGCCATATGGGATAAACCCGGTGCAATGAAGTCGATCCTCTTTGCCTTTACCATTTCCAATGCCAGTGTCTTTTCCTTGCCTATTCATTCTGTTACAGAGTTCTACATTAGTCATTATATATTACCATTTAAAATTTTTTTTCTGTTTTGCCTAATCATCATTTAAGTAAATGTTTGTAATATATAATAGTTGTTTAAGTTGTTCTTTGTGTTTCAACTACATACAATAATAGTGATTTGACATTAGAGCTAAATATGTCAAGTTTTGAACAAGATGGCAGCAGTCATTGTTGTATTTTGTAACTGCTACTGGCGTGCATAAACAGTATAGGATTCATCCATTTTGTGGGTAGTCAGTGTGGTGCAAAAATTACATAGGAATTCAATTTTTTTTTAATTTCCATTAGTTCTACAGTTTTGTGCCCCCGAGCTGGTACCATCCTGAAAGCGTTCAACAGCATGATGTGTTTGTTATCAACATGGCAGGATGGAATAGGGCAATGATTTTGACTCGGGTGGTTAGTACCCACAGAATTAAGCGAGGATGGCGCAACTGTAAGGGCAGGCATGGGGAAACAAGAAGAACTTGACTCAAATTCATCTGTATAGGCCTGAAGAATATTCATATTTTAAACTGGAACTACGCAAGTATCAAACAACGCTGACCCATACTCGATAATTTTGTCTACAGATCAGACATTGTGGCCCTGCAGGAGATGCGCCTTACTGATGGAATGCTACATATAGCTGGATAGAAATGTTCATATAACAGGCCCCATCTGGCAGTGGCCATCATTGCATGCAATAACATAAGGGTCTCTGAAGTAGACATATCTTGATTGGACAGTGATGAGCTAAAACTTCAAGTAGGGTCCAGTCAGAGCATTTTTTTTTTGTTGGTTAATGTATATGCATGTAATGGACGAGTAGAAGCTCAGAAATAACTGTGTTTGAATAAAATATCTCTCAAGAGGGGAAAATCATCTTCTGTGGCGATTTCAATGCCAAAAGCAAGAAATTTGGAAAACTGTTCTTCCAGCACTGAAGGAGAGATGTTTGAAGATGCATTTGAGTCTACCAATCTTGAATGCATCAACAATGGCTGTATCACCAGAATGGTGACAAAGACAGTTGCTGTTGACCTGACACTAGTATTGCCTTCACTCATGTCTGTATGCTGGTAGAGTGCCCTAGGGCAGCATGATCATTTTCCCAAGTGCATACTGGTGAAAAAAAGGCAGGTCAAAGAAGTATAAGCCCAAAGTGCAGTATTTCAGGTCAACACTACAGGGCAGGATGTCTTGAGTAGAATCCAGTGTAACAAGTGTGAAACACACGTTGGTAGGAAATACTGGGTAATAAGGTGCCAAGTTGCCAGAAAGCATGTTTCAAATATTTGTAGTGCCAGTGAAATGGAGAAAACAAGATTGTGTGTGTGCAGATGAAATTACGGCTGTGGTAAAGCAGACAGAAACAGTGCATCGGGCCCAGATGGCATCCAGTATAGAGACATTGCTCGGCTGTCTGATAAGAGTTAAGAGGACTGGCGAGTTTCTACATCATCAACATTGAAATTGTGACAATCAGTGAAGACTGTGGCTGTACAGTTACCTGATACTTTTGCTAAAGTCTAGTAAATACAAAAGAATACAAGGCTAGCGTGTAGTCACAATGCAGAGTACAATTGGAAAGATGCTGGAAAAGATAGTTGCAAAGAAAATATGCTATCTTGAGCAGTTATGTTCCTTCCGCCCACCCTGGGAGGATATTGTCCTGTTGGTATGCAATGATCTATGCATATGCTGTATGTGAGAGATTCCACTCAGACATACACACTTGCACTGCTGGAGTTAACCTTGAAGACACATACAACAGGGTACCATTTGGTCAGCTTCTTAATCTCAGTCTCAGCCCTTTTCTCACTAGTTGAGATCTCATTGATTCTCTTAAAGTGGAAGTTGGTGTTTTAGCTGGGCATCTGAACCAATAACTGTTCACCGCGATCTGCCTCATAGTTCACCTTTGGCCGATACTTTTCAGTGTTTTCACCATGAGAATCAAAGGTGAACAGATCATGGGGCTTGGGAGGACCTTGTCCTACACTTATAATATTTTGGTATACTATCAAGGCAGAGACTGGAAGCAGGTTGCTGAGGACCTTCAGACAGAACTTGGTTGCATAAGTAGGTGGTGTGTTGAAGCAGGAGCTCTCGTCAATGTGTCAGTTTTTGCTGAATAACTATGTTATTTATACCAGTGTCTGGTCCTTTCTGTAATTGAGTAGGCTCTGGTGAATCTGACTCAGCCGCACACAGAGAGGGAGAGACTAGATTAGATACAGAATGTGACCAAGAGCATCATTCTTGGATGCACACATGAATATGGCATACAGGGTGATGCTTTACCTTCTTGATTTTCCAACCATGGAGGTCAGAACAGCAACAGCCATGCACATGCGTGTCTGCTAAAAGTCCACTGCACAGTGAGATTCTTAGGAAGAAGATTAAAGATAGGAAAATGTTGACTGGGTGAGGCTTGATCAACTCAGGACATAGAACGTGATGAGGAATGGGTACAGGTACCAGCAAAATGTTGTACATCCTTTTCAGTCTGCATAAAACTGGATGAAAAGTTCAACATACAGAAGATACAACATGAAAGTAAATACAACTAAAACTGAAGTAATACAGGTCAGTAGAATTCCTAGTCCCCTACATATTGGGTTGAATGGTTCTTGTCTGAAGCAGGTTCGAGTATTTGAATATCTAAGAAGCATATTCTCGAAGGACAGGAGAATAGATCGGGAAATAGAAACAAGATGCCAACGAGCCAGTGCACTCAGATAACAGCTGACCCGTTATTAAAACATCCAAACATAAGCGCCAGGAAACAAATTATAAAGAGGTTATTTATACCAGTGCCATACTTGGACATTGTCAAAGGCTAACATAAGCAAAATTAACACATGTGAAATTAGACGCCTGAGAAAAGCTTCTTCTGGCAGAAGATGTTAGAATTTCTGTGTATAGGAACCAGTAGAAGCCGCTGAATGTTTTGTTTCAAAGATGACCTTTCTGCATGCCACAACATTTCTGATTTAATGGCAGCTCTAAAAATCAATTACAAACTGGAAGAGTGGAGGCTTCTCATTGATTCATTCAAAACAAGTCTTAAAGCTGTTTTGTTGAATAATGAAAATGTACTTCCAGTTGGTCATGCAGTTCACATTAAATAAATTTGTGAAAACGTTAAGCAGCTTTTGATGTGTATAAACTAAGATTATCATCATTGATCACTTTGCGGCAGTTTAAAAGTGGTCACTCTTGGACTATAAGGTGGATATACCAAGTACTGCTGCTATTCCTGTGAATGGGATAGCCGTGCACGACATGAAAAGAAATTGGCCAATCAGGTGGTCATTGCAGCCTGGCAGTCAGAATGTGGAAACCCACCAGCAAGATTGTGTTGCCACCCTTGCACAATAAGCTCTAAATTGACAGCGTTTTGCCTGTCTACAGAAGCTGCAGCATTTGCCGCACCTTTTGGCTGAATTCAGCAGGTCTTTGTCTTCCAGGTTAGCTTTCTCAGCATACATTCCAAATATATCAGCGATTCTCAGTTTGTGGGTCGAGCAACCCTTTCACAAGGGTTGCCTAAGACCATAGGAAAACACATTATTTAAAGTTATGAAGTAGCAACTAAAATAATGTTATGGCTAGGTGTCGCCCCAACATGAGGAACTGTATTAAAGGGTGCAACAACATGAGAAACTGTGAAAAGGTCATGGCTCTAGGAAGGTTGAGAACCACTGAAATATATCCTCACATTTTGCCAGGAAATGTCAGTAGCTTAATAAGTCCATATTCTCACACCCCTTCAGGTCACCCTTTTTATGTCACAAGATATGTTTCTCTCCAGTCTACTAATATTTCTTCATTTTTCTAGACTTTAAAAAAAAAAAATTTGTGCAGCAATTATAGAGATGTGTTTATAGTGGCCTGAACTCTTTCAGCACCAGGCAACTCACCATGTTTGGTAGCTTCCGTTGACACAATCTACTTTCTGCACCCAGTCTAAGTGTTACACTAGCTGATTCAACCCCACTGTTACTTCAGTTCCTTTAACCTTGTGATTTATAATGTTGACTTCTTCAGTGAAGCCTGGGATTTTTTTTCACCTGGACTTCTAGTAATTTCCCCTGATCTCTGTTTAGTAAGATCAGACCCTCGTATGTATTGTTGCGCATGTTTAAAAAAGAAAAACCCTAGCAGTTGGCAATCGAAAAGAGTAGCCTAATGGTGCTGCCCAGGCAAAATTTGGAGTTAAAAATCTACCAAAAGTATTTCAGGATCCTCGCGGGTGCTATGGAGGTCGTGCACTGCGCTTAAGATTCTTCAGACTCAGGCTTGAGTTCGAAGTAGAACAGAGCACTTATGGGTTGCTACCCTTGTGCCATGATGTTGATCCGTTGTTTAACCTAAACATCTTCAAACTCCGATCTTTATAATTAAAATCCCAATTTGTAAAGATATAATGAGCTAACAGCCAAACTGGCTTGGGACTGAAATATTTATTAGCTTCTGCTGGGATATTTTCTAGACCTGCAGTTTTCCCATCCTTCAGGAAATTGATAGCTTTTCTAATTTCCTCTTTAGATGGTATCTCGCAGTGTCCACTCCATTTCTGAAGATCGAATATCTGGAGGGATGTTTAGGGTTGGTCTATGTAGAAATTGAAGTATTCAGCCTATCTAGCTATTTGATCTTTGGTGTTGGTGGGAATTTTCTCAGGACAATTTTTTTTTTTTTCAATCTGCACGGCTAATAGTTCCCTGTGGTCCTGTTTAGTTTTGCTGCTCTCTCTCTCTGCCTCTTCTGCTTGGTCACCCAGATATTTGCTTGTGTCTGCCCTTATCAGCCTCCTAACTTCACCATTAACTTCTCCATAATACTTTCATTATTAACTAGCTGAACATTACTTGCTTTCTCTGTTATTTATTTAAATTGAGATTTGACCGTTGCTGCTGAATTGACTGAGCTGGTGTAGTTTTCAGGCCTGTATAGTCTACTTACTCTGAAATGACTTTTACATGTATGTTTACTCTTGACCTTTGTTTCTCAGGTGAGGAGGTTTCTGAGACGTTCAGGCAATGAGCTTGAGCAGGTGATTGATATGCAGACGGACAAGACATCATTAACAGAGCATCTGAGGATAACTTTCAAGAGAGTGGATTGAGCAGTGTCGGGTTGTTTTTGTGTTAGCCCTGTGTTATCCAAGAGTATGGTTTTTTGCAATAATAAAGGGTTTTCATTTATATCAAGTATATAGCAGAACACATCTAGGGTGAATCAGCTACTAGATGGCTGCCCACTGTCATACCCTCTTGTGACATCAGCTTGATCTGAAAAAACAAAACCATATGTATCTTTATGCCAAATATGCACACTTATTCCATTTGCTGTAAATCCAGTATGTACGCACGCATGCTTAAGTGTGTGTATCATGATGCCAGGTATATATGATTATATTTGTGGTTTCCTGTAGATTCATCAATAAAGTCTGGTCGACCTAGTTTTGTGTAAGGATACCAAGTCTTGGTTCGTCTTTAACCCAGCTGTCTGGTAAATCAGCTTGTGTGTATATGAACCAAGTAAATATGTTGTTGTTCTTTTTTTCTTTTCATACGTCTGTCAATAGTCTGGTAAATCCAGTTTATGTCTGAGGACAGGTGTACATGAGCCTATTCTCAATTTTCTATAATCCCAACAGTGGTAAATCTGCAGGTTATGTGCCTATGTGTGAGCCAAGTGTGCTTGAACCTGATCCCAGTTTCCTTTTAACCCCAGCATTCTGGTAAATCCACATGTTTTGGGTGAGAGTGAGTGATGTGAGAGAGAGTACCAAGTATACATGATCCTGTGTGCGTGAGTGTGTATAGGAATGAGAGAGGGAGAGAGCTAAGCATACATGATCCTATTCTCTGTTTCCTTTAACCCCAACAGTCTGACAAATCCACAAGTTTTTGTGTGTGATGTGTCTTAGAGAGAGCCATGTATAATACATGGTCCTGTTCCCAGTGTTGAATGTTGAGTTAAAAACTGACGTCACATTACTCAGGGTATTCCCATAAACACTCCATCTTCACCTTCAGCAGCCAACAAAGTTCCAATTCCAGTAGTGCCAGTAGCATTTTAATTAATTGTCCATCTTGCCTTTCCTCTGAGTGTAGAGTGCCAACCAGATCTGCTGATCACTCCCATCTATATATACACCATTCTCTCCAGACCATAGTGATCGATTCTTGCCTCTGCACTGTTCACTTGCTCCTAAAGGGCCTTGACTACATGTAGCTTGTCATGCATATATCCACCATCCATTAATGCAGAACCAGCCAGTCTGCCTGTTCATTTCCTAACACATCTGACTGACACAGAAGAAAAGATCCAAAGAACACAAATCACCTAGGAACTCTAAAGCGATGCTTGCCAGTCTGCATGGAGCATGCTTCTCCGCCTTCCTTAGCATGATTTGTGAGTCGATCACAATTACAGTACTTGTGTACAACTGGTTCTAAAGCCAGTAGAAATCTGCTTTTACCTCTATTCTCAAACTATACTGCTCTCAAAAGAAAGTCAAGGGCCACTTAGCAAAACCTTGGTTAAAACTATAAAACAAATCTGATATAAACGTTCAAGACCTGTGAAGAGAAGACAAAGTAGTAGTAGGATACTGGAATATGAGACCAACCTGCATATCAGAGCTGGCATTTGCAGATGGCTAAATCAGAGGCACATCATCAGTTCAACTGACAAGTCCGAAAGAAAGAGCTTGAGAAGAGAGAGATGACCATCAGTGTCTCCAAAACTGAAACGATAGTGATCTCAAGAGAGGAGAAAAAACATCAGATCATGACGCACTAGAGCAGGTCAACCAGTTCAAATACATTGGAGTCATAATAAACCAGAGGCATCAAGTCATAGTTTGCTGCTCGAAAAGCAGCACCTTTGAGATTTTTTCGGGCCATAAACTGGGGCTTTTCTCATCAAAAGAGAAATTAGCAAAGGGGCGAAAATGGCTGTATACCGCCCCTGACATATGGGTGCGACTCATGGGCAATGACAACAGCCCATGGAAGCCAGCTTCAGGCCTCAGAAATGAGGTATCTGAGAAAGATGTGACAAGCTGGTACAAAGTTCGTAATAAGACAATGCGTCATGACCTTGAACCCAAGGCTTTACAAACTCAAGTGGATCAGACACAGACACAGTTACGATGGTTTGGACATGTATTCAGAATGAGATATAATCGGCCACCATGGGAGGCCAAGAACCAGGGAGCCAGACGACCCAGGGTTCGCTGGGAAGACAACATCCGACAGTCCCTGACTTTGTTCAAATGGAACAAAGCCAAAATAAGAAACTGCTGTTAGAAAAGTCTGGCGATCTCTGGCAAACCTGTACACCTAAGGCTAGAAGAGCAGTAAAGTAATGAATATAAACGCAGGTAATATCAGTAGAAACAAAATGTACTGAATAGCAAATAAACATGTCACGTAAAGAAATCGAAACACATCCAAATGCTGTGAACTAGACATTTGAAAATCGGGTATGACAACCGTTTGCAGCAAGGCAGCGTACACGCATCGAATCCACACAGGTTTTAAGAGTATTCCGAGGAGCAGTTTGCCATTTCCAATGCAGAAATGCAGTCAACTGTGCTACATCTATTGGTAGGTGTGATTTGTTAACAATATTCGACCAATGACATCCCAGAGGAGCTCAGTCTGAAAAAGGTCAGCTTAAGCTAAGCACGCCATCCTGATGATCCCCTGTTTCTGAAGAAAAATCGTTTACTACACGAGCTTGTTTTGGTCGAGCGATATCTTCTTGGAGAATGACATTTGCAACCATGACTTCTAGAACAGGCTGAACATTGGCCCCAAAATTTTGTTCTGGTGTCTTGGGCCGGTCAGGTTGTCTTGGATGATGTAGAATCAGGGTCCTGTCTTATCTGTAGAAGCCTCCCCAGAACATAACAAAAGTGCAGAACCTCTGTGGTAACGATCCACCTCTCGGACTGTGATCAGTAAATCGCTCTCCTTGTCCTCTTCAAGCTTGAATCCTGCCATCATTGAATAGCCCAGTTAAGCGAGATTCATCAGTGAAGAGGACTTGGCTCCATTGTTGTTTTGTCCATCAGGTGTGCTCTAGACAGCAAGCAACATAGGGTTTTATGATGTAATAGTGATAGGAGTAACAGCCATTCTGACAGCATGACGTCGAGCAGCCAGTTCAAGTTCATCTAAACCTCTCTGATGCATTAAATGCAAAATTTCAGTTGCTAGAGGCGCCAAAGCCATTAGTCAGTACCAAAAATGCAGCTTTTTTTTTTCTTGATGGAAGTGGTCAGATTAGATATGTTGACTACTATACACACATAGTGTTATTACAGTTTGCCTTCTTTTTTAATGTTTCTATTGTTTATGATCACTATCCCCTGTCCTTTTCAATCTGTATTTGGAACACATGAGAGAAATACTAGATAATCATGAAACATCTATATCCAATGGCAGAAGACCACTATGGAATTTACATTTTGCAGACGACATTGATCTCATGGCTCGTTACGAAGCAGAACTCCAAGAAACTTACTACAAAATTAGAGACAGTCTGTAGTAAATATGGCATGGAAATTAATGCAGAGATTAAGCAAGATTCTGGAAAATAGCCAGAATAATCATGTACCTACAATACTGACATATACAGACAAAATGTGGGGGAGCGGGGTAGGCTAGAAGAAGTTGAAACTTTTAAATACTTCGGCTCCCGATTGCAGTTGTACCAAAAAGATCAAGACAAGACTTGATATGGCAACAGCCGCGATGCCCCAGCTGAATACGATGTGGAAGAGTAAAATCAGCATCACAGTTAAGATATATATACAAATCAATGGTATTGTCTATTTTCTTATATGGATGTGAGAGTTGAACTCTCTCTGTGGAAATGGAAAAGATTCAGGCTTTCGAATGTAAATGCTATAGGCCATTTTACGAATGTTATTAGGAATATAAAACTAACCAATATGTCAGAGACAAAATATACAAATTTGCAGGACACCAGGAGCCTCTCTTGGCAGTGGTGAAACATCGCAAGCTCGCCTGGTTCGGGCACGTGGTGAGACGTGATTCTATTGCAAAGACTGTACTTCAAGGAACATTATGGGGTAGTCGAAGAAGAGGAGGACAACTGGAATGACATCAAGAAATGGGCAAGACTAAGTTATACGCTTGTTCATGAAGCAGGAGACAGAGAAAGATTGTGGGTTTTGTGTGTCATTGCTGCCATCAATAGCCATTCACGACCCTAACGGGTCAAGAGTTATGTTATTTTATGTGCTTATATTTTTTATCAGGCTTGAAACATCAGCTCTAGTAATTCTATTGTCAACAGTACCATCAAACCGCTGCCTTTTCAGGAATGTTGACAGCACTTATTTTACTATACCAGCCATTCACATTGTCCACTTTTGTCTGTAACTCTTTGGCTGTCTTTTGCCTATCTCTTCCCTGCCTATATGGAAGAATAGCATCTGTAAATGTCAGTATCTTCTGAGAAACTGCAAAGTGAATGGAAATATGTACATTTGGGTGAAAGTGTACTTGTGTAACAGAAGAGCTTAAGTACAGATAGATAGATTCAAAAGCAAGAAAGTTTTTATGCGCCATGGTGTTCCCCAAGGTGGTTATCACTAACACTGTTTCTAATCTATATCAACGACCTAATTCCTGAACTACCTTATGGTATTAATAATGCTGCCATGTATGCTGACGACTTGGTACTATGGTGCACAAATAAATATGCAACAGTGGCCACTAGACTGCTACAAAGATCCATAGATGCAATGACTGCATGGGCTGATAAATGGTGTGTCAGCATAAAAAAAGGCAAATATAGCACCAACCTCTTCACCCTTTCCCCAAAACAAAAATTGGGAGCCATTCACATAAATGGAATACCATTAAGAGAGGATAAGGAGCCCACATACCTCAGAGTAACGTTTGATGATAGGTTAACATGGAAAAAACACATCAACAAGGCAGCAACAAATCCAATCATATGTCAAACCCTAAAATAAAATCAAATTTTAAATTTAAGCTGTTTGTTTCGGCAACAGATAGACCAAAGAAACTTATTATCCTGTCACGTGCGTTCAGGTGGATTTAGATGCTTTACACGTTATTGAAGCGTTTGGTGTACTGTGCACATTCATTATATAAAGGTGTTTGGGGAAAAACACACCTGTTGCCGAATTTCACTTAATGTTAGTCATAAATATTGCAAGGAAAAGAGAAAAAGTGTAGGAGGACAAAAAAGTGAAGATCTGCCACTTCGTTTAAAAAGGCATTCCCCTTCAATAATAGAGTCCGTAACATCGAGAAAAAATTCCCAACCAGAAAGTTTGGTGGTATGCGCAAAAAAGCAAAAACGACGGAAACCCAGGTACATGTGCAAGGAATGTGATTTTGTGTATCGCACCTTGTTGAAATATTTCACACACAAAGATATATTATTAATAATAATAAAAAACCATGTATTTGCTTACTAAAGTGTTTTGTGTTTGCCTTGTAAGTTTTGTAGTGTTTTCTTTTTGTTAATGAGTTTTCACGGCGTAGTAATAGCGCGTCTGACTCGTCAGCGCAAAGTTCAACCACACGCCTCAACGATTTTTTTATTTAGGTGTACAATTTTTACCCCGCGTGCCGTAAGCGCGTCTTCTGCTTTTGAAGGAAAAAACGGTATTCAGCACAGGGGGAAAGATTAGCTCTCGCCTGGCTTAGCACAGTGGTTACGTTGGCTGGCGGAGGGCGCAGCAGCGAAAGGGTTAAGAGAGGATAAGGAGCCCACATACCTCAGAGTAACGTTTGATGATAGGTTAACATGGAAAAAACACATCAACAAGGCAGCAACCAAATCCAGAATATGTCATAAATAAAAATCAATGTTTGTTTGTTGTTACCTATAGACTCGGAAACTATTATTAAACTGATTTAGCTGAAATTTTCAGGGTATGTTTGTTTTGGGGATGCTACCTGTCAAAGTTCGAAATAGGTGACAAAATTTGTTGAAATAATTTTAGAAACTGATATTTTAATTTTTTCCTACAGTGACATTTCATTTAGGCCATGTTTGTACATGCCTCAGATCTCAGTGGGTATGGCATATGCACAGAATCCTCAACTTTCTGCTCAATGTTTGTCAAAATGGCAAAGAGGGTTTACAACTTGAAACCGTCTCATGTACAAATAAGGCACAATGGTTGGGGGAAAAGAACATAATAATTTGTTCATACCTATTTCAAAGTTCTGCAACAAATTAAATTTGTAGTGATTCCTTAATTTCAAAATAAGCAAAGAAATTATAAGTTTTTATCAATGGTTTAATCCTTCTCATTAAATATAAATGTTTTTCTTGGTTTTTTTTTTTTTTTTTGTATTAACTTAAAAATACTTTTTACATTGTGAGGAAGGAGGGACAGAAGAATATTTTACAAGGAGTCAACTCACATCATGTATTTTTATATTACATACTTTTTTTTACCAACAACTAGCGAAATATGAAATAGTTAAAGTAGCTGTATATCCTTTAAGGGAGTTGCATAACCAACCCAGCATTTTTTGGTGTTGTGGTTTTTCTAGGCAAATTTATGTTCAGTAGTTTGCCATTGCTTTCTGGACAGTTGGCTCTCTAAATCTCACTGTTGAACCCAATGCTGTGATCTGAAATAGACAGAGAAAACTGAGACGGAGTCTCTCAGAACAGTGTAAAAGCACCAAGTCTTTTATTGATTTACATACAATACTGACATTACAAAATATTTTCCCTAACAAGTTTCTTCTTTTTGTATTCATCTGAGGATGTTAACTGGGTTGTGCCCATTTACAGCATGGCTGCGATATTTGCTCCTTCAGGCCAACACATCCAATTTCTGCAGGCATTTGTTGACGGGGTTAACCTTCCCAGAGCACAAGTATTGTAATATTCTATGTGCTGATTACTATACTTTCTAGACTGCAAGCAAAACAGCCTTCTAGCTACTACAAGTCAGTAGAGAATGACACAGTACTGGGGTACACACAATAAAGCAAACAACATCAGCAAAAGTCGAATCTCCCTCCCACACACAGACACAATATTCATAATGTTAGACAATCAACCATACACTCATTCTCCTTGGAGTTATCCTTGATACTAGACACATATGGAAGCCAAACCTGGAAGAAAATATTCAAGCAAAATGCATATAAGACTTGCTGTTCTTGTCAGAGAAGAAATCTGACCCACAAGAGTGACCCTGCCAGATAAACTATTGAGTACGGATGAGGAGCTCAATTATGCCGCCCTGTCTGTGACCTCAAACTATTGAGTACGGATGAGGAGCTCAATTATGCCGCCCTGTCTGTGACCTTTGCTGGAATTTAAAACACAGCAAACAATTTTTGAAAAAGTAACTTGAATATTTTCCTTTATGATATTAATTGTCTGTGCAAACATTCAACATTCCAAGCCCCTGAAGTTCATTGCTGCAGACATAATGCACCTCAAATCATCTCAGTGATAGGCTTTCTTTTTTAAGTTAGTGACTCAAGGTGTCTGTATATTATCGCTTCACAGTCTTCTTGGTCTGCCTCGTGGTCTACTTCCATTTAGCTCATCTATGCAAACAGTTTTTGTCTCTTTGTTATCTGCCATTCCCTCTATATGCCCCAACTACTGCAGTCTATTAGTCCTCATGTCAGTAGTTGTGATTTTAAGAGATTATGAATTTAATTTTTGCTTCTCACTCTACATTATCCGCTGGTTGAATCTTTGAGCGGAAGAAAATGAGAAATATAAAGTGAACAGAAGAATGTAGTAGTAGATTAAAGAATACCTACATAAGAGTCAGAGTAGAGACAGATGGTTTCAAGAGTTTTAAAAACAAAAGCAAACTTAATGAAAGCTTACAAAATCTGCTGCTGCATCAATAACGTTGCTGAAATGCCAAACAGAATCAAACTAGCAGTGTATGCCAACAAGCAGGTACCATGCTGAACAAATCAACAGGCAACAGTGCCACTAGACTTCTACTTTAAAAATCTACAGATGCCTAGGGGCATTGGTGAACAGATCATGTGTTAGCATTAACATAAGATAAATGCGGCACCAACCATTCTCTAAAGCTAAAAGCAGGCATCATCCAAATAAACAGAACACTTATAAGAAAATATTGAAAAAACCCACATATTTCAGTCACATCTGATGACAGGCTGACATGTGAAAGTATATCAAAGCAGCAACCAAATCAGAAGGAAGACAGATATATGTGTTATTTAATGTGAATATGTTTTGAAATTCTTCTGACAATTGATAAAGTCAAATAAAAACGTAGGTATCTTTCACATTTCTGCCATGGTGGCATTCTCAGTTTGTTGTCAACAGCATGACACAAGAAAACTGACGAGCCTGTGATCAACATGTGGCCCACTGACAACTGTTTCTTAATACCCATCTATAGAATGTTGGACATGTCACCAAGTGACTAAATGAAAGGATGCCAGACTTGAATTCAACTGAGGACAATATTTTTATAAAATTATTTTTAAACTACATGCTCTACTCCAACTTGATCTCTGGGCAGTAAACTATTTGCTTCGTTTTCTCAGACAATAATTAAAGGTGGTATGTTAAAAATCTTCAGCAGTTAAAACTGTAAGCAGGCCATGCACAGTTTCCTAAAATGTTCATTTATGTGAACTCTGGTGCTCTGGGATCTTACTTTTAAGTACACACACTGTTGAGATTCTATAAGTGTAATCTAAAGGCGGTGAGCAATAATTACATCATTGTGAGATGTCCTTAAACTCAACCAATCAATGTAATCCACTTGACAATGATCTTGTATTACTTGTTTTTCTTTTTTTCTAATCAAACAAGATCATCAGCTAAAGATAGTACTGAACAAGCACATTAAATATCAATTATTTACACCAAACTATGCAACTATCACAATGAACAGTCATCCATATCTACTTCTTCTATAGATAAGCTGCTTTCCATAAATGGGTTGTTATTGTCCGTGGAGTTGAACCCATTTTTACTGTCGTCCATGCTCTCCCTGTTTTGTGGCAAGCCACTAAATAGATCTGTTAATTTGAATGTCTGAGCTTGATCTTTAGACACTGACAGAAAGTCTGGTTCTTCCTCGGCACCTTAGGGAAACAAAAAAAGTTTTTGTAAGTTAGTGTGTACTTACGTATTCTGCTGTGTTCATATATGGAATAATACACATGGGTATTGACTGGCTCTCACAGACAAGAGTGGAAAGATATCAGAAATCAGAGAACTTGCAGATAATTTTCTTTTTTATAGACTGACTTTGGTAAGCATGTCTGCCCACTGCTTTCTGTCATGTATGTTGTCAATTATTTCTTTTCAGACATTCTTATATGCCATGAAGCCAAACTGTCCAACATCTTCCATCTTGTATTCTCCCCATAAACTTTCTCACACTGTTATGATGCATTCCATTTTTTGTCTTTTTTATGATGTGTCAAGAAAAAATGTCGACTACCATTTTATTTATGTAGGTTATCAGTTTTCTTTGTGAGTTAACTGCTTTCAGGATATCTTAATTTGGCTATTTATCTTCATTCATGGTGTTCCCATCATTCTTCTGTTTTAGAAAAAAAACATATTTGCAGAAAAGACTAAACCTAGTTTCTTTATCTCAAACAGAAACTTGTTTCTGATTTTTTTTTCACTTCTTATTAAGACTGTCCAGTCTTCTAGTATGTCTAGTTCTGTCTGCCCAGAAAAGGCACAGTAATGAATATTTTTTCCCCACAAGCTGTCTCTTCTGGGTGAACTGCGTAGACACTGCAGAAGGTCTTTCCAAGTTTTTAGTAGATACTGCAAGAAGTCTTCCTTTTCTGAGTTTTTAATCCACAAGATGCAGTGTCTCGGCATATGCATGGGTGACTTAATCCCATGAATACTGTTCACCCAGCAGAGCTGCAATGATTTGTCCCTGAGAAGCAAAATTAACACCAATGGTTATGACTGCAATTGCACTGCATTTAGAAGGCAGGATATTAACTAAAAATAGCACTGAAAAGGTGGCAGAGGTTTTGTGAGCAAAATTACCACAGCTCCTGACTCATTTGGGGGGGGGGGGGATTTGAGGGGTGAAAGGGTTTAAGCTATTTTGATATAATAAATTGCCCTTAGCTATCCCAACAAGGTCATGGAGTCATGGTATAATTAGCCTGATACATTCTGAAGGCCCTGGAGAATGTATTCTATTTATTGCCTAACTCCATTTACATTTATTGATTACACTCTAAATGTATTTCAGAAGGCGGAAAAGGGGTGAGGGAGTATTTGTTGTTGTTTTAGTTTTGCAAAAGGGTTTTTGATGAATTTCTTAGGGTTCCTGTCTTTTCTTAAAGTTACAGAGGCAAAAGGAATAAAGTGTTGTCTAAATACTGCAAGAGGTTTTGCAACAGTTTTTTGTCGGTGGTCAGAAATTGTTTCTTCTGCCAAAATATTTTCTCTTCAGTCATTCATCTTGTCTGCTTCTGTACTCACTGGTTGGAAGCATTATGAGACAGATACCTCTTTCATCTGTTCTTAGCTAGCCTTAAAGGTGAAGTATTTACTCTTGGGGCATTTGTGCTTGTTATCTATTTTTGTTCTCAAATAAGCAGTTGGCCAGTAAGTGCAAATGTATACCTTATACATTAAGGTGTTTGTTCAATCCTTGCTAAGCATTGTGGGTATTTCATTCCTACACACCGTATATCGTAACACTGGTACTAGATACATCAGAGGAACTATCAGAAAGAGAACAGCTTGGTGGAGGAATTAGGTCAAAAAAGTCATGAAAATTTAAAAAGAGCGATACAAGAAATGGCTAAGATCCCACTCATATGATGATTATTACCATACAGTTTAACAAGACAACAATCCACAAAAGCAATTAAACAATCAAAGGAAAAATCATGTATGTGGGAAAACCTTGATGAACTTTGTGTCAAATCTTGTCGACAATCAATGGTTTTATAAAGCTACAGCAAACATGAGAATGAGAAATGATTCCTTTCAAACATCTGAACATACTGATGACAGCTCAGGAAGATCATACATAAATAACATTTTCAAGCTCTTCTGAACATATCAGACAATGCTGAGACCATTCACTCACAAAGATGCTAACAAGAACGAACCCCAAATCCTTCAACAAGAGGGTCAGAGCAGATTTTAGATGCAGTCCAAAGAATAAAGCAGCTCGCATCAATGGAATAACAGCAGAATCAATAAAGTGTTAGTGGAATTGGAGCCACCTGGTTACTCCATATATTTCATTGATTTCTAAAGCTAGCAAGATAAGGGTTGTGAGAATGCGCAGAACTTTTAAGTATGAGAAAGACAGTAACCTTCTTAGATGCCTACGACAGAAGGTATGCAGCAAAACCACATCCTCTGCTTTTGTGCAGCCTCCATGGTGGACCCAAAAAGTAGAACAGGCATGGAGAGCAAAGCGAGGAGCAGTTAAGCAATTATAGAAAGTGCAAAAGGCACCTTACAGGTTATAAGAGGATGTAGAGAAGCTAGAGTCGGCTCTGTGGCTAAGTTGATGCGAACGCTTCGCTTCGTAATGCCGGGATGCCAGGTTCGATCCCAGCTGCGGGCAATGCGCCTTGCGTTGGTTTCGACAGTGGTATCAAGAAAGCAGACCGTCCAGAAAGCAATGGCAAACTACTGGATGTAAATTGCCTAGAGAAACCAGCCAGGGGCTGTTAGGGTTGGTTCTGCAACGTCCTGTAAAGGATACGCAACTAACTTTAGAGAAGCTAGAAGGATAGAGACATGAAAAAGCAGAAGAGTTCAAGCGGTGTGCAGCAGATGCAAAAAAGGCTAAATGCAAACATTTTATAAGCCAAACTGGAGGGGATAATCACAGGGTAGGTTCTGGAAACTTCACAAACAGATGCAAAGGAAGGATCGGCCAGTCACAACAGACATTATATACACTAATAATGATAAGCCAATGACAACAGACAAAGAGAAAGGGGAAAGCTTTTCTGGAGAGATTTACATTCCAAACTGATCATAATGATAGAGAGCTTAGAAATTCCGTTAAGAGTTAATCTGTCCAATGTTTTAATGATTAAATGTTTTAAGCCTCACAATTAATAACAATATCAGAAGAGAAAGCAAACTGAGGTACCTGGGTATCACTTTCGATAGAAGGATCATGTGGAGGCAGTTGCGGTGAAATGCCAAAAAGGACTCAATGCTCTCAAGATTATGGCAGCAATGGACATGGAACAAAGAATGCTGTTTACAATGTTCCAGCATTTGATCCCGTTGGTGGTAAGATTTTGGACTTGGGATGCTTACCATATCAGTCAGTCAGCTGATGAAACTTGAACGCATACAGAATGAAGCCATGCGGGTCATTCTGGGATGTACAAGAGATACCCCAGTAGTATGTATGCGATGTATGCTTGCACTGCCTGCTATTGCAGATAGGCTCAAAGTTCTGCAAGGAAAGTCATATCTCAGAGTAGCTGCAGACAAGAAGCACCTCTTGCATGAAAAGAGGAAGGTCTTGGATGGCGCAAGCTGCAGGCACAATCAGATGTGTGCAGGCTTGATAAATTTGCGCGAGGTGAGGAGTGGGTCAAAGTGCCCGAGCAAGTTTCAGACTTGTGTAGGGTTCTTATCACACTGTTGCTCAGACACTTTGACCCACTTCTCTTCTTCTCAATATAAAAAAAATATCATCAGGCGGTGACAAACATGAACATTTAAATGAACTCATCTTTGCTGACGACCAATCCACATAAACCAACTAAACGACAGCTGCCTCAACTTGAGAATACTCGAGAAGAAAAGAAGTGGGTCAAAGTGTCTGAGCAACAGTTCGATTTTTGTAGGGTTCTAGTCATATCAGGCTTTGATTGTAGGGACTGGCCAGCGGGTGCTGCATAATCAAAAGTTCAACAAATGATTCATGATAATTACCGCCCAAGTGATGTCATTATCTATACAGATGGCCCTGTGTTGAGAAGCAGAAGAAATGCACATGGGTTCACAGCAAAAGTGAATAGACGTTGCTAAGTGCAACAAAGCCTGGCATATGATACAATATCTGGTTTGAGAATTGAGATGGAGGTGATTAGTGCAGCCTTGAGAACCAGATGCACACACATGTTGTCAGTGTGACTGATTAATAAAGCATGCTGAGAACACTGGAGAAAGGTATGGTCTGTGCAGAGTGGCAAGCATCACTTCAGATAACTTGGCCTCCTTTGGATATTTTCTCCAAGGAATGCCAGTGTGCTGAGAAATGAATAGGCAGACAGATTCGCTGGTTAGGCACTGCTTGGTAATAAAGTAATGCATGATAAACTAGATATTGTATGGGCCCTTAGGAGGTGAGTATTCAGTGCAGACACAAAAAGCATCCAATGTGCAGCCAGGAGCGACTCGGAGATCTGGCCAATGCTCAACACTCTTGGAAGGGGCCAGACGGACATTTAAATCACTGTTACTAGTACTATCAGAAACTGGAACTCTGGGCTTGCTGCTGAAGATGGGATTGGAGCACTTAATGGGAATGTCCCAAGTGATGTAATGTTGGTTCTTTAACTCATAATTATTCTCTTGTGTATGTCCAACATAGGTTTTCATCAATATCTATTTATCAATCCATCCATTTTACTTATGTATACAGTATGTAATGGCTGGACTAACAGTTAAGAGCACAGGGCTCGCATGCGGGAAACCTGGGTTTCAAATCCTTGATAAGGCTAAAATTTGTTCAAAGACAAAAATAAAATGTCTGTGGTGGCAGCACTAGCCATGTGGCTCAAAGACCCCCCCCCCCCCCCCCCCCCTTCCACACACACACACTGTAAAAGTGGTAATTACAAGCAGTAAAGGCACTTGGCAGTAGATACCGTAAATGCACCATGTTACCTTGAGATGGCGGCCCTCAGTCAACTGCAAATAAGTTATTTGGGCAATTATACTAAGTGATTATTTTCATTGTATTTTACCATAAAGCCTTTGTTTTAAAAAAATATTTTATAAAATTTAAACAGTTGAACAGCTGAATGAAGTAACTAATTCCACAACTACATTGTTTGTAGCTGTTAACAAACAGTGACAACAAAGTTTAGCTGGGGGAAGAAGGGGGAAAAAATAAATGACAGCAAAGGGGTGTATCATACACCCTTAACTGACTCCTGGCCATAAATCCTCAGGATAAAGACCCACTGCCAACATAGCAAAAACCATAAATACAGACAGTAAAGGCATTTTTTAAATATAGTATGTGCAATTGATAATTCTTCTGCTTGTGCTTGTCATCACATTTGGAGAAAAATTTATTGAAAGGCAACAAAGTAGACTTTGTTTTACAGGATTTTAGCATATGGCTAAATCTCTCTGCACTGCTGCTGGCCGCCACTTGCTAAGAGTATAACAGAAAAAAAATGAACTCTGCAGCTCCAGCAAAAACCACAGGGATCTATGAAAATATACTCTTGCACAAATAACCACACAGTGTGAAAACAAGCCATTAGAGTCCAAGGTAAATTGCTGGACCATTTTGCTATGTAGACACTCAGGGTGTGGGGGGGGGGGGGGCCTGTTTTAAGACAACTGTGCATCTGTCTTTTGTCCACTGATGGAAAGATAAGATTAAAGAAAGAGAAAAAGCAAGAATAAACACCAATGACATCTTACCATCACAAGCTGACATTTCCAGCATCAGGGCATCCAATGAACTAGTTAGCATCTTTGTGGAAAACATGTCATCTTTCCTCAAACCCAGTGCCTGTCTCCCAGTGGAAATGAAATGAAGTTATTGTTTAACTCTGAAGTATTTGAGACTGTTTCATTTATAATCAGGCAGTCTAAAAATCCTTATATAGCTCTACAATGCAATTTTCCATTAATTGTAATTTCCTAACAAAACTCATGTCAACCAATTATTTACTATGTGACTCTCCCCCAGGCCAACCCACCCCCCCCCCCCCCCCCACCACACACACAGAGGGGAAGGGGGGGGGGGAGAGACAGAGAGAGAGGTTTCACATAACAATAAGTGTGTCAATGATAAATCATTTAACAACTTCAGATGTATACACGTTACCATTCACATCATGTGAAATGTCCTTTCTAAACATCAACCATGTTAACAAATCTAAAAATATCTTTTGAGTCAAACTAATCAACACAAAATAACAGTGTTTAGTGTAGATAGGTGAAAGTTCCTATCAATATACAGTAATTCAAATGAACAATTCCCTTGTAATATTTATGCATTTATTGCTATAACAGTCAAAACATCTCACCTTATGGAAGTAATTCAAGGCCTCTGAATTATTACCCATCAAAGAGTAGACAAATCCTGAAAATGTATCACATATATGTATTTATTTGCTGTGACTAAAAAAAAAATGAAATTTCTAAGAGTGAGGTCTTCACCTTGAAATTATTGATTACACATCTCTAAACGTCCGGTAAATCAATGGCAGATACTTTCACCGGAGAGTGCATGTTCAAGTTTGCACACATACTAAATCAATGCATGAGGTCAAGGAATATGGCAACTATCCCTTCCAGAAAGATATCTGGTCAAGTAACCTCAGATCTAAACAAATTCACAGCTGCCACTATTGAAGGACTGCTAATACCGAAGCAGCAGATCTCTCTGCTCTATAATGAATGTGGTGCAAGGTTTTGTTCCTACAGTGATAATATCTGAAAGTATTATTTCTTACAGTATCGGATAATTAATTTTGTGATTTTCCTCAAGCACATTTTTCCCATCTCACAAATGTTATTATTACTTTCTGGTAATGTCCAAGTTTTCACCCGAGTGTCATCGGGACCCTCACAGGAAGCACAGAATATAGACACTGCACCCTACCAGGTAAGTCGTAAGAGGCGACTAAGGGTAGGGTTGGGCTTGAGGTTGGCCACCTACCTCATCCTGTAAAAACCATAGCCACAAAAATGAACCAACCATGGATGTCAAAAAGAGAAGCAAGTAAAACCCAGCCAACCAAGATGAGGGGAGGCTCTTCAAAAATAAGAAGTATGACACAGTGTGGAGAAAACCGTAAGGAGTCTGGATTGTTGACGTACCTCCTCTCAGCTAGGAAAACCTCCAGAATTGGCACCTGGAATGTTAGAACTCTCTATGATATAGGGAGAACAATGGAAGTAGCAAGGGAAATGAAACATGGAATTAGTATTCTAGGGTTATGTGAAACTAGATGGACTGGGGCAGGGAAAAAGTATTCTAAATTCAGGGGAAACTATTTTGTTCTCAGGACACAAAGAGGAAAATTCGCCCCACAGAGAAGGAGTGGCCCTGATTGCTATCGAAAGAAGCAGACAGGGCACTAATAGAATGGAAAGCTGTGAGTCCCAGAATAATAAGAGCATCTTTTAGAGCAGCGAAACAGAAGGTGAACATGTCGGTAAAACAGTGTTACACACCAACAAATGATAAAGATGCATCTGTTAAGGAAGAATTTTACATGCAGCTTCAAAATATTATAAATAATGAAAGAAAGGGCAATTTACAAATTTTGATGGGTGACCTGAATGCTAAGATAGGATCAGACAACACAGGTTATGAAGAAATTATGGGAAGACATGGTCTAGGAGTTATGAATGAAAATGGAGAATTGTTCACAAATTTTTGTGCAGGAAACCAGTATGTTATTGGTGTAAGTATTTTTCCCCATAAAAGAATACACAAGGCAACATTGGGAATCACCAGACCATAAGACAACTAATCAAATTAATCACCTATGTATTAACAAAAAGTTTAGATCATCCCTTTACGATGTTAGGGCTTTCAGAGGTGCCGATGTATTTACTGACCATTTCCTGGTGGTAAGTAAAATCAAGTTGAAACTAAAAAGATATATAACATCTTATAATCATAGAAACCAATATAATGTAGGTTATCTCAGGGATAAAGAAGTTAAGGAACAGTTTTCAGTTACAGTCTCTAATAAGTACCAGGTGTTGCAGCAGTTAGCTGAAGATGTAAGCACAGGAGTCTGCTGGGATCAGATAAAAGGAATCTGGAATGAATCTTGCATAGAAGTTCTTGGCAAGAAAGAACAGAAACATAAAGTGTGGATAACGCCAAAAATACCATTAAATTGATTGAAGATAGGACAAGTAAAAAGGCAGACTTAAACAATAGCAAAACTACAGCTGCTAAAGCTAGAGCTCAGGATGAATACACAGAAGCCAATAAGGAAGTTAGGAGGCGTATGAGGGCAGATAAAGTGAAATATCTAAATGATCTAGCACAAAAAGCGGATACAGCAGCAGCAAAAGGAAACCTCAAAGAACTTTACAGTAACACAAGAAAATTAGTAGGTAAATATAGTCAGCCAACTAGATCAATCAAAAATAGTCAAGGAAAGATACTTACTAACACTAAAGATCAAATGGACAGATGGGTTGAATATTTTGAAATGCTTCTAAATAGACCTGGTCCAGAGGTTCCCCCAGATATTCAGCCTTTAGAAATGGAACTGGATATCAACTGTGAGATACCATCAAAAGAGGAAATCAGAAAAGCAATCAATCTTCTCAAGGAAGGAAAGGCAGCAGGCCCAGATGGTATCCCAGCTGAAGCCATCAGGGCCAACATAAACACATCAACAGAATTGCTACATAGACTATTAAGTAAAGTCTGGGAGACCGAAGAATTACCAGCAGACTGGAGAGAAGGATAACTTGTGAAACTGCCCAAAAAAGTGATCTACAGGAGTGTGAAAACTATAAAGGAATTATGTTGCTGTCAGTTCCTGGAAAAATATTAAGTAGAATTATTTTGGAAAGATTAAAAGATGCTACTGATAAAAAACTAAGAGATGAACAGGCAGGTTTTCGGTCAAACATATCCTGTACTGACCAGACAGCCACATTACGTATTATAATAAAGCAAAGCACTGAACTGAACTTACCACTTTACATTGGATTTATAGACTATGAAAAAGCATTTGACAGCATTGATAGGGAATCTCTCTGGAAATTGATGGGGCACTATGGAATCCCACAGAAAATTATCAACTTAGTAAAGGCAACACATAAAGACATGAAATGTCGAGTTCTTCATGAGGGAAAGCTAACAGATACATTTGAAATAAAAACAGGTGTTCGACAGGGATGTCTTTTGTCGCCTCTCTTATTTTTACTGGCTATAGACTGGATTATGAAAACAAACTGCTAACACCAAGAATGGAATTCAGTGGACACCTACAAAACAGCTTGATGATATTTCTCTTCTGTCCCATTCATTGAATCAGATGCAAGATAAATTAAATATACTTGATGAGAGATCACAGCAGCTTGGTCTGAAAATCCATAAAGGAAAGACAAGATAATGAGAATAAATCAGGCAAATAGTAATGTGGTTTCTCTTAATGGCACCCCACTCCAAGATGTGGAGTCGTACACCTATTTGGGCAGTAATGTAGATAAAGGTGGAGGAACTGATAAAGATATTAAAATAAGAATACAAAAGGCAAGAGGAGCTTTTATAGCACTAGGGAATTTGTGGAGGTCAAAAGAAATTAAAAGAAATACTAAACTAAAAATTTTTAATTCTAATGTCAAATCAGTACTATTGTATGGGGCGGAAACATGGAGAACAACTAAGGCAATTACTAATAAATTAAAGATATTCATTGACTGGTGCCTGCGCAGAATAGAGGGAATTAAATGGTATGTTAGAATAACCAATGTAGAGAGCTTTGGGAGAGAACTAAACAGGCTCCAGTGGACCGAGAGGTGAGGAAAAGACACTGGTGTTGGATATGACACACACTGAGAAAACAGGAGAACAGCATAACTAGAATGTCTTTGCATTGGAACCCACAGGGGCATAGGAATAAAGGAAGGCCAAAAAACACATGGAGAAGAGAGCTGGAGAATGAGGTTAGAAAGATGGGGAGGACATGGGGAAAGCTCCATGCAATGGCGAAGGATAGAACGACTTGGCGTGAGTTGGTTGAGAGCCTATGTTTCATTGGGGGATAGAAAGGCAGAAGAAGAATGTCCAAGTTTGGCACTGGTAGCACAGTATTGGTTTTACACATGCTGTAAGAATATTTTTATCACTTGGTGTTATTTATCATCTTTTAGTGTTTTAGACACTGCAAACAATATTCTGGATGGATTAGCTATGTGGATGGGCAAGAACACTGACTTGACCCATAATTCTTGTGATCATGTGAGATGACAAAGCATGACAGCCTACATTTATCTGCACAGTCCATGATCATGTCAGTGAAACAATACTCTAAGAGAACATTTTTATTTTCAAGAAAACATATTTTGGCATATATTTTCCTAGTCATGACTTCTTTTCGGGACTAAATTTTCTCTCCGCATGCAACAGCACCTTGTGACAGTTATGATCCGCTCAAAATTGGTGGCAACCCTATTCCTGAACTCCGCTACGCAGATGACACAGTCCTCCTTTTGAACAGCGTAAAGGGAATAGAAAATGTAATATTGTCTGTCCAAAAACACAGTAAAGATCAAAATCTGTTCTTGAATTTAACGAAAATGAAAATAATGTCCACAGATAAAACTGGCTGTCACCCAAAAATTACAATAAATGATGAAGAAATTGAAAATGTCACAAACTTTGAATATCTAGGCTCTATAATGAACAACAATGGAGACTGTTCGACAGAAATTAAAAAGGAGGATGGCCTTGGCAATGCAAAGATTGAACAGCCTTAAAAGTCTATGGTTAAGCACCAGCAATTAGATAAAAATTAGAATTTTGAGAGCATGCATCTCCCCTGTGGCTACATACGGGATGTGAGTCGTGGACTATCTCTCAGTCCTTAAGAAAGAGAATACGGGCTTTTGAGCTGAAATGCTTTAGAAAGATTCTCAGAATATCTTGGACAAAGAAGATGAGAAATATTGACATTTTAAAAGATCTGAACATCAAGGAAGACTGGCTAATAAACAGCATCCTTTCTCGACAGCTGAAATATTGTTTGGTCATATCAAGCGCCACGACGGATTGGAAAAAATTATAGCAGAAGGCATGGTACCAGGAAGGAGATGCAGGGGCCGACCGACACGAAGATGGGCACAGGATATAAGTGACTCCTTGAGTGTGAAAGTGCATGAGGCGGGAGAACTGGCGAGAGACAGAGTTTCTTTCAGGCAGACTGTGATGAGAGCGACGTTCTGCAAAGGAACTGCTACATGATGATGATGATGATGCAACAGCACACAGTATCAAAACCTTTTATTTTTTAGCCTCAGCAGTAGTGTGATAGTCCATTTGCATTTTTCTTTTCTGGGAAAGAAAATCTGCTCCTATTCATTTAACTCTTTCAGGCCCATGAATTTTGACAGACTTGGCCCACATTAATTGCCCTTTACAAAAATGGCAGAGGGGTGGGTGTACCAGAAAGGCTGTAGAGATTGTAATTTACTTCTAATCCCTATAAAAGTATATATTTCTTAAAAGAGAAATGAATGTACATTTGGAGTCTGATGATAAGTGTTTGTTTGATTTTGTTATAATTAGTGGAAAAGAATAATTCAGCAGGTGTTAATTTCACAAGGACAACATTTCACATCTTAGTAAGATCAACGAATTACTCTTTGCAGATGACCAGGCCTTGATAGCAGATACAGCCATGAAATTGCAACAACATCTAACATCCATGAATGAAGAATGTAAAACAAATAATATGAGAATCAACACTGAAAAGACAGAAGTAATGTCAATAGGAAAAAAGAAGATAGATCTAAACCTAGCAATAGAATACAAAGGCATTAAACAGGCATCTGAGTTTAAATATCTGGGAACTACATTTACCGAAGATGGGAAATTGGATAAAGAAATTGACATTAGATGCAGTAAAGCAAACCAAGTATTGGGACAGCTAGCCCCCCTCTTACAGCATAAGACAATCCCAATCAGCACAAAGAGACATCTTATTCAAAGCATATTTATTCCAACTCTGTGCTACCAGTGCCAGACATGGTCACTCACAACAAACCATAAAAGAAAATTAGTAACCACGGAAATGAGATGTCTGAGAAGGGCTGTAGGAGTGACCATAAGAGATAAGATCAGGAATGAGATCATAAGAGAACAAGTCAGCACAGAACCAATTCTGGATTACATACAAAGACAGCAAATGAAATGGTTTGCCCACTTAGAGAGAATGCCTTGTGACACCATACCATACAAAGCATACATGGAAAGAGAAGAAGGACGTAGAGCACGGGATAGACCAAGAACAAGATGGAAGGATAACATCAGAGAAACTCTACAACATCACGATGTGCCTATGGTTGAGGCAGCCAGAAGAGCTAGAAACAGAACCTTATATCTCCCTCGACACCCACAGCAGTAAAAGAGAAGAAGAAGAAGAAGAAGAAGAACATTTAACAAAACAATTCTTCACTTACCATGGTTTTGCAGCCACAAGAGTAGTAAATATCCAAATTTGAGAATAAAACTTCAAAGTTTGTTCAATTTCCTAACATATTCTAAAGTTATGATAACTTTCTGGGTTAGTTTATCACTCAGGGGCTCTTAGTTCTCACCGAGTGCTAAGCAAAATTTCAGAGAAAAAATGGCAGAAAAATGAGCCATTACACACACACTATTTACTATTCACTTTGTACAGTTATTTATAGACTACAGCTGCGATGATTTCAATGTAGCTTAGCCATAGTATAGTACTATCTCTTTGTTTAGAGCACTTTCCTTCTCTTACACCATCAATACGGTAGTATGGTACATTGTCTGTGTAATAAACTCATCAGAATCGCTAGATTCTGAACAGCTGCGCTCAGCTTCACTGCTGAAAAATCACCGTCCGAATCACTTTCAGAAAAATCTAAATTTTTATTATCATTATCACAATAGAAAAAACATCTGACTGAAACAATTTCAAAGCTTCGGCCGCAGAAAGACGCATTATGCGACCTGTTCTTGTGGTTAGAACATTGGTATTCATGGCACTCAAAAACGACTTAGAAAATGAACTGTTAAAAAAATTTCACTGTTTTTTTTTTCTCTCAAATTATCCACGTGTGGTTTAGTCCAGGAAATGAAACTAAAAGGATTTCGGCAGAGTGACTTTCCCTGAATAGTTTAATCGTACCTTCAAACATTAGAAACTAGTACGAACGCGTGTGGGAAGCAAAATGTAAGGGACACACGATTGACGATGACACCGTTGTTTGGGCAGAACGGAACTTCTCAAACTACGCTCACACTGTTGTTTGGGCCTTAAAGAGTTAAAAAAGTGATACCATTAATTAGGGAATTAGTTTACACCGAGGTACATACAAAGCTGTTATCTGCTGTAACTTGGTCTGTGAATCATCTTGTGATCATGGTTGTAAATACAATGTAAACACCCGAGCTGAGCCTAGATCTAGCTGCCAGAATAGATTTACTACTGCTCGATACACTTTCATCACTGGCACCTGCAGTTTAGACAATTAAATGCCAGCATAATTTAACTTTATCTTAGCTCTTTCACTTAGACTTTTCTTCAAGCGGAAATCTTTAAAAAAAAAAAAAATTTACCTATTTCAAATTTCATTTTTAAAAACACATCGTTATTACTCTCTGAAACTAGGCTAAGAAACTAGAGGAAGAGAAAAAGCAGCAGAAGAAATTAGGACTTTGATCAGTTTGTATAAAAATCCAGGGGGTTAAAACTATGACCACTGTGCAAACAGGCCAAGTCAAATCACTAAAATAATTTATATACTGGGGGGGGGGGGGGGGGTTATACCCATTAAGTTTACTCGCTACACATGTGCAACCCGTACCAACGCTGCTACACAGTTTGTGATGTATTTAGTATTCCAGTGATAAAAACTTTGGACGTTCGGTTGTATTTATGTGCGCCTTTTCCATTTTCTCCAAATAGCTTTCTAGTTACATTTTATGTTATATTTAGCCCTCTTGATCATTAGCTTGACTGCAGTCACTCCCTATTTATGCTGTTTGACAGGTCTAGTGGTCACTGCCCAAAAACATCACATCATAAAAAGCCTGAGCTTTCTCAGGGCGACAAGCTGGCAGGGAGTTATTTTAACATTTTTAAAACGTAAAATGCCCCTTTTCCCACCATAAGGTACAAATATTTTTAGACCAATCAGCCCTCAATCAGTAAATGTGGTCAGTAACATTCTGCTGGGGAGGAAGACCTGGAAGCCATGATGCTGAGGGTACTCTGTCTCTAAGGGAGTTCAAACATGCAACTGTTGCGTGTCGATTTAGGGGTATCAACATTGTTTAGGTGAAATTTAGTGCAGCCTGGGTTGACCAAAATGCTGACATAGCCTAAGTAAATATTCTGAGTCAATACTGAGCCGGTGTTGACTGAAGGTGTCAGAGAGGCTTGAGTAAATATTTTGTGTATGTATTTACTTAGTTGCTAAAGAAGCCTGACTGAATCAAATGTGAAGAGGTTGGGGGAAAAAATCACAGGAAAAACTCACATTCCATGTACCAACAGATAAATATCTTAATAGGAAAGATGATCATTAACAGTACTGGATATTTAAAGTCAAAAGATAATGACTTATTAATGGGACATAGTAATATAATTAACAGATGGACAGAGTACATAGACGAATTGTATGATGATAATAGACCAGATGTGGAACTGCAGACCAACAACAATGGTCCAATAATGACTGCAAAAGTCAAGGCTGCATTGCATCATATAAAGATAGGAAAAGCACCCGGGCCAGAAAGATAGGAAAAGCACCCGGGCCAGACAACATCTCACTGGAAGAAATGGAAGCACTGGGAGATTTTGGGAATTGAAATAATAACTAAATTTTTAAATGATATTTATGATAGTGGGTATATTCCAAATGACCTTTTAAAATCTATATTTATACAGCTCTGCCAAAGAAACCAGGCACTTTAAAATGTGAAGACCATTGCACAATAAGTCTTATGAGTCACATGACTAACATTTTACTGAGAGTAATTATGAGAAGAATAAGAAACAAAATTAAACCAGAAATCAGCGATGAACAATGTGGATTTGTAGAAGGAAAAGATACAAACAATGCCATATACATCCTAAGGACATTGTCAAAAAGAGCTATAGAAGTAAAGACTGATTTGCACTTATGCTTCACAGACTATATAAAAGCATTTGACTGCCAAACATGAAGAAGTAATCAAACTGTTAGAACAATTAATCATTGATGGAAAAGATCTTCGAATAATAAAGTATATGTATTCGCAGCAAACAGCAGCAGCTATAAGAATTAACAACTGTTTAGGTACATTTCAGAGCATAAAGAGAGGCGTACGACAAGGATGTGTACTATCACCTGATTTGTTTTCAATATACAATGAATATATAATGAGATCTTTAATTTATATGTCCGCAACTGTGGTTAGTGGGCACAGTATAAACAATTTACGTTATGCTGATGACACAGTCTTGATAGCAACAAGTCAGAAAGAACTACAGGAAATGATAGACATTGTGGTGAAAGAAAGTGGAAGAATGGGGGTCTCAGTTTAAAAAATGGGAAGACAGAAGTAATGGTGGTATCAAAGAAAAGAATTATTCCTGAAAAAAAGTCAATGGTGTTATTTTGGAACAAGTACAGAAATTTAAGTATCTGGGCACATGGATAACATCAGATGGAAGATGCATTACTGAGATAGGAAACAGAATAGGACGGGCAAAAACTGCATTTTATAAAATGAAGAACATCTTATGCAATATATCTTTGTCATTGAGAGTTAGAAAAAGAATTCTTGCTTGCTAAATACATCAATTTTTAACATTCGGCTGTGAATCTTGGACAATCGGTAGGTAGGCCAAACAATTTCTTGAGGCCTCAGAGATGTGGTTTTACAGAAGAATGCTTAAAATACCTTGGACAGCCAAAAAGAGCAACCAAGAAATTTGTTAAGAGGCGGAAGCCCAAAGACAACTTATCACATAATCAGAAGGAGACAGTCATCATTTTTCAGCCATGTTATGAGAAGAGGGAAAATGGAACATGTTGTGACCACTGGAAAGATCTGTGGAAGGAGAGATAGAGGAAGACAACGAGAGAAGATTCTTGACAGTCTTGTTGCATGGCATGGAGGTGTGTCAGCACACAAACTGATACATGCTGCAGCAGATCGTAGATTGTGGAGAGGTATGATCGCCAACGCCAGTCGGCAAGGCACCTGATGATGATTGACTTAGGACAGGAGTTGACCAGTAGACTCATGGGGTGTCAACCGGTCTGGGTAAGGAGTTACAACAAAGTCATGCCGAGCAAGGCTGATATGAGTGAAAAATGTGCAGAAGGTGGGAACCTCAATTATCATGGGGGGACTATCAGAGAACCAACTCATGTGTACAGTCCAGAGAGCAAAGCACAGCAGTCCAGAGTTGAGGACTGTGTCATCGAAAAGAGCTGTGAGATAACTGTCCTTGAGTGACGACATATGTGGGGATCATGGTCATTACTGAAACAAGGCAGTGATTCTAAGGAATCTCGTAGATGACGGCGTCGCCTGAGGGGGCTCAGAACTTTGTAGTCGTGCTGGTTAGTGTAGAATCTATCGATGTGGCTGATGTTGCTGTGTGCATTTGGGAGTTTAAGGAATGTAGGTTCTCAGTCAGCCGAGGTAAAAGTGCCTGTTAGAGTATATCAACAGAGGTCAGCTGTGTTGGTGAGATGGAGTCTGTTCATCCTTATTTCTAGTCCTGACCTGGGAGTCAGCCAGCGACCGAGGAACTGAAGCGGTGAGCTCAAGAGTCTGATCGACAGCAAGTTGTAAGTTGTGTCATGGAGCGCCGCTAGAACTGTTGGCGAGTATGAAGCGTAATGAGGTTACTTCCATGTTAGCCAACATGAGAACACGTGGCACGTTACTTAATACCATTTTCTTGTGTACAGGTTGGTAGAGCCAAACGTTCTTGTGAATAAATGCATGACGGCTAACCACTGTTGAGTCTTCCTGACAGTATGCTCATGCGTTGTGTACAACAGTTTGGAGTTTAAGAGAAAGTCATATCCTAGACACTTGGTTATATGTCTGTGTGCTGTCACCCATTATTAGCACACAACAACAACCCCAGACAAGCATGCCAGCCAATATATCACTGCAGCTCTCATTCACATTAATTAAAGGTGAATGTGTTTCCCGGTACTGACAGACTGGCCCTACCATCAGACATGATGTCAGCCACAACAACTGAGAGAAACAAGAGGAAATCAGGGTTTTCTTTTGTTTCACACATCAGTGTCAACAGTGTGTATCAAATGTCTCCACTTGCTATATCACAAAATGTACAAACCTATAGCTGAATATGTTGAAGCAGTTTTGGGACAAAGGATCTCTGCTTGTTTGTGGTACTCAAGAGCAGCTTCATATTTTCCCAGTTTGCGACTAGTGTGACCTAGATTATTCAACAAAGGCTCCCACCTCTCAGGAGGCATTTCATCACCAACAACCTGGATGCAGCTCAAAGCTTTCAGAAAACATCTCTCTGCCTCCAGGTAACTGAAAATACAAAATCATAATTTATTACTGCTTCAAATGAGTGGAAAGATATAAATAATTTGTATTATTTATCTGTCTGTCTCTAAGCTGTAGCCACAATTAGGTAGCATACTATCCACTTAGCTGGATCGTCATGTGCTCGAATCCACATCAAGGAGGGATTTTTCAGACCTGGGCCTAAAATAGGCACCAGGAAATTTACGCTAATACAATATGAGGCTAGCATTAAATACCCAATATTTCTCTTGTAGTGAAACAAGTTCTTTCACTCTGTGAATCACAAAGCCATTTGTCTCTCAGTCTTTCTCTGCTCCCTCCTTTACCTCTCTAAACAAAATTACAGAATCATAATTTTCCCCCTTTCTTTAAAACAAACATGCAAGTGATTTATTACATTTATGTATAAAATAACCCTTTCTTGAGGTGAACCCAATGACTACCACAATCACATATTATGCGTCCGCCGACTTTTATGTAAAAGCTAACACGATTGCTCCCCCTGCAATCATAACTTTGGATGCTTGCTACCATGCGAAAATTGCAACTTTGGCAATAAATGTTGTTAAAACCATTAGCCCATTCATTTCTATATGGTTTATTAAGGGAAACAATTTGGTGGTGATTAAGGTAAATTTTCCACAATTTATTTTGGTGAGCTCCCAATTTGGTGGTGAGTAAAACTGTTTCAGTATGTATTGTAAATTTGTCCATTATGGCTTTGTGGCTTATTTTGTTTGGTGAATCCCCATTGTCCATAATACATAAATTTCATGTTTAAAGTCTATACTGCTGTCGAAAAAAGATTCATTCAATTAGGTGAAAAAATACAAAAAAAGTTTATATAAAATAGTTGTGAATCTATTGTATTTTTTAGTACACACTAAAATACATGGTATCTGGCAAAGTGCAAGGGTTAACAGATGTGGTAATCGGTGGGTTAAATATTCATCCAAATGTATGTATAGTCTACAAGTTGAGAGCTGTGATTATATTGCAGCTTTTTTCTTCTACCCATTTTGCAGTGAACACCATGCATGGCTTCTTTGTATTACTGTTACTGACTATTGACCTAGAATATGACAACAACAATATACTAACATGAATGTAATTTAATGGACTCTGACAGGCCCAAATGTAACCTAATGGTTGAATGGGGTTTCTGAGACTTGCGCCCGGGTGATTCTCTTAATGGTAGCATTTTGTGTAACCGGGTGATTCTCATCTCAATGGTAGCATTTTGTGAACTGGGTGATTCTCATCTGAATAGTAGCATTTTGTGTAACCGGGTGATTTTCTTAATGGTAGCATTTTGTGTAACCGGGTGATTCTCATCTGAATGGTAGCATTTTGTGAACCGGGTGATTCTGATCTGAATTTTAGCATTTTGTGTAACCGGGTGATTTCATCTGAATGGTAGCATTTTGTGAACCAGGTGATTCTCATCTGAATGGTAGCATTTTGTGTAACCGGGTGATTCTAATCTGAATGGTAGCATTTTGTGTAACCGGGTGTTAATCACGCATTGTGTGGTCCTGGTGAGGTTGAACTTCATTCACTCAGCAGCCTGATTATCTTTACTTCAATATCCTCTTCATGTTGCTATTGACACATGAGGCGTTCACAAGTGATCTCCATTGCTGTCGGTCTGCTGCTTTTCTGCCTATGGTATCCCATATGTCAGTTTACATTCCTTCATTTCCCATTCTCATGTCCTTCTCCAGCTTTCCTCAGGTTGTCCATGTCTGTTTTCCCATCTGCTGTCCACCGGAGAGTTGTTTCTGCCAGTGTCACAAGGCATTCTGCAAACATGTCCAAGCCATCTCCATTGTCTTACTTTGATAACATTTGCCAGTGATGCACATTCTTTCCTCCTCAGTTCTTCATTTGTGATCTTGTTTGGCAAAAATATTCATAGAATTCTCCTTAAACATTTATTTTGAAAAGTCTCTAGTTTATGTGTAATTCCCGCTTTCATTTTCCAACATTCGCTGCTGTATAATAGTATTCCTAAAATGTTGCTCTTGTATATTCTGAGTTTGTCTTTAAACTAAATCCCTTTGACTTTCATATATTGTTAAGCATGGCAAATGCTTGATTTGCTTTGTTTATTCTTGAAGTTACATCCTTTTCAGAATCTCCATCTGGGGTACTTTACTTCCGAACTATATAAATTCTTCAACATCCTCTATAGCTTCATCATTTAAGATAACTGGATTTTCTGTTTTGTAATTATTTCTCATTACTTTTACTGGTGTTTATTCTGAGTCCTATCTTAAGGGCTGTCGTTGAAAGTCTTTCCATCTTTTCCTGAGCGTTAACATGACGGCTTGATATAAGGCTGATGCCATCTGCATAGTCCAAATCCTCTAAAACAGAGGTATGTGACCACCTGATGCCTCTTTTTCTATCTCGTGTAACTTCCTTCATCAGCCAGTCAATGGCCAAATTGAACAAAAGGGGGATAGTATGTAACCCTGTCTCACTTCTGTGTTGACAAAGAAACTTTCTGTTTTATGATTATCACAAACTACCTTGCATTGAAAATGGCTGTGATCAAATTTACCATTTTCTGTGGTACACCATAGTGACGCAAAATCTTGCATAGTGATTCCCTATGCAGGCTATCAAAGGCTTTTTCAAAATCCACATAGGTCATATAAACTGCAATATTCCATTCGTTTCTTTGTTAAATTATTTGACGCAGCGTGAAGATGTGATCAAAATATGAACAGACATAAAATAATATGCCTGAATGACTCATACACAGTTTACAGAAAGGTGAAGTACTTTCATATCAAACGCTATAATGGCTGGAATAGAAAAGAAATGCGGTGTGATATTGGGAAAGCCAGCAGAGAAAACCAGCATAAAAGTGGGCACAGGAAAGTGCACGAGGCTTGGGAGTTGTGAGAGTTTCTTTCAGAAAGACTGTGATGAGAGCAACATTCTGGACATGACCTGCCACATGATGTTGATTATCATGGAGTGGTGAGAAAAAGGCACTGCTGGAAAGGACATTAAGAAAACCTGTTGACCCTGTCATCAGGTAAGTGCTAGTTCTGCAGTAATTTGAATTTCTGTGGCTTTACAGCTTTAAGCAGCTGCCACTATGCCTGTACAACAGTTCTGGTTCCCTTTGTGACTGCATAATGTGTAGATGGGCCAGGTGTGACTATATTTACTTTAAAAAATAGAATTTAAAGGATTTTTAAGGTGAAAATGACCTTTAGTATTTATGATGTCAATATTACACGATATTTGTCATAACAAAAAGTTATGGGCTGATTACTTCCATTCATTTGCTGCTATAATAGTAGGGGAAAATGGTTAGAAGAATGTAAAACATTATTTTTAGTGACTTGAAAGGGGGTGGTGTGGAGTACTGCAGTGGCCATCGATTAGCCTATCTGCTTGGTGGTCAGTTTTTAATCTCTTGAACTTCATTTATTTTTATTTTTTAAATGCAAGGCTCTCAATTTCTTCTGCTTCTTTTTCTTCTCTTCTTGTTTTTTAGGGTAGATTTTCAGAGAAATATGAAAAGGTCTTTTTTTTTTTTAAAGATTAATAAAAAGGGGGCAGAGAGAGAGGGTTAATTAATTATTACCACTAAAACTTTTTCTTTGGAAATGACAGAGAAGCCTGCAGGTAGAGGGGGCCTAAAACACGAGGACAGAATTAAAGACAGATAAATGAAATAGGGGCAGCACAGAGTAGCTACATGAAAAAGCAAAAGATATGAGGACTCGATGTGAACTTACTGGTGGCCTATGTTCCACCAGGATACTGAAGGCACAAGGGGAAGAAATATAACCGCTAGTACAGTGCCAATACTCTTCAATCAGATATTACTCCAAAGAAACTACTCAGTAAAATGGGGAACTTACTATAAAGTTATAATTTACTACAAACAGGCTAACTACAAAGAGACTACACTCCAATGAGGCCACTTACTCCAAGTTTCCAAATGCAATGACCCCCATCTCATGCAGAACAAAAGGGTCCTCTGGAGCTATACTGAGGGCCTGGCTAAAGAAACGTTCAGCAAGTTTAGGATTGTTGGTGAGTCCATACTCCAGACCAATGTACAGCTGTGGTAGGTGGCACCTGCATGTGGATTGGTAAAAAAAATCAATTGTAATCAAGTCGTTGAAACTTATTCCTGCCTCCATATTTGAGACCATCGCTGCTGTGGGTGTGTAGTGGTAGACAAGGACATGATTGAAACCATTGAAATAAAGCATTATTTGGGATTTTATTTGTAAAACTTCAGATGTCTGCAGTGTGAAGCAAAACTTTGATAATTTTTTTTTTTTTAAAGCATAACCCCTTCTAAGTAGGTTATCTTTAAAAGATATGACAATTTTCAAGGTGAATAAGAATTTAACAAAGAGTTGTAATGATAAAAAGAAGCCTAAGATAGCAAAGACGAACAGGTCAGAAGAAACATATTTTTTTCTGAATTCTCTTGTCGGTGGGTTAGAGGTATCAAAGTTCTTAGAACTTAGAAATTCTAGTAAACCATGGTTCTGATTTATCAAAGCAGAAAACTTAAGAGTTGATTTTGACAACAGTGTGAGCATCAACCACTGAGTGTCAATGACAATCTATTTAACATAAAAAATTTTTTTAAACAGCCAACAAATGCTGGGGCTGGTTTGGTCAGTTCTGTAAAAGTTAGACAAGTAACAGTTTTGTTGTTGTTAAAAACCTAACAACTATTTTTTTTTTCTTCTGCATTCATCCAAGAACATAATTACATTCTGCCTATTATAGCATTACCTTTCTGCTAGAAAATTTGACTTCTTCAAGCATTTGTCACCTGGATTAGTTTTCCTAGATCAATACAAATGACTTACTAAAAAAAATGTACCCTGAACTGCATACATTACTTTGTAAGCAGGCATTCCTTAACTGTTTCCCACAGAATGCTGTTTTTCTGGTATTTAAAGGCTTTTGTTGACATGAATTCGTTGGGCGGTGGCCACTACATCTATATTATAGCTATGATCCTGTCTACAACTGCATACTGTGTTGACATGAGACATGGCGGGTATGACTATTTAAGCTTCCCCCCCCAAAAAAAATCTGAGATTTTTGGTATTAGAAACTGTATTTCTGAAAACTGTGACATCATTTTTGATATCAGAATCTCATAAATTTATCACTTTGTAGTTTCTAGGGTAGTTTCAGATAATTATAAAGGTAGGTTTTTTTGTTTACTTTTTTCAAAAATAAAATTTTGAAAAAGGTCTTTCAAGACTTTTACGGGATAGAAGTATTTGTTCAAGATAAAAAGATTGAAATATGCACCTGAAAGTAACAACTTTATACAGTAGAGAGAGTGAAGAAGGTGGAAGGAGGTCACTAAAGAAAGAAACAAAAAGAGAGAGAGAGAGAGACAGACAGACAGACAGACAGACAGACAGACAGACAGACAGACAGACAGACAGACAGACAGACAGACAGACAGACAGACAGACAGACAGACAGACAGACAGACAGACAGACAGACAGACAGACAGACAGACAGACAGAGAGGGAGAGAGAGAGAGAGAGAATTGGACGGAGTAGCAGTGAAGGTGAGAGAGAAAGAGATAAGTAAAGACAGATAAGCTATATGGATGGGACAAACAGGGCTGGAGAAAAAAATACCATCAGGTGACTACTTTAAAAAGAAAGCAATTTTTAAAGCAGTATCAAATGAACAGAAAGAATATCTAAAACTGAGATATATATATATACCCCCTCATGATTTGTGAAGCTGTGAAGTAGGCTGCCATAGCTTGATCGTGGTCCTTATTCACACCAAAAGTATGTCCGTATGCCAACCACGAAGGTCCATGTGCTCTTTCCAGTGTTGTTGCTTTACTGAAAATTTGAGAACCCATAAAAATTAACTCTACAAGAGCATAATCACAACATCAACAAAACAAAAATATGATCTAGTCTTCTTCATATGCTAATCTGAACAACCTTCAAATGCAAATTAGAACAGTAATTAAAGTTTTATAGTTTCATTAAAATGTTAACATGTGTTAGAATATAACTAAAATATAAAATACTGGATCAAACAGAACACTAAAAAAAAAAAAAAGCAATATTAGAACAATACAATTGTTATAACCATTACTCGAACACCCCAATGTAAGTAAAGAAAACAAATGCCAAAAAAAAACAGCATCTGATAGCTTACTGATACTCTGTCATGACAACAACAAAATTCAACTTTATTATTTGCTATTGCATACATATGTTCAGTCTCATAGAGATCATGTTTAATATGTGCTTAAAGTGTAATAAAATGTGTGTGAATGTGAGATAATTGTTCGCTAGGAGAAGTGTGACATTAAAATTGAAACTGTGACCAGTTTGGCAAACCAGTGGAAGATTTCTCCATACAGTGGTGTTCAAAAAGAATTTAGGAGATGTGTGTGAACCAAGTTTACCAAATAAGACTAGTATATAATGGAAACATTAAATATATGCGGCTGGGGCAACAGAGGTGAGGAGATTATAGAACTGACGGAAAAACATCAAGTGAAAATTGAAGGGACGGGAGATGAAGAGACTGCACAAATCTGTGTACTGGCATATGTTGTTCTGATACTCTGGAATGGATAAGAGACAATGTGAAAAACACAGACACTAAGATTGGGAGTAATGTTTTAGACATCAGTTACATCTCAAAAAGAGCTATTTGCATTAAAATACAAAGAGGCAGAAGAACACAAACCACATGCAAGAGTCCACATCCTGACATAGAAATTATGGTAAAGAATAACTAGATAAATATGAACTAAACGATAAAATTTCCAAAATTAAACCAACAGATGAACTTAATGTAATGGAAGACTTCAAAGGTAGAAAATAAAAGGACAGCTTTTTCAAGATATCTGGCAAAGTGTGGATATAACAACAGTCAGAGAAATGGAATTTGGGAAAGACCACAAGAAATATGTGCACAACATAACCTTGGAATTACCAACACTATTTCTGACCAGAGCCTCTCATTTGTTTACTTGGTACAAATAGAATGATCCAAAAGTGAAAGGCCAAACTAATTATAGAGTGACAAGAAAAAGAGACTTCAGTGAGCTCACAGCAAAACCTTGTAACACGAACTCACTTAGGAAGAACACTTAGTGAACATGAACACAATTTTGGTTCCAGCTAGGTGGTATTATTGTTATTAGTCACATAGTTTGCAAAAATTTCTTTTTAAACTCAATTTTCAGCCCTTTGGAATTTGTGTTAACATTTTACTGTATAAGTATTTAAAAATATCATAGGATAATGATTTTTTTTTAAAAAGTTAGTTGAGTATCCTTTACAAGATGTTGCAGAACCAAACCCAGCATTTTTTGGCTGTTATTCTTCTTTTAGACAAATTTACATACAGTAGTTTGCCATTGCTTTCTGGATGGTTAGCTTTTCAATACTACTGTCGAAACCAATGCAAGGCGCAAGGTCTGCAGCTGAGATCGAACCTGGCACCCCAACAATATGAAGTGTGCTCGCAACGCCTAAGCCACAGATGCTTACATGATGATTTAAAAAAAGTAAATTTATATGGAGGAAAGAAGCGATTTAACACTGAAATTATAAAATGGAAAGAACTATAGAAAGCTAGAAGGGAAAGAGAGAGAGAGAGAGAGAGGCAAGGAGACAGAAGGAAAGAGAAGCAAAGAGAAAAGGGGGAAGAGTAAAAAAAAGAGAGACAGAGGGTAGGAAAAAAAGGGTGTGAGAAAGAGGTAACAAAAGACAGACATACAGAAAAGAAGGGGAAGGATAAATAGAGATATGAGAGGGAGGGAGATAGGCTGACACAGATAACTGAGGAAGGAGAGAAAGGGGGCAAAAATACATAGAGATATAGAAAGAGAGGGATGGAGGCAGACACAGATAGATAAGACAGGGAGGGAGAGAGATGGAACCAAAAGTCACACAGATACAGAAAGCAAGGGGAAAGAGACAGCATGTAGGCGAGGGGAAGGAGGAAGAGGAGTGACAAAGAGAAGGTAGGGCAGATAGCGAGACAGACAAAATCACATTTTGTCTCAATTAATTAGCATAAGGATGTATATTGAGTATAGCTGCAATCTGTTTCTTGGAAATTACAATGCATTCAGTTTTGCTCATGTTTAATGATAATCTCTTTTCACATTTCTCTATCACCTTATCTTCAATCACCTGTAGACTACTTTCTTTATCTTTCTTTTGTCAATATCTGCTTATGGGGCTGGGCGTTTCAGTTCATCAGACGTTTGGCAGCCGAGCCAGGGCACCCTTAGAAGCTTGATATGCTGTGATGTTATGTAGTCTCAAGTTGTCAGTGACTCCTTCAACTGATCTTCTTCTCGGTCTTTCCTGGCCTCTTGATGTTTCGATTTTCAAATTGCACGCTGCTGCTGGCATCATTGGTTTCATTCTCACTTGATGGTCAAACCATTTCATTCTTTGTTTCTCAATAAATTTGACAAAGGGTGTTATTCTAACAGTTCTTGTGATCATTTAATTTCTCACTCAATCTCTTCTGGTTTTCTCTCTCATTTTCTCTCTGGACACACATTTACACCGATGTATCATTGGAGGGAGCAGACAAAAAAGGAGGATCTGGATCGGTCATCATGCTGCAAGATGGGACCACAGTAGAAAAGTCATGCGCCTCCAGAAGACTCTCAACAAACTTCAGAGCAGAGCAGCAAGCAATTATTGATTCAGCCAAAGTGCTTGAGGAAAGAAAAATTAAAAACAGCAAAAATGTTTTCCTTTGTGACTGCATGTCAGTCCTCCAGGCGACTCACAGGGACCCACGAGACAACATGGAAAGAGAACTGACCTGTCAGCTAAACAGACTCACAGAAAACAATCAAATTGCTCTCCAGTGGATCCCGGCTCACTGCGGCATACCAGGAAATGAGTTAGCAGACAGACTTGCAAAAAATTGAACAAAGGAGAAACAACACGCCCATTCATTGTCATTACCATAAATCAGAACACTTATCAAAGGAAAATAAAGGGATTGTGGAAAGAACAAACTAACAGTAAACATCCACAAGACCCCATCAGCAGACTCAACAGAAAGCAACATACAACAATTTTCCGTCTATGAACAGGACACTGCAGGCTCAACTACCACATGCATAAAATAAAGAGTGTACAGTCCCCACAGTGTGCCTGTCAAACAGGACCCCAAACCCCTCAGCACATTCTGCAGACCTGCCCACTCTACCTGCAACTTCAAAAAGACACCTGGCCTCAAGAGCAGAGTGTGCAGAGCAAGCTATGGGGAACCATGCAGGACCTGCAGCTGACATGCGAGTTCATAGAGGCAACCCACCTGATGGTCTGATCTGAGCATACAAAACCAAACGCAAAGAAGAAGAAGAAGAAGAAGAAGACCATCTTTAGACTGAACAGACTGACATGACATTTAGCACGTATGCATTTGGCAGTAAACACAATTACTGGAAATATGCAAGTAAATAATCGTTACCTTTGTCTTCCCTAATCCACTGTCTGTGTGGACTGGCTCTTGCTATCTACCAACTATAACTGTCAAATCTACTAACCAGTAAGTAATAATCATGAACCTAACGATGTTACTGTTTAAAAAAAAAACCAATAGTTTATCAATTGTTCCTATAGTCACAATATAGGAAATTCATTTACCTCAGGTACCATCTGGCTGGCAAAAAGTTTTCTGTAACCATATAGTAGCAACCAACCGCAAACCAGGATATCTATTACAAACAGACACCATGAATGATGATGATGAACATTCTTGTGAAGATGATAAATCAAGCTAACATAGGAGCATACTCTGGCTGTCCATAATACAGCAATACTGGATCAACATAATATTTCTCTGTCACCCATCTTTCCTCAGCATAATATCTCTTTTTTCTCAGCATCTCCATGTTTTTAATGAAAATCTTCCATGAATCTCTGTTCTTTCCTCAGCATCTTCCATGCTGTTTAATCTCTGTCGCCCATCTTTCCTCATCTTCCATGCTGTTTAATCTCTGTCATCTTCATCTCTTCCATGCATCTTCATGCTTTTAATCTCTGTCACCCATCTTTCCTCAGCATTTGTTTAATCCATGCTGTTTTTAATCTCTGTCGCATCATCTTTCCTCAGCATCTTCCATGCTGTTTAATCTCTGTCACCCATCTTTTTAATCCTCAGCAATCTCTCCATGCTCAGCATTTTCCATGCTGTTTAATCTCTGTCACATCCAGCATCTTTCCATGCTGTTTAATCTCTGTCACCCATCTTTCCTCAGCATCTTCCATGTTGTTTAATCTCTGTCACCCATCTTTCCTCAGCATCTTCCATGTTGTTTAATCTCTGTCACCCATCTTTCCTCAGCATCTTCCATGCTGTTTAATCTCTGTCGCACATCTTTCCTCAGCATCTTCCATGCTGTTTAATCTCTGTCACCCATCTTTCCTCAGCATCTTCCATGCTGTTTAATCTCTGTCGCACATCTTTCCTCAGCATCTTCCATGCTGTTTAATCTCTGTCGCACATCTTTCCTCATCTTTCTGTTTAATCTCAGCATCTTCCATGCATGTTTAATCTCTGTCACATCATCTGTTCTCTCAGCATCTTCCATGCTGTTTAATCTCTGTCACCCATCTTTCCTCAGCATCTTCCATGCTGTTTAATCTCTGTCGCACATCTTTCCTCAGCATCTTCCATGCTGTTTAATCTCTGTCACCCATCTTTCCTCAGCATCTTCCATGCTGTTTAATCTCTGTCACCCATCTTTCCTCAGCATCTTCCATGCTGTTTAATCTCTGTCACCCATCTTTCCTCAGCATCTTCCATGCTGTTTAATCTCTGTCGCACATCTTTCCTCAGCATGTTCCATGCTTTTAATCTCTGTCACACATCTTTCTTTCCTCAGCATCTTCCATGCTGTTTAATCTCTGTCACCCATCTTTCCTCAGCATCTTCCATGCTGTTTAATCTCTGTCACCCATCTTTCCTCAGCATCTTCCATGCTGTTTAATCTCTGTCACCACTTTCCTCAGCATCTTCCTGTTTAATCTCTGTCAGCACATCTTTCCTCAGCATCTTCCATGTGTTTAATCTCTGTCACCCATCTTTCCTCAGCATCTTCCATGTTGTTTAATCTCTGTCACCCATCTCTGTCGCACATCTTTCCTCAGCATCTTCCATGTTGTTTAATCTTTCTCAGCATCTTCCATGCTGTTTAATCTCTGTCATCTTTCCTCAGCATCTTCCATGCTGTTTAATCTCTGTCACCCTTTCCTCATCTTTCCTCAGCATCTTCCATGCTGTTTAATCTCTGTCGCACATCTTTCCTCAGCATCTTCCATGCTGTGTTTAATCTCTGTCACCCTCAGCATCTTTGCCTCAGCATCTTCCATGCTGTTTAATCTCTGTCGCACATCTTTCCTCAGCATCTTCCATGCTGTTTAATCTCTCGCACACATCTTTCCTCAGCATCTCAGCTGTTTACTCTGTCGCACATCTTTCCTCAGCATCTTTCCATCAGCATCTTCCATGCTGTTTAATCTCTGTCACCCATCTTTCCAGCATCTTCCATGCAGCATCTTTCCTCAGCATCATGCTGTTTAATCTCTGCATCTTTCCTCATCTTCCATGTTTTAATCTCTGTCTCAGCACATCTTTAATCTTTCCTCATCTTCCATGTTGTTTAATCTCTGTCGCACATCCTCATGTTTTAATCTCTGTCACCCATCTTTCTCAGCATCTTCCATGCTGTTTTAATCTCTGTCGCACATCTTTCCTCAGCATCTTCCATGCTGTTTAATCTCTGTCACATCCACATCTTTCTCAGCATCTTCCATGTTGTTTAATCTCTGTCACCCATCTTTCCTCAGCATCTTCCATGCTGTTTAATCTCTTTCCTCAGCATCTTCCATGCTGTTTAATCTCTGTCATCTTCCTCAGCATCTTCCATGCTGTTTAATCTCTGTCGCACATCTTTCCTCAGCATCTTCCATGTTGTTTAATCTCTGTCACACATCTTTCCTCAGCATCTTCCATGCTGTTTAATCTCTGTCGCACATCTTTCCTCAGCATCTTCCATGCTGTTTAATCTCTGTCACCCATCTTTCCTCAGCATCTTCCATGCTGTTTAATCTCTGTCACCCATCTTTCCTCAGCATCTTCCATGCTGTTTAATCTCTGTCGCACATCTTTCCTCAGCATCTTCCATGCTGTTTAATCTCTGTCACCCATCTTTCTTCAGCATCTTCCATGCTGTTTAATCTCTGTCACCCATCTTTCCTCAGCATCTTCAATGTTGTTTAATCTCTGTCACACATCTTTCCTCAGCATCTTCCATGCTGTTTAATCTCTGTCACACATCTTTCCTCAGCATCTTCCATGCTGTTTAATCTCTGTCACACATCTTTCCTCAGCATCTTCCATGTTGTTTAATCTCTGTCACCCATCTTTCCTCAGCATCTTCCATGCTGTTTAATCTCTGTCGCACATCTTTCCTCAGCATCTTCTATGCTGTTTAATCTCTGTCGCCCATCTTTCCTCAGCATCTTCCATGCTGTTTAATCTCTGTCTCACATCTTTCATCATCACCTTCACATCTTTCATCATCATCTTTCATGCTGTTTAATCCCTGTCACCCATCTTTCATCATCACCTCCCATGCTGTTTAATCCCTGTCACCCATCTTTCATCGTCACCTTCCAGGCTGTTTAATCGCTGTCTCACATTTTTCATTATCATCTTCCATGCTGATAGGCACAAGCAGTAATGTTTGGCCATTTCACATGATTATTGTAGTCTTAGATGAGGTCTGTGTTTCTGTCCATTGCCATACAATCAAGCCATCTAGGTATTAATCTCATTTAAATTTTACAGCACAATTTAATAAACATGGTCATCATCATGAAAAGTTATGAAACCAAAATTGTGATAATAATCTATTATTTTTCTGATAAACCTCCACAACATATGCAAAGCACTGAGAGCACTCACCGATTTGTCTGGGTAATAATCCACCAACTTGTGTGCCAGGTAAAAGAGTTCTGGTAATAACAGAAAATAATAGGTTCAGTTTTATATTAGGAGCATTTATTATTCAAAATGACCTGAGCTTGTCTTCAAGCATGTTTTTTTTTCCCTCCACCATTGCTTTCATTTCTGCATCAACTATTGGTGGCACTAAATCATGGCACTGTCCTGTCAGGGTGATGACCACCACAAAGTACTGCTTGTATTTGTTTGGTATGGGTATCCTCCTTCTTCTTTTTCTTCTTCTTCTTCTTTCGTTCGCTTGAAATAAATTATCCATACCTGCAATGTTGTCTCTAGTATAAACTTCACTGTCTTTTGTAATTCTCTCAGCAACCCGTAAAGTTTGACTTGCACCAATGTTTCTCTTGGCCAAAAGTTTAGTATGGGTCTCCATTCCTCTCCACGGTTTATGTCTTGAAGGGAAATCACACGTTACAAGTACTGACTCTGAACGGCCAAACCAAGACTGGCCTCATTTAAGTCTGTTGCCTTTACATGTATTCAGCTCATCATTTAGTAGGTGTGTAAAGACCTCAGTGATTTTGAGTTAGGCACAGGCTTGGCACATTTCGAGCCTGCTGTTAATATGAAAGATCTAGTAGGTATATCTGCTCTACATGATATGTCTTTGGTGTAGCCAAGTATGATGCGCATTGCTTCATTTTCTACCCTTTCTAGTCTGTCGATTTGTGTCTTGCTGAGGGTGAGGATTGCCAGTACATTTTCTATGACAGAGAGGACTAGACCCTGATAGAGGCTGACTAAAAGCCTTTGTTGACCACATGGAACCAACTGTAAGGTGCTCATTCTATCAATAGCAATGTAAAAAAAAATGTTTAACTAGTTGTTAAATGCTGTTAATATTCACTGAAAATTATCATCCTTCAGTCAACCTAAAAAAATGAAAAAGCAGAAAATATAACTAGAAAATCTTGCAAAATAGAAAGATACACATGGATACAGGTAATTATTTCTCCTAGATTTCATCAATAAAGGAAAAAAATTAAATTGCTTACCAACAACAAAACTGAAATAATACAACCCTTTATAAGCCATCCACGTTTCAGATGTCCCAGATATACCAGCTACATTGATGCTACTGAACAGGCAGACATAGGTAAGATCTGCTGATGAAGAAGGGTGTGAAGTATACAGCACTTCAACTGGGCGAGTGTAATCACGGTGCAAGAAAGTTTCAGGGTATTTAATGAAGTAAATGTACACTACTGTGGACTCTCTTGTCACACAAAAAAACATTGGGACTGGCTCACAGATTTTTAAAAAATCCCTGGTAACAGGCTGCTCACTGGTGCACAGAACAGTGCTGGGGATAACAGACAGGGCTTGCAGAAGCTATGGTGGATGCAGAAGTGATCTGTATAAATGATGGAAGGCCAACTAGAATGGCAATAAGACCCGGTGATGAAGATACAGCTACCAACCTATCTTTTGTTACCCAGTCAGAAGTACTGGACACACAAAATGGATGGTCCTAAGTGATCATGGAAGTGACAATCTGCCATGCTCAGTATTGATTTCTAAACCAAATCTTCTTTGCATTCACCAGCTTTTAATTGCTACAGAAGGTTCTGGTTGTTTGCCAACTTCTGAGCTTTAGTCTTGTTCCAGAACTTGGGTTTTGCGTGCACATTTATTTCAGAGATCTGGCCTATTTGTATGCAGACTGCTGATAAGTAGCCTCTCAGGCATATGCACTCCGACTTCAAAGGAAACACCCCTAACTTGTCAACATGCTTCTTGGAGAAAGGAGAGGAGGGGTCTATTCCCTCCCGCAACGGAGTCACAGAACTACATAGGGACTAAACTAAGCAAGAACAAGGCTATGAGAACATGCAGGACCTTCAAGCTTGAGTCATCCAACACCATTCACGGAAACCTCCAACAAAATGCATGCAACAAAGCCACCAGCTTTACTTTTTGCAGCCTCCATGGTGGACCCCAGAAGTACAACAGGCATGTTGTTACAATGAGAGCTACAGTTAACTACTAAAGACTTCAGTAGATACCCCAAATGTGAAGAAAGCAAAAAGAGATTGGACAGAAAAGGCAGAAGAGTTCAAGCAGTGTGCTGGCTGCAGAAGATCAGAATAGAGTACTTATGGGAATGCCCAGTGCTATTTTGTATGTTCTTTACTCAACTCAATGTTTTAATTAACAACATAAGCAACAGGTTCAGGAAATGACAAATTCAGAAAAGCAGGAGAAATGAAATATGTGTGTGTGTAATAATGAGTAGTGATGACAGCTGAGCTAACGACTTCTAAACCAGGGCTTCTGATTTAAGTTTATTCAGGGGTTACATTTTAAAGACTGGGTTTGTCACAGGCCATTGCCCTGAGTCCCAGCACAGAAAGACCATTAACACAATAAAACTGGCGATGATCCTTGTGCCACTTGCTGGAGTGAAACGAGGGAGGGGGCACAGACCTACTGACCCTTAAGCATGTCATAAAAAGTGACAATCCGGGGTGCTTCCTTCAAAATTGAAGCACATCTGCAAAAGAGACAAAAAACCAAGAGTCCTCAGGCAAATAAGCCATCTGTATAATGGATTTGCATGCAAAATTCAAATTTTGGAAAAAAAACACCGAAGTCCAAAAGTGGACACACAGCCATAACTTTCCCCTGATGTTTACATCCAGTAAACACTAAAAGAATAATGCTTGCAGATACTTGGCAAAAACTGCCTCTCTTTCTCACTGAGAATCTTATTTCAATTTATTATGCACAATAAATGATAAATAACTGTAATAGTAATGGTGATAAAAATTTAAAAACTCACCATTAGAATTTTTTCAGTTCTACAAGTACAGCTATATGGATGGGCAGACACTGCCTGTTGTAAGGATCCATATCTAAAATCCTGGGAGAAAACACAGCTGTATCAAAATATACTAAAACCCTTTAAACAAAATGTCACATTAATAATGAAAGGTCCCACGAAACAAAAAATATGCATGTTCCGAGAGTCACTGTGGTGTAGCGGCTAGATGCTCACCTGCGGTTCGGAAGGTCGTAGGTTCAGGTCCTGATGGAGCCAGACTTTTGTTCAAAAACGAACTTGGCTCCTAGGCTGAACCAGCCTTGAGTGGGTATCAGGTGCAGTCATATAAAGTAAAGGCAGCTGGTGGATGCTGACTACATCTCCTACCAAGTGCCGATTATACAGGTCTGGCCCTATATGCCCAATACGCATGAAGCCGTGGAAAAGGGTCCTTCATTTTACTTACATGTGGGTTCCAAGGCTCTATTCAAGAGAATAAAGAATAGACCCATTGCCCCTTGCCTTTTCTGCATGTAACAGGAGGCGACTAATTAGGGATGTTTCCTTCAAAGTCACAGTATATCTGCCTAACAAGCAAGCAACCAACGGTCTGAATATGAAAAAAAAACAGATACAGATGTGCACACAAAACTGAAGATCAAGATCAAAGTCCAGGATTCAATATACAACCAAATCCTTCTAAATGAGTTTACAGCCGGTGAATATTAGAGGAGTGAGATAATATCTTAAGCATGTTGTCTGTAAGGTTTTGGCATCTGCTAAGACATGTTCTGACCAACACTATTTTTTCAACATTATGTCATATTAGAACATTTTCTGAAGTTCAGTAAAAAATATCCTACACCCATTTTACTATTGTCCTAAGAGACAAAATAATGGGAAAATGACTGCTGAAGCTGGAGACTAAACTGCTGGGCTAGCAGCAAACATATGCATTAACCACTATACTGCTTCAGATTAGGTTCCACTGAAAACAAATGTTTACTTTGGGGTAGGGGGTCCATTTTCTGCTTTGTGTTGCAGGGCGTCAAAGGTTAACACATGATCTGTTTCAGAACTAGGGCACACTCGGCTGCCTGGTATGCTGTGATGTTGTGGGGTCTCAGGCTATCAGTGATTCCTTCAATATATTATCTTGTTGATCATCCCCTACCACCTGGTGTTTCTACTTTCATGTTTTTGTGCTCTTATTGCAGGCATCATATGATTTATTCTCATTAAATGGTAAAACAATTTCAGTCTTAGTTTTTCAGTGAATTTAATTATAGGTTTTGTTCCAATAGTTCTGTAGTTTCTTTGTTTCTCACACAATCTCTTCTAGTTTTGTTCACAGCCTTTTCAAACATCTCATTTCGCAGGAGGTTAGTTTTCTTTCATGTTCTTTGATCAATCTCAAACTCTGACACTAACAGCCCAAGGCTTATGAAGACTGCATTTATAATTTGTCTTTTTATCTCTTTTTGGGATAGCCGAGTGTTTTAATATTGGTGTCAGCTGGTATGTGATTGTAATGTGAATTCCCGGGGAAATCCCAGAGATCTCCCGATGGGGAGGACAAGGTCAGAGGACCAGTGATACAAGAGTAGAGAAAAATGAGATAAGTGGGTCTCGAGTATCCCATGGTGAGCGAAATAAGGGATACAAGAAAAGCATGAGACTGGAATGGAAGACGTGAACTGAGAGACGGTAGTAAGACAGTTGAAGTTCGGACCTAGTTGCGAGAGGTCATATGAGAGAGAACGCCTGAAGAGAATGGAGGAATTGTGAACACTAATAATTGTTCGAGAGAAGATATGAATGTTTCCTGATTGCCAGTTTCAACATGTACTAATACCCCTGCCTTATGCTTTAGTAGGAGATAGATGTGTGATTTGAGAGATACTGATGGATCAAAGCAGTGTGCGAGAGAATTGACCAGGCTGTCAGAAATCAGCCAGGCATAACGAACACGAGAACGGAAGAATGCGTTGTCAATGATATGTTTGATTCCGCGAATAAAGGTCTATAACTGAACGTTCGATTCTGGTGTGTCATAGCAACTAAGTGTTTGTCAATACAGCAATGTGGCATGTATAAACAAACCCCTAGCAGAGCACTTTACAGTGATATTGTTGGATTCTTGTTTCAATCTCTGTCTATTCTGCTATCACATATAAAGATGCTCACCAAGTATTCAAAAGGCTGAACCTGTTTAAAACTTTGATCTTTTATCTTTATGTCGATTGTTTGATGTGTGTAGTTTATGTGGTACTGTAGCCGATTAACTTGACTGTGGAATGGGCATTGGTTTTCAGCCAACAGGAGTTAGTTGAAATAAACCTGTTCATCCCCAGCTAGTTATATTTTTACTTCTTCTTCTTCTTCTTCACTCCCTCTTTTACCGCTGGGTGTCAAGGGAGTCCTGCTTCGTGCTCTCCTGGCTGCTTTGACCATTGATACATTGGGGTGCCATACAGTTTCTGATGTGTATCTTCCTATATTGTTCTTGGTCTGCCTCTTGCTCTACGTCCTTCTCCTCTTTTGGTATATGCCTTTTATGGTATAGCATCAGAAGGCATTTTCTCCAAATTGGCAAACCATTTGATTGGCTGTCATTATTACATGTAATTTAGAGCTGGATGTCTTCTGACTTTATCTCGTATGACCTCATTCCTGATTTTATATCTCTTCTAATCACTCCTACAGTCTTTCTCAGACACCTCATTTACATAATTACTAATTTTCTTTGATGTTTTGTTGTGAGTGACAACATCTGGCACTCACAGCATAGGGGGAAATCAATATGCTTTGTATCTTTGTGTTGATTGGGATTACCTTATGCTGTAAGAGGGGGCTAGCTGTCACAGTAATTGGCCTACTTTACTGCACCAGATGTTAATTTCTTCATTCAATTTACAATCTTCAGTGAATGTTGTTCCCAGATATTATATGACAGAAAGGATCAAACTCTGACAGAGGATGACTAAAAGCCTTTATTGATCACACATGGCAGCCATAACTCGCACTGCAGGCAAACCCTTTCTGACCCTGTTGATCATAGTATTAACTTGGAATCTGCAGCTAAGGCTTCGATCAAAACTCACTCCCACGTATTTTTAAAGTTCAGTCCTTGCTATCTCTTCACCATTCATATGCACAAAGGGGGTTATTGTGTGTACTATGTGACTGCTCAAAGAAAGCCAAGCTGCAGTACTTTGGCAGGGTTAATCTGTGAACTGGAGGTTTGACACCAACCTGCTATGCATCCCAGTGCCTTCTGGGGTTCTTCTACAACACTACCCCAGTTATTGATGTCGCATGCCTGCACTGCCAGATGTGGGAGGAGGCCTCAGGTCAAAAGAACAAGACATCCTGGACAGTTATGTGGGATCACCAGTGCTTGCGGTTAACTCTGACATTCAGTGCCAGTTCCCTAGGTCCAAAATTCCACAGGTGGCAGTGATGAATATTGAATATGGCTGTGGCTAGGGACTAACCAAGAGTCCATCTGTAGTATATTCTTTGCTTCCTTTGCTGGTTTGATTGATCTTGCTGAATACTATTCTCTATATGCCTTCATCTCTTTTAGTTGTGCCCCAAGTTTCAGAGCCATATAAAACGACTGGTCTTATCAACGTTTTTATATATTTTTATCTTGGTGTTGCCAGACAGACACTTTGATTTTAGCAGATGTTGAAGGGCACAGTATACTCTATATCCAGATTGTATTCTAGATTGTTTTTCTTCTCTCAGCATGTTGGAGCAGTTGAAGTTTGCACCCAAGTACTTATATGTTTCTGTTCGTTTGATTGTCATATTATTGACATGTATGTGGCAGGAGTTTATATCCTTTCCCAGTCATGTTATTATCATGTATTCTGTCTTATCTTGATTGACAACTACTCCTATTTTGTGAGCTGCTTCTTTTAAGAGAGTCAAGAGTCTTGCTCATTTCCTCCAACAATTTCAATGTTATCTGCATAACCGAGTATTCTTGTAGTTTCTCCTATAGTACACTCCTGTTTCAATTTCCTTATAATTTTCTCCAGGGACAAGTTAAAAAGAAGTGGGGACAGAGCATCGCCTGACTTGAAACCAGATGTTATTTGAAAAGTGCCAGACTTTCTGCATACTGACTTGCATACTGGTAATTCAGTAGCTGCTTACATAAGATAGTGCTTTGTCAAGTCATTCACAAGTCTATGGGAAAATGACTAAACACGTCCATAGCAGTAAAAGGGTTAGTGAGTTTTAAATATTTCCATTGTCATTTAATTTTCTCTAGGGATATTTTTCTTTTGAACTGTTCATTTCTACATGTATAATTGTATCTGGCAGTGTTGAAACAAATTTGTTACAATCAACCAGGTGTCATCAAAGCAAAATTTAACAAGACAGTCTACAATTTTGTTAGGCTTTACAATACTGAATTTACCAGTGGTGTAGTGATTTCAATCAAAGGCATGAGAAGGCCACTGTGATGTGTATAAAGAGTTACTCTGTAACTTACCTCAGGTGCTAGCCGGCTCTGGGCTGGTTTTATGGATCCTCAAGTAAAAATCCTGCTACACTGCCGATGTAGTCCAGTCTAGCTCTAATGAGCCCACCCCCACTGCATTGGTGACACTGACTTTCAAAACTCATTTGGAACATGGATAAAGTCCACTAGCCGAACATACTACTAAATGACAACCCTCGGTTGAAACGTCCGTCAAGTGGAAAAACTACTGACTGCTGAGATTGAGCCGTAAAACAACAAATCTGCTCACAGCCTAGATGGGCAACATCGCCTGCGGGTGATAACTCGCAGAACAACCCTGTCTCCACATATCCCTTGATGTCCCTCAATGACGTCATTGCGCTGAGGTACACAATGACCTTCTGCCACTGTCAGTGAGCTGATTTGGCACAAATATCTGTCAGACACATGTGCTATAGCACAGCAAGTCCTACCGAAAAAAAATCCCACTATTTGGTTTACATGTCCGCTACCACTGGTCCCATTCTCCAGCCTTGCCAGATGCATGCTGTCTTGCTAAGCTTCTAGATGATACAATGTTAGAGGCTCTGTCCCCACCTTTAGCAGCAAGCGAAGAGTTCCAATTCAATGGTACCAACAACTGTCTGATTGTATATTCGTCTCGCATTTCCTTGAGTGTTGAGCGTAGGCCAGATCCCCCAGTTGCTCCCCGCAGCGCCATTCTCCTCAGATTATAAGGATCTATTTGTGCCTCTGAACTGTTCACTCGCTCCCAAAAGGCTCTCACAACATCTAGCTTGTCATACATCAATTCACCATCAAGTGGTGCAGAACCAGCCAGTCTATCTACCTATTCATTTTTCAACACACTGGCATAATCTGGAGAAAATATCCAAAGTATGCTAACTACCCAGGACCTCTGAAGTGAGCCTTGCCACACTGCATAGAGCTTGCCTATCTAACCCCTTTTTCAACATGCTCTATGAGTCAGTTACAATCACAGCATGTGTGTACAGCTGATTCTCAAGCCAGTGGAAGGCAGCAGTTACTGCCTCCACCTCCATTCTCAAACTCGAAGTTGTGATATCATATGCGAGACTTTGTTGCACTAAGCGACATCTATTTTCCTTTGCTATGAACCCCCGTGTACTTTGTCTGCCCCCAAGTATAGAGCCATCTGTATAGATAATCACATCACTGGGCAGGAATTGTCATGAATCATTTGCTAAACTTCTTATTCTGCAGCACCAGCTGGCCAGCCGCTGCACTCACAAACTAGAGTGATAAGAACATGGATAGTAAGCCAAGGTCAAAGCCATGTGTCGGTATGCATTTATGGAAGCCTCATGGGTGATGCCCCTGCTTTCCCTTGAGAGCCGACCAGTCTACATGTAGATACCCAGAACGGCTCTCCAGGGGCAACACTTCCAGATAATGGGACAAAGAGAACACCACACAAATAAGGTTAAGCCATGTCCTTAAAAACTATCCGGGAAGTTAAACCAGGCAACACAAGTCAGATGTTCCGGCCAAAAGTTACCAATATTGCAGTTCTGCTGCAAACAGGACCAACACATTTACGTTCAGACGAACCAAAAAAAAAAAAAAAAAAATTTTACCAATCTGCCATTGCCACAATTAGCATCGTGGCGTCCGTGGCTTAGGCGTTGCGAGTCCGACTCGTAATTCCACGTACCGCGATCGAAACCCACTTCTGGCTGTGTGAATTGTTATCGTGGTATGGGGCATCGCAGGTCGACCCAGCCTAAAATGGGTACCAGGATGGCTGTCCTGGGGAAGTAGAGACGGCCGGCGTAATGCTGACCACTTTACCCACCTAGTGCCGATGGTCTTAAAAAAATATGGACGCTATTCCCATATACCCGATGCGCCTAAAGGTGTGAGAAGGGATCTTTACTTACTTATTTTTTACAATTAGCATCCTCTTCATTGACAATTAGTACTTATTAATTAAACTGTGCATAGTAACTGGCTATAATGCTATGACTCACCTGGATGTGATCTTGTAAGCTGTTCTGAAGTTACAATTGTACAAATGTCTCTCAGCTTTGCTTACAACCACATCCATATTATCACACAAGGGAGCTAATGGCGCTGGTATTTCAACTTTTCCTGGGCAATCATACTGCTCAATACAAAATAAAACATGAGAATGAAACAATTATGGAGATTATTACAATTAAACATAAATATGACACAGATAAAAGCTGCGATCACAAGGGGTGCGACCTTGGCAGCAAGAAGTAAATGTCGCCTCGTTGCACGCTGTGTGGCGATGGTAGTCACAGGGTTAACTGTGAGTGACACAGTGGCATATTTTTACACCAGCCAAGGTTTAGCTCAACACATCATCCATGATGTGCTGCAGTAAAGCAAAGTACTTGCAAGATGAGCGCCACAGCAGCCTACTCCAGAACTAAAACATCTGCACCATGATGCTTGTCAAGAACTTCTGTGATGATGTGATACTTTCTCATTTAATTATGGGCGTCTGGAATTTGGCTGCAATTCTTTGCAAGATATTTCACTAACCTTTAGTCTTTAAAAAAAAAAATTTATTAGTAATATACCTCTAATCTCCAAAGCAGAAATTAGATACGAGAGAAATATATTATGGATGACTGGAATTTGGTGCTTTGTAAGACATCTCACCAGCCCTTAGAAAACAAGACATTTTGTTCAAATATGCCAAAGTTAGGGGGGGGGGGGGGGCCTCTCAAAGGCCAACCCCACGTCCTCGTCGTGAGAGGTGGTAACAGGACAAAGTAGGGGATTGCTAGGTGTGGGCGAAGTATGGTGTGGCCTCGTGCCACGGGACCGCTACGGTAGCCATGAAGGCCACCCTGGGTCACCCCGAAACGTCCTGGCCAACGGGGCTCTGGTGAAGTTGCGACAGGCCTAGCAAGCCGGCAATGGATGTATTACCGCTACAGAAATCAAAATGAGATATAAACGGACTGATCAAACGGTATCTGACCATGGCAATGTTAAGGGACTACGAGACAGAACAGCGAAATACAAGATTGCAACACTTAACACCGCTGGCCTAGGAAATAAAACAGAAGAGATTATTGAAATGATGGAAAAAAGGAAAATCAAGTTAATGGGGCTAGCTGACATAAGACACAAGGGAAATATTAATAAGAAAATACACAGAGGCTACTTACTAACATATGCAGGAGGAGAAACATCGAAGAATGGAGTGGGTTTCCTGGTACATCCGGACATATCTAACTACATATTAGACATACATTATCACTCAGATAGAATTATTACTTTGAAAATTAAAAGAGGAGAACAAGCTGAAACATATATACAGATATATGCACCATGCAATGATAATTATACAGAAGAGCAGAAAGATGAATTCTTTGACGATCTGTCTGATGAGATAAAGAAAGTTGAGGGAAGCAGCATACTATATGTAATGGGTGACTTCAACAGGAGGGTAGGAAATAACAGAAGAGAATACGAACAGTTTTTAGGTCCATATGCAGCTAAGAACAGTGCTAGAAATGGAAATGGTCAAAGAATATTGGATTTATGCAGCCAGCACAATCTTTTTATTACGAACACGTTCTTTGACCATAGAGATTCACAACTTTACACTTGGTACAAATGGAATGATGTCTCCATCAAGAGCCAGATTGACTTTATACTTACCAGAGTTCAAGGAAGAAGGAGAATTCTTGATTCAAGAGCAATCCCTCATGGTCTATGTGACACTGACCATAAAATAGTTGTGTTAACAGCAAAACATCTTACATTAAAGAAACACAGAAAGAAATTAAACAAAAACAAGGATCTCATCAAGATAGCAAATCTGAAACAGGAAGGAGTAAAAGAACAGTTACAACAGAAAGCAGAGACAGCATTCAAACAACTTCCACATGTAGTTGGCAATATTGAGGAAGAATGGAGTATATATAAAAACACTATGCTTAGTATTGCAGAAGAATTATGTGGAAAACGGAAGAGTGGAAACAGACGGGGAAATAACAAATATTCACCTTGGTGGTGCGAAGAAGTAAAAGAAGCAATTAAAAAGAAAAAAGACATATAAACAGTGGATAAAATCAAAGAAAGAAGAAGATTATATAAACTATAGACTGCAAAGGAGAGAAACCAACAGGAGTGTCAAGAAAGCAAAACAAGCATCCTGGGAACGTTTCGGTGAGTCACTAGCAGAAAATGAGAAAACAGTCAGCAGAAAATTTTTCAAAGTAGTTAAAAATATGCGGAAAAGAGATGAGAGCTACAACCCCACTGAAATAATAAATGATAAGACAGGAAGGCCATTGATAGATCCACCTGAGATAGCAGAAAGATGGAGGGAATACTTCAATGAGCTCTTTAATCCTCTAGGAGATCATCAGGAAAGAACAACTGAAGAGCACAGAGCAACAGTGTTAGAACCACACATACTAATGGATGAAATAGAAAAAGTCATTAAACAGTCTCCCAAATATAAAGCACCAGGAGCTGATAGATTACCAACAGAAATAATTCAAGCAGCAGGTGAAAGCAGCATGAGATGGCTTCACAGAATATTCAATGCAGCATGGGTACAACAAACGGCCCCTATTGATTGGCAACATGCAATAGTTATACCATTGTGGAAGAACAAAGGAAACAAACAAGAATGCGGTCAATATCGAGGCATCTCTCTTTTAAGCCATGTTGGCAAAATGTATGCCAAGATAATAGAAACAAGACTGAGACCAGTGATAGAACCACAGCTGGCAGAAGAACAGATGGGATTTAGGAGAAATAGAAGCTGCACAGATGCAATCTTCACACTTAAACAGTTAATAGAAAAGAACATTGAATACAAAAAGAACTTATTTGTGACATTCGTAGACCAGAAGGCATTTGACAGAGTCGACAGACAATTATTATGGAAAATAATGGCAAGATATGGAGTAAGCGAACACCTCATCGAAGTGTGCAAAAGTTTATACAGGGATTGTAGAAGTGTAGTTAGAATAAATCAGAGAACATCTCATCCTTTCACAGTGACATCTGGAGTAAGACAGGAGTGTGTCTTATCACCACTGTTGTTTATCACCTACATCGACAGTATATGCAAGAATGCCAAGCCCATGAATGAAGATCTTAGTAAGATAAACGAATTACTCTTTGCAGATGACCAGGCCTTGATAGCAGATACAGCCATGAAATTGCAACATCTAACATCCATGAATAAAGAATGTAAAACAAATAATATGAGAATCAACACTGAAAAGACAGAAGTAATGTCAATAGGAAAAAAGAAGACAGATCTAAACATAGCAATAGAATACAAAGGCATTAAACAGGCATCTGAGTTTAAATATCTGGGAACTACATTTACCGAAGATGGGAAATTGGATAAAGAAATTGACATTAGATGCAGTAAAGCAAACCAAGTATTGGGACAGCTAGCCCCCCTCTTACAGCATAAGACAATCCCAATCAGCACAAAGAGACATCTTATTCAAAGCATATTTATTCCAACTCTGTGCTACCAGTGCCAGACATGGTCACTCACAACAAACCATAAAAGAAAATTAGTAACCACAGAAATGAGATGTCTGAGAAGGGCTGTAGGAGTGACCATAAGAGATAAGATCAGGAATGAGATCATAAGAGAACAAGTCGGCACAGAACCAATTCTGGATTACATACAAAGACAGCAAGTGAAATGGTTTGCCCACTTAAAGAGAATGCCTTGTGACACCATACCATACAAAGCATACATGGAAAGAGAAGAAGGACGTAGAGCACGGGGTAGACCAAGAACAAGATGGAAGGATAACATCAGAGAAACTCTACAACAGCACGATGTGCCTATGGTCGAGGCAGCCAGAAGAGCTAGAAACAGAACCTTATATCTCCCTCGACACCCACAGCGGTAAAAGAGGAAGTGAAGAAAAAGAAGAAGAAGAAGGGGGAGAGGGGGGTGTGTGTGTCCAGTAATATATCTCTAAAAACCAAAGTAGAAATAGAAAGACTATGGGAGCATTTTTAGTATATAAAACATATTCATTACCTAATACTATGCCAGGTCTAGAGATATCCTCTTTCACAGCCTTAATTATTTTAGATACATCCATTAAAGGTAATAAAAAAAACATGTCACACCTTTTTCATTCTGCTTTCATACAAGGATCTAACCAAATCTGCTTCCCCAGGGGAGCACTGTGAACTCAGAGGCAGAGAGTTGATCAAATCTTTTTCTGGAAAAGAGAAAATAGAACAAACTTCAGTCAATTGATAATTAATAACTGTTGATAAATGAAATGAAAAACCTTTCCACATGCTAAAGTTGAAAGGGTGTTGAGCCAAGACCGGCTCCAGCTGACGGGCCATGCTGCTGACGTCATGAAACTGGGCTAACGTTACGTTAATGCAGCATGTCTCAAACTTTTTCGTGATAGATGGATAGATGGGTGGATGAATGTATGTTTATTTAAATGTTAGAATTTGCCATCCATGATCGTGTGGTGCTACTGTATATTCATATTATGTATTTTGCTATGAACACTGTATGGGTTATAGATAAATACAACTGCTATGTGAAAAAATTAGCATTTAGAAGGACTGAGTGTAAGACTGGACAGATTTATGACCCTCTGAAAACAAAGTTGCTCGTTCACTCGTTCTCTTGTCTATGTTAAAGTTAATCCTTAAGCCTATCCTTTTCCAGGACACTGCAGAACCAACCCTAACATTTTTTGGCTGTTGTGGTTTCTCTTGACAAATTAATGTCTAGCAGTCTGCCATTGCTTCTGAATGGCCGACTCTTGATACCACTATCATTACCAAATATGACGGTCAGCTGACAAATTGTCTGCAGCTGGGATCGAACCCGGCACCCCAGCATTATGAAGTGTGTTCACAACACCAAAGCCAGAGATGCTGACAAGTTGTCTATGAGCTGTATGAATTTTCCAATATTCTCATGTTTTTAATATTTAGAGTAATCTCCAGCAGACAGCCTTAGTTATGTGCAAATTTATGGCAGCTGTTTTTTATCTGGAAATACTTTACATCTTGTTCCAACAATCTGAGCTATACTGCTTTTATTCTTCCAATATGTCACCTAATTTGTGTAAAATCTTTACTCCACCATGTGACATTTTAGCCTTTCATGGAATAGGGTTTGTAAAATGTAATCTAAATCTCTATCTTTAATGAATGTATGAAAGTGGCTACCTTTGGATAATTTTACCTGATCTGTGACTAAATAAGGATTCTAATAATTCCTACAGGTTTTTCTGGCTTCTTTTGTAATCCATAAAACAAGGCATAAACAAACCTATAATTCTCACATATTCATACCATGTAAAACATGACATACCTTCTTGAGCTGTGAGCATATGATGGTTAATCAACAACTCCAGTGCTTCAAAACAGTACACATCCAAGCGCAGTGCCTCCCTGTAGCAGTCTGATGCTAAGCTGCGGTTGTCCATAGCTTCATAGATTTTGCCCCGCAACAAGCATATTGAATTTCCATACTGCAAACAAGTTTAATGTATCTCATAAGTGGTAAGCTCTCAAATTTCTGAGCATGTATGTATGATGTGAAGTAGTAGTCGAGCTTTCAACTTCACTGCAACCAGGTCACCAAATAAATGCTCTGCTCCTGTGTCAGTGAAAATCAAATGAAATGTCCCTCACTGTCCCATCTGAAAAACTAGTGAACAAACAATCAGACCCGGCACAATATCAAATATGCGCATGCTAGAAGCCCCAAAGCTAACAGTCGCCATCAGAAATACAGTCTGTCGCTGACAGAAGTAGTCTGTCAAAATCAGTCAGCCATACACACGCAAAACTATTACATAAGGTATTTTGCTAGCCCAGAAGTAAACCGGTTACCTGCCATACTGAAGACCTCGACACATACTAAACAAACGAAAGGCATTCCACATGCAAATACACAGCTAACAGTGCTGCACTTAGTAGCTTAGGCAGCAAAACCGTACACTTCCATCCATATGTGGAAACAGCATTAGCAAAGCACTGTCTGGAGCAAAAATAAACCTGAAGTTAAAAAAATTTCCCATTGGAGCAGAAGTCTGAATGATGTGTATGTATAAATATACATGTGAAAAGAAAAGAAATTAATGTGTTGCACAGAAGTAAAACCTATAAAATTAATAATTTAATTGGCCTAGGCACTGTATAATTGTAATGTCAACAAACAATGATCAGCTTACATGCCCTTCAGCATCGTGCAAAAGAGAATTCTATGCACTGTGCTCAAGACACAGCAACGGACTCTTTAACTATATAATGTGATTCACAATATAAATATAAATATTTCTGCTAGTAATTGACTATGAACTACCGTGCCCGCGTAACGATATATGATGTATTTTGCTATCCGCACCTGTTTTGAGTATTAGCTTAAAAACATCAGAGTGTATGTATAAAGTAATAATCAAATCTACACTATTTGTCTTCAGGAACTTGATACTTTTCACATGGCCATACAGTATTTGCCAACAGCGCTGAAAACTCATTCTTTGTCAATCTCTCTCCAGCTGCATGGTCACACTGTAATTACATCCTTTGCATTCCTTTGCCCACAGTGCTAATCAGTGATATTTCAATTACTGTAGTTATCTTACGCTCATTATTGTTTACTGACATATTTGGTCCATTCAAAGAAAAACCACAAACAATATGATCTTCACAGATATGTATGTGTTTATAAAATATACATGTGAAAAGAAAAGAAATTAATGTGTTGCACAGAAGTAAAACCTATAAAATTAATAATTTAATTGGCCTAGGCAAAATTTTGACTTAAAATATTTTCAGGATCTTCGCTGGTGCTAGGAAGTTCTTGCACTGTGGTGAGATTCATCGGACTCAGGCTTGAGTTTGAAGTAGAAAGGGCAGGTGCCATGGGGTTACTACCGCAATTTATCAAGATGATGTGATCGCTCTGTTATTTGATTATTTTAAACATGCTTCTATTATGTCTCACATCTTTAAACTCAACTGAATTTTTTTCAATCTATTTGCCAACAACTTTAGTCTCATTTTTGTCACTGTTCTCAAGCTACGCATGTATGCGATACATCCTTGGTTTGCTCACTGTTGTAGGCGAAGTCATTTCTCAAGGTAGCTGCAGGCACAGATCACCCTTTGCACAAAGCTCTGGGCACAGTTAGGGTCAGAGGCTGATAAGAGAGAAGTCATGGATGGCTCAGGCAGAAGACACAATCAGACAAGTTTGCATCCTTGGGAACATTAGGCGAGAAGAGAAGTGGGTCAAAGTGCCACCTGAACAGTCAGACTTGTGTAGGGTCATAATCACACCCGAGCCGGGAATGCAGACTGGCCGGCAGGCGCCACGGAGGTGGAAATTCTGCAATTTATTCAAGATAATGCTCGCTCAGAGGATTTGATTAATTACACAGACGGTTGATTCAGTGTCAAGAGGCAAAAGAAGTGCTTGGGGTTTCTTAGCAAAAGTTAATGGTCGACGTTTGGTGCAGGAGAGCCTAGCATATGATACCACAACATTCAGCTTAAGAATGGAGGTGGAGGTGGTCACTGCAGCTTTCCACTGGTTAGAGAATAAGACACACACACACACATCGTGATTGTAACTGACTCAGAAAGCATGCTGAGGGAAGTCAGGACAGGTATGCTTCAGGCAGAGTGGCATGCTTCAGGCAGAGTGGCATGCTTCACTGCGGAGGACACGGGTGAGGAGTATTGTCTGGATTTTTTCTCCGGGACCGGTGTGTTGAGGAATGAACAGGCGGACAAACTGGCTGTCTCTGCACAACTTGGTGGAATACTGATGCATGATAAGGCAGACGTGGCTAGTGCCTTATGGAAGAGTCTGTACAGGGGGAGTGACGAAAGGTTCTGGCAGATGCTCGAGGCTCAAAGGAAAGGCAAGACGGACGTTTAATCAGAATCCTACTGGCACGATTAGTATCAGAAATCTTCACTGGCTACTGAAGATGGGGACAGAGCGCTTATGGGAATGTCCCAAGTGGTGATGTCAGTTTTTAATCAACTCAACTCAAGCTATGCAAATATAAGAGTAATTCTGCAATGTTCTTTTTTTCTCCACACAGCACCAACACACATTTTTTTAATTCAATTTTCTGTCTAGATAAACTGTATACATATTTTAAGCACTATTAGCATTAGCTAAGATTTTTGGTGCTGGAAGTACCAATTTAAAGACTTCATTTTTAGATGATTGTATAATGGTAGTAAGATGTAGATAGATAAGTAGATTAGTTGAAAAAAAGCATTTTTTTTTTTTACACCATAGGCACATAAGGCATATGGTATAAAACTCATCTTTTATAGATCAATCGACATTCTATTGCTGATATGGTCAACATCCGAGGAGCCTAGATCTATTCTGCAAATATGCAGTAAGAGGACAAGTTCCAGCATAATTAAGTGAGCTGACCAGCTCCGTTTTTAAATACTCAAAATTATATGTGAATAAATAGTTAGTGATACAAAGCGCTGAGTTTAGCAAAACCATAAAAGTTGCAATAAAGGCTATGCAACTAGGATCTCTAAAGATATTTATATTAATAACTTCTACAGAAAAAAATGTAGGCGTATTTTTCATATAGTGCCATATCAAGTGGCCTTGTCTCCTAAGCTTGACATGTATATTATTCTAGGTCCTTTGCAGAGAGCTTGTATTTTACATAATTTTCACTTTCCCAAGACATAACCAATGTTTATTTTAGTCATACCTCATCAGTGAACAGCAGCTCCACTTCAGAATGTTGCTGTAGTATTTCTCTAGCCAATTCTCCAGTATTATGTGCCTTTACAGCCAATGCAACTTCAGAGTCTTGTATCCACATCTTCAGAGGTGGGCCTCTGTCTCACTTTTCAGGAAACTGTACGCTTTATCACTGTGGGTTTTTTCCAGGCCACCATATTAACATGGCCAAAATTCTTCAGGTTTTGGGCTGTCTATCAGGCAGCTCTCCTTAATGTTTAAATCATATAGGATGTCAATTCTTTTCTTCTTTTTGGTCCATGGCATTATAAGATTTGAGAGAGAGAGAGAGAGAGAGGGGGAGGAGAGAGGGGGAAGTGAGAGAGAGAGAGAGACTGACAGAGAGAGAGGAGGGGGTGAGATGTATATTCACATACACAAATATATCTGTATGCATGTGGTGCATGTTCATGCTTGTTTGAAAAGGTCACCAGGCAAATAAAGTAAAGTAACACCAAGCAAAGTAAAGTAAAGTACACATAAAAATGACCTTTTTTGTGCCATTGTTTGTGATTAAGTCGCAACAAACATAACTGTACTGTTCTCTGTTGTTCTGTTTTTGTGCCATAGTTCAAAGTACCTTTCTGTGTCAAAAGCAAGAAACAGAAAGAAAAGAAACACATATCCATGTCCTAGATAAAGATACTTACATTTTTAATAGGAAAATTAGCATCCAATTCTTGTAAAGATTCATTGAGGCTGCTATTAGTAACTGAAGGTATACTAGAAAAAGACATATCTGCCATCTCCAAAATGTTCAGAGCCTCCTGCCACTCTTTGCATTCATACTGAGGAATAAATGGTGAGGCACTGTATAATCTGTAATGTCAACAAACAATGATCAGCTTACATGCCCTTCAGCATCGGACAAAAGAGAAGGGGCATCTATGAACTTGTTCAAGACACAGCAACATTAATTCTTTAACTATATAATGTGATTCACAATATAAATATAAATATTTCGGCTAGTAATTGACTATGAACTACCGTGCCCGCGTAACGATATATAATTTATTTTGCTACACAAGCACCTGGTTTGAGTATTAGCTTAAAAAAAAATCAGAGTGTATGTATAAAGTAATAATGAAATCTACACTATTTGTCTTCAGGAACTTGATACTTTTACACATGGCCATACAGTAGTTGGAAACAGCGCTGAAACTCTTTCTTTGAAATCTCTCCCAGCTGCATGGTCACACTGTAATTACATCCTTTGCATTCCTTTGCCCTTTCAGTGCTAATCAGTGATATTTCAATTACTGTAGTTATCTTACGCTCATTATTGTTTACTGACATATTTGGTCCATTCAAAGAAAAACCACAAACAATATGATCTTCACAGATATGTATGTGTTTATAAAAACAAATGTAAACCAGTAATTTCCATATTCCAATAATACCATATTCTTTATGAAGTAAGATCACTGATCCTCAGAGAAATTTTCAAAGCAAAAAAGGAATTTAATCAATAAAGGATGTGATGTTTTTAATTTCAACGTTGCTAAGTGCAAAACAGATCCACTATTTTTTTTTTTTTTTTTGGGGGAGAATTTCAGTTTGGCTCAAGAGAAATGTGATGACATCAGCAGTGCATGATGCTTTAAAAATATTCCAACCATGTTATAAACTATCATTTTCAGGAAGAAATCACTGACACACTGAGTCAAATTCTCCAAAAACTGTTTGGACCTGCTTCATACAATATTCTCAATGTTAAGATACTTTGATGCCAATAACTGCTATAGGACTGTGTCTAACTATGACATTATTTGTTCAATAAACTTCTCAGAGATTTTCAATGTCTTCTGTTTTGAAACAACACCCTCAGAAACATGTGTACATATGCACAAACAAACAAGCAAGCAAACGAGTGTGCGTGCGCACATGCGCACACACACACACAACCCCAACTGACTGTGAGTGACACTGCGGCACATCATTTAGTCAAGGTTCAGGACACATCATCCACGATGTTCTACAGTACAGCAAAGTGGGTGGGTGCCATGGCAGCCTACTCCAGAATTGAAACATGGGCACACTGATGCTAGTCAAAACTTCTGCAGTGGTTTGAAAACTGCACACAGTGATAAACCCACTTTCCTTTTACTTCCAACAAAGTTCAATACTAATGACAATAAAGACTGAATATCAAATGAAATTGTTTGTGTAAATCTATTTTATGCTCTTGAAAGATGTTTGATTTCATTTAGATAATATTGTACTCACACTACACATGCATGCGCACGCACCTGCGCACACATGATATTTTTTTATACCACAATATCTTATTTTATATCAATGTGAAACATATTTCAAAGAATCAAGACTTACGTAACATTTGGCAGTCAAATAGCGGCAGGCACTGTATGTCTAGAACAAAAAAACATAAACCAAGCAAAATAGTTATTAATTTGTCTGTGGAAGGTATGCTTATAGAAGCTGAATTGTGTAGTATTTATGTGACAAGCTGTGTGCTGTGTACAGTATATACGGGCATACCCAAACAGCAAAACAGGTTGTGTATGTGTGTGGGGGTGTATATGCCTAGCAACACACATTTTGTTTCTATTTTGTTATTTCTGAACAACGTCAGCTGCAAGGTAGCTCTTATCAGATAATTAATGATGAATCCACGCAGATGTGTCTCCATCATGAAGTGGTGGAAGGGTTTGTGTGTTTCAATAACCCCAAAAACTATGGTAATGGTAGCTGAGCTTTTAGTAAGGTCCCCCACACTGGAAATGTCAACTGATGAGAACCAGACAATAAAAAGAGATACAAGCCTCTTGCCTTGTAGGTAAAGTAAAGCAAACAAAAGCTAGGAAATGTGAATGAATGACACAAGCTGGCATAGTAATAAAAAATGGCCACCACATTTTTGGCATGTCCTAAAGAGGAGCAGCATTAAGTTATCCTTTTTTTTCTTCAAAAATCAGTAAAGGTGTGAGACCTACAAAAATTAATCAGTAAATGCAGGTTCAGTATAGTGAGCACGTCTGTCAGTCCAGCAAGGTATGAGTGAAGCAGGGAGTTTCAAAACGCCGTGACTTCTGTGACACACTGTTCACGACCCAGTCAGGCAAATCAAGTAGTGACCTAGAGTTGATTGCAGCCTCACATCTTGGCATCAGTCAAGGTTCAGTATACCACATCACACATGAAGTGCTACAGTACAGCAACGTGTTTGCAAGGTGAGTGCCATGGCAGCTTACTCCAGAATTGAAAAGTTAGCACGCTGATGCTTGTCAAGAACTTCTGCAGTGATATAAAGTAGAAAGTGATGGTTTTCTGTCAAGAACTATAATGCAGATGAAACCCAGGTTCACTACCACGAGTCGGACATAAAGAGCGAGTAAGGAATGATGCCATCCCTCCTCATTTAAAGCAAAGAAGTTTTGCACGGAGCCATCTGCAGGGAAGGTTATGATGATTCTCTTTTGAGATGAACGAAATATTACTTTAGAGCATTACATGTCAAAATTTAACCAGTACATAGATCTTCTCAGGAATAACCTTTAACCCGCAATCAAATCAAAACAATGGGGGCATTTGAGTAAATGTGTCCTTTAGCAACATGGAAAACTTCGACCCGATACTGCCCAAGCAATGGCTGAAACCATCAAAGACCCCCACTTTCAGTGTGTACCACATCCCCTGTACTCAAGAGACCTAGCCCCAGACCTAGATTCCCCCCTGTTTGGATAACTCAATAAGTCATTGGAAGAAAAGACGTTTCAGTCCGATGAAAAGGTATACAGGTGTACATAAGTGGCGACAAGAGAATTTTTATATATACAGGAATCCAAGTACTTTATCAGCACTGTAGAATTTGAATCAAACGCAGTCGTGACTGCACTGGAAAATGATACATTTTCACAGAATACAGTTACCAAACAAAAAACATGAAAGGTTTTCAGTTAAGTCTCATCATATTTATGTGCAAAATATGTGTGTGCGCGTGCACAAATGACACATGTGCATCTGCATGCTAGTCTTCTTCTTCTTTGCATTCGGTTTTGTATGCTCAGATCAGATCATCAGGTGGGTTGCCTCTATGGACTCGCATGTCAGTAGCAGGTCCTTCATGGTTTCCCACAGCTTGCTCTGCACACTTTGCTCTTGAGGCCAGGTTTCTTTTCAAAGTTGTAGGTAGAGTGGGCAGGTCTGCAGAATGTGCTTAGATGTTTGTGCTCCTGTCTGACAGTTTGTTCTCTACACAATTCCTTGTCTTTTCCCTGATGAGTGACTAATTTCTGGTAATGACAATGAATAGGTGTGTTGTTTCTCCTTTGTTCCATTTTTTTGCAAGTCTGTCTGCTAACTCATTTCCTGGTATGTTGCAGTGAGCCAGAATCCATTGGAGAAAATTTGATTATTTTCTGAGAGCTTGTTTAGGTGGCAGGTCAGTTCTCTCTCCATGTTGTCTAATCGATCCCTCTGAGTCGCCTAGAGGACTGACGTGCAATCACATAGAAAAACAATTTTGCTGTTTTTAATTTTTCATTCCTCAAAAACTTTTGTTGTATCAATAATTGCTTGCTGCTCTGCTCTGAAGCTTGTTCAGAGTCTTCCTGAGGCGAATGATGTTTCTAGTGTGGTCCCATCTTGCAGCACGATGACCGATCCAACTCTTAGATTTTTTTCTGCTCCCTCCAATGATCCATCGGTGTATACGTGTGTCCAATCAGGTTTTTTTAGTAAGAGTTGTAGACGTGTTCAAGGGTCTTTGCATGCAGTACTAGGTCACATTCTACAGCCTTTCTGTTTATGCCTGGATCATTTCCCATGTTGAAGTGTCTTTAGAAATGTCACTGTTTTTTTTTTTTTTTGCGTATTGCAATTTTGATAGATAGTGGAAGCTTTGTCTTTTCAGTCAGTTTTTTAGTTAAATTGTTTGCTATTTTGTGCACAGGGTTGTTGTTCATGGGTTAAAATTTTTCTGTTTGGGGTAAGCACCTTTTCTTCTCTTCGATGGCTCAAGCTCTGGAGGCCAGAAGATGCCTCCAGCTCACAGATGGTGGCTTCTCATACCTCTAGTGATGATTTCTGTATTTTGTCCAGTTTGTACAGATTTGATCTGGCTGCCAGTGGAGTATGCTCCCATGCAATACTCCAGTTTTGGTGGTATGTATCCTGTGTATACTTGTCGTAAAGTGTTGGCATCTGCCCTCCAGGTTGTTGCAGTAAGTTTCTTCATAAGTCTGAGCCGCAGGGTAGCTCTCATTTGGGTGTCTTAAATGTGGAGGCACCAGGTCTTTTGTCAAAATTTACTCCCAAAAATGTGGGGTTTTCCTCTTTTGGAAGTATGTTGCCTTTTAGGTACAGATCAACTTGTTCTAGCTTTGTTGAAAGAGAAAAGAGAGTCGATACAGTTTTAGTCTGGTTTATTGTGACTCCCAAGAGCCTGTCCATTTCTTAAATGTATTCATAGCTTCCTTTCATTCTTGTTTTATTTGTTACTATGTGTTCAGCTTGGGTCCATAAGGCCAGGTCATCTTCATGTAGGGCCTTGTGAATGTGAGTTGTGAACTGTTTTGGGAGGTCATTGATTGAAAAGAAAAAACAGGGTAGGATATATAACACCTCCCTGGGGGACACCTTGTAACCTAACCAGCTTGCTCTTGTGCTGCTTCCAGTCTGACTCTCGTGCAAATGTCTATAAAGAAAGTCCCTAATCCAGGCAAAAATATGCCCTCTTATCCCATTGTGTGCTAGTTTTAGCAAGAGTCCTTTCTTCCAGACCTTGTCAAAGGCTCTGGTCAGGTTGAAGAAAGTAGCTAGAAGTTTGTATTTTTTCTGAAAAGCATCTTCAATTTTTTGTTCGAGATAAGAGGTTTGGTCATCAGTGCTTCAATATTTCCTGAAGCCTGATTGGCTATAATCTAATATTTTGTTTTCTTCCAGGAAGTTATGTAACCTGTTGTTCACTCATCTTTCCATGGTCTTTCCAAAGCAGCTTAGGAGGCTTATGGAGCGGTAACTGAATTTGTTTTCCTTGGGCTTTCTTTTCTTGGCTATGGGGAATATTTCTGCCTCCTTCCATTCCTTTGGAAGCAGTCCCTGGGTCCAGGATTGATTCTTAAGGTCTAAGAGTCGTTGCTAACAGCTCGTATCAATTTCATTTGTTATTAGATCAGATCCAGGTGCCTTCCTTTTCTTAAGGTTTCTCAATGAACATTTAAGTTCATGTAGACTAAAGAGTTAACATTTCTTGGTATTTATTTGCTTTTTATTGGTTTTCCTCAGTTCTCTCGTCACTTCTTCTTCTCTCGCTTTAGTCATGAAGATTTTGCTTTCCTCTGCAAAACTCTTGGGCTGCAGGTTTGCTGCTTGTTTACCAGTGAAAGTTTTCCCACCATCTTCAATAGTGTCAGCATGGCTAGTACCATTCTCCTCATTCAGACTCTTTACTAGACTAGATACCACAGACTTTTTACTGTCTTTCTCCATGTTAAGCTGCAGTCTTTTCCTGCCATCTTGTCCTGATGCATGTGAGTGTTCTCTTCTATAAATAGCATGCTGTTTATTGTGTTCTGTTACACTGAGGTCAGAAGGATCTTGTTCCATTTGTACTCTTGCTTCTGAGCTTTTTTGGTGCAGCTGTTGCAGTTTTTGGGTCCAGAAGGGTTCATAGTTTTGCCTTCGACCTTGGGGAATTGATTTCTGTGCTGCTTCGAGTATGATACTCTTAAGAGTTGTGGTGTTTTTTTTCTAACCTCACTGACTGGAAAGGGCTCCGATAGCTTCTTTTCAGTTGTTTTTGTAGAGGTCCCAGTCTACTTTCTTGTAGTTCCAGCTGGCTATTTTCTTACGGTTTTCTGGTGGCTTAACCTCTCCTATCATGATGACTACTGGTTTGTGATCACTTCCTCCCAGCTGTTTCATCACTTCTCTGTCTGCCCACCGTTGGGACGTTTTCTGTTGCTATAGCTAGGTCTGGTGTACTTTGTGTTCACCATCATCTAGAGTAGACGGTTGGTTCAGAATCAGGTTCATTGATTAGTATCAGCAGGTTTTCTACTATCCATTCCTCTGCCTCTTCTCCTCTTGTGCCCACAGAAGCATAGCCCCAACTTGGGGAATGACTGTTAAAGTCGCAGAGAATTAGGTGGCTCTTATCAGCTAGTTCAAATTTCTTGTTAGGACAGTAAAAGTTAGTAACGTAAAGCGGCTCTGGAAGGATATGTAGTTTTACTGTCAGATGCTTCTGGAAGTTTCTGTGGCTGCAATAGTAATTCTTACTTATGTAATGATGCCTCCTTTGTGGCCATCTCTGTCTAACCTATATGTTTTACAGTCTCTGACAGAAAAGCGAGAGCTTGTATTTAAATGGGTTTCCTGAATGCAGACATCATCAATCTTTTGTTCGTAGACACCGCATTATCTTCAGTTTTTTAGTATTATTTGACCAGTCGGATTACTCAGCTTATTCCTGATCCCCCGATGCGCAGAGCTATCATCAGTAGTTTGGGGTGGATCCCTTCGAGGCTTGGAATCCGGCGCTGGCAGTAGAACACAGGAGCAGCCCCATAATGGTGTAGGTATCTTAGTTAGTTAGTTAGTTAGTTAGTTAGTTAGTTAGTTAGTTAGTTAGTTAGTTAGTTAGTTGGGTTATCCTCATTGCACTCCGGACATGTCCATAGGTGCTCAGATCCTCCCCTCAGTATGAACCCCAACGTCCGATGGCTAATGGTACCAGTTCTATGTTGAATAACAAGTCTTCTGGCGTGTCTGGTGTGCGTCTCATTTTTTGCTGTGCGGATCTTAATTCCCAAGTCTGCCATTCTGGCGAGTGATGTGGATTCACTGCCACCAAAGTCCTCTATCCTTCCCATTTCTCAGAGGGCATTGATAATATCAGCATGATCCATAGGCTGACCGTCGGTAGTGATAGCGGATCCAGCCAACCTGTCAGCTCTTTCATTTCCATCGATGCCTGCGTGTCCCGGAACAAAAATAAAGGTGACTCCACGCACAGTGGTCTTCTGTAATGATTCAAGCCATTGTCTTCGCACTGAACCTGCCTGAACCCTCCGGGTGTAGGTATCTAAGCATACTCATTAACCATAGATTGCGCTTATGTCCATTTCCATTTTTGGGTGCCCAGGCAATTCAGGTTGGCATATCCGTCTTCAGAAGGAGAAGTTATAGAGTCTCTCTTTCCATGTCCTAGTAAAAAATCAGAGGTTGTGGGAGTTTCCTTCTCCGACTTTGATTATCCAGAGTAGGCTCACTATGTGTGACCTTGGTGGGAATCGAGACAAGTCCTCGTGCCGATGGGCCTAGCAAATGAAACTTTCATGTGGCTATACAGGAGGAATATCATGCAGAGATACCTTGACTACATGATTAATAATTTAGGATGTTCACTGGAACTCCCAACAGCACTGCAGAATTAAAGGCTTATAGGACAACATCAGCATAATAAATTAAAACACTTTAAGAATAAGTATCTTTTCTGTTGCATGTAGAATGTCATTATTCGTCTACTTGATCTGTGATATTCTAAGAATTGTTATGTCACTTTGTAAGTTCTTCTTCTTTTTTGCATTCACCGGATGCAAACTCCAGCGGAAAGTTCAGGTTGTTCGTCCACTTCTGGACTCCATTCCTGTTCCAGAACCTGAGTATTTTGTGTACATCTGTTTCCCAGATTTGACTTATTTGCATGCAGACTGTTGGGTCCCTGCCTATCAGGCAGATGTACTCCGACTTTGAAGGAAGCTCCCAAATAATCGACTCTTACGACATGCTTTTGGGCAGGCAGTGGGTCTGTCTTTTCTTGTTTTCCCCCCACAATATGCCCAGGAACCCACACATGGAATTTTTAAAGTTTTAAAGTCCAAAAAGCTCTGATTTTTTTCTTCCAGTAAGATGGTTCATGACTCATCTGACTTCCAGTCCAATATATGGATAGGCAGGACAACTACTTAGTCTAGGCAAGCTATTTGCTTCTAGCCACTAACAGCTGTAGCATTTTCTCTTATATGTGAATTCAAAGTATATAGCTCCATCACACTAGCTATTGAGTAGAGTGCATGGTGTGATACTATGAGCAGCACATTTCATTTGGAGTGCTTTTCAACTGGCATTATTAACCACAGAGCGCTGAAATATATTTTGAGAGGAGAATCTGAGCACACATGAACATGTCAAGAGTGCCATAAGGAAATCAAACTCATAATTCAGATAGATAATTTTAGCCCTGTACCTCAAAGCTGCGAACAAGAGGAAACAAATTTCATAGCAGCGGAAGTAAGAGCAGTTATACAGAACAGCCCCAGAAACAAAGCACCAGGTCTGGACAGAATTAATACAGAAGGGATCCAAACATGTGCAGAAGTGGGTGTAAATTGGCTTACTATAATTTTTAATATAGCTTGGGAAGAAAGAAAAGTCCTAGCTGAGTGGCAACAGGCACTAATAGTACCGTTATGGAAAAAGAAAGGTAATAGGAGAGAATGTGAAGCATATAGAGGTATATCACTACTGAGCCACGTAGTGGAAATGTACGCCAAATTACTAGAACAGAGAGTTAGACACATAGCTGAACAACAGTTGAGTGCATCACAATTCGGTTTCACAAAAGGCAGAAGATGCACAGATGCATTATTCACTCTGAGGCAAGTGTGTGAGAAAGCCATTGAGTATAATACCAAACAGAATATTGCTTTTGTAAATCAGGAAACAGCTTTCGACAAAGTGGATAGAAACAAACTGTGGTCTGTTCTTGAGAACTATGGGGTACAAGGACAGTTACTAGAGAACATCATAGCCCTGTACCACACAAGCCAAAGTGCAATACGAACACAAGAAGGCATTTCAGATATGTTCACAATCAACACAGGTGTGAGACAGGGATGTATGCTCTCCCCACTTATATTTAACATTTCTACAGACAGAATATCTAAAGAAGCAAGTTCTGATACAGACAACATAGATCTTTATAATCATGAGGAAGTACACACATCAGAAAAAAGTTATTGATTCACCCACATTTAACGAATTACTATTTGCTGACGACCAGTGCTTGTTCTACCCTTAAGAAGATAGACTGCAAGACCACATTAACAGGTTAAACTCAGCATGCAGTAAATACAACATGAAGATCAATAAAAACAAAACCGATTCATTGCAAGTTAGTAGAGCCCCTGGCCCACTACACATACAGCTGAATGGTGCTGGTCTGAATCAAGTTAGATAGATTAAATATCTAGGAAGTATGATCATGGAATGGAAGATGGTAGAATTGACAGAGTAATAGAAACCAGATGTCAGAAAGCAAGTGCACTTATATACCAACTGTCACCATTATTTAGAAATTCAAGCATAACTATGAGTGCAAAGAGACATTATAAACAGCATATGCATTCCAACATTAGGCCATGTGTAGCCCATACATGCAAAATCACCACCTGCGAGATGAGATGCCTAACCATCCGAGATTGAGTGAATAATGAAGCTATCAGGCAAATTGTGGGAACGACACCTTGAACTAGATTCATCGAGAAACAGCAGATCAAGTGGTTTGGCCATCTTGTTAGAATGCAGCAAGATCAAATACCATCACAAGCAGTACATCTCAGAAGATCAGCTACAAGAGCAAGAGGATGGCAGCGGTAAATATGGATCAACAACAATAAAGACACTCTACGTTTTCCCAGCATGACAATAGCCAGTGGCTGCCAGCGTGAACTGGATCATAAATTATTCATCCCCACGAGGCTTAACACAGAAGTGTTTGATGATGATGAATTCAGATGCACAAATAAACATATGTGTATGCACACAATCTTCTTCTACTTCTCTTCCACTCTGTACATCATGCATGCACACAATTACACACACACACACAAGAAATAATCGTTAAACAAACCTTGTCAAGCTTCCTGCTAGTAAGCAAATGTATGGCACTGTGGTACTGTCCTGTATAATACATGGCCTGTGCATACCAGAAGACATCCTCTACAGCTGAAATACAACATTTCATACATAAATAGTAACTAGTCACTTCTCAAAAAGCAAATAAAAACCCATTGGTATGATTTTACTCAGGTTTGCTAGCCAGGTGCTACTTGTAACTTTACAGACAGCATCTTTACCAACCATCTTGTGCCATATTTCCTGGACAATTCTTATCTTCTTCTTCTGTCTTTTAACCCTCAATGGAGCATAGGCAATCAACCAAATCAAGTCATTATATCCTTTGCTACTGCATGCAGCTTTCCCCATGTCTTCCTCATTTTTTTTTTAAAGTCACTCTCTAGCTCCTTTCTCTGTTAATTTTGGTCTTCCTTTACCTCTATTGGCCTGTGGGTTCCAGTGCAAAAGATATTCTAGTTATACTGTTCTCATGTTTTCTCAATGTGTGCCCTATCCAACGACAGCATCTTTTCTTCACCTCTCAGTCCATTCGAGCTTGTTTAGTTCTTTATCAAAGCTCCTTATTAGTGATTCTATATCATTTAATTCCCTCTATTATGCGCAGGCACCAGTTAATGATGAATGTAGTTTATTAGTAAATGCTTTGGTTGTTCTCCATGTTTCCGCTCCATAAATTAAACATTTAAGTTTAACATTAGTTTTAATTTTTTTAATTTCTTTTGACCTCCAAAAATTTCCTAGTGCTATGAAAGCTCCTCTTGCCTTTTGAATTTGTAGTTGAATACATCTATCAGTTCCCCCATCTTTATCTACATTACTGCCCGAACAGGTGTAAGACTGCACATCTTGGAGTTTGAAACAATTAAGAGAAACCACATTACTATTTGCCTAATTTATTTTCATTATAAGGATTTTCAGACCAAGCTGTTGTCATCTTGTATCAAATATATTTATCTTGCATTTGATTCCATTAGTGGGACAGAAGAGAAATACTATCAGTGATGCCCAGATCATCAAGCTGTTTTGTAAGGGTACACTGAATTCGATTCCTGGTGTTAGCAGTTGCTGTCATCATAATCCAGTCTACTACCAATAAAAACAGGAGAGGCCACAAAAGGCATCCCTGTTAGACACCTGTTTTTTATTTCAAATGTATCTGTTTGTTAGCTTCCCCTCGTGAAGAACTCAACATTTCATGTCTTTATATGTTGCCTTTACTAAGTTAATAATTTTCTGTGGAATCCAAAAGAAAATTCTTATCAAATGTAATATTTTACCTGCTATAGATCAACCTGTCTATTGTCCCCAATCTACCTACAGGGCATCACGTTTGTGTCTCTCTCAGTCTCCCCATGAATCTTCTATCTGCCTGCCTAAGACGACTGTGTTTGTAGCTATGTTGACAAATCGTAAGAGAAAAAAAAGTCTGATGTCTTCATGACACTGATCCTGTATCTTTACTTGTTCACAAGTATACTGGTTGGAAACCCTTGTTTGTTGCAAGCCCTGAAGTTATCAACAAGTTGCAGGTGATAAACTCCACAGGAAACATTTAAACTTACCATCAGATAAAGAAACTAGTTTGTCAGCCCAGAAAAGTGCACAATCGTAGTGTTGCTGTGGATAAACATTGTTTAAGAAAAAAATGTGATGGAATACATTAACTTTTCATTAAACTGTTTAGACTGGCAAGTAAAAGTCAAAACAACTTAGGCTGAAAAGACAGCTAGGGTAATTTAAAAAAAAAAAAAAAAATAGAGAGACCAAGGAAGGTAAAGGTATCAAGACGGGCAGTCAGTAAGCCAAGAAATAAAGCAAATGGCACAAATCAACAAGCACAGATCAGCAAACAAACTGAACACTATTTTTTTTTTAGTTTGTATTGTAGTAGAGTAAGTCTCTGATCCAACTGTAAACTGTTTATGTCAACTTTCCAACTGTACATAAAACTGGTCTATGATTCTGCAATTATTGCAGGCTGATTTCTAGAATTCCCTTCTAGGTATGATATGATTGTAAATTTTAAGCATAACATGTTCATAATATTTCATCACCAATGGTAGTTGAATTACAGAAAACAATAATTTTATTTTCAATAATTGTGTACCTCTTTCCTTTCCCCACTGCAAGGACTAATCAGTAACTATTAACCTTTTCTAATAATAGTTCAATGACACAAGATTCCTAAGCAAATGATTAATAGGCCAAGGAAAGCATTTGGAAAAAAATTGTGACGAATGTAGAGGGGAAGAAAACACTAAACAAATTCTGGAATTTGCAACAATAAATGAAAAAAGTACCATTCGTCAAATGCCAAATATTCAAGATTCAGGAGGTAAAATATTGACAAGTGACAAGGAGAAGGGGCAAGAGTTTTGTAGGCAGTATTTAATCCAAATCGATACAGACGATAGGACAGATCAGTACAACACTCTAGAGAATCTCAGTATAGCACTGTCATAGACAACGATTATTATGTGGCTGAAATCGACATGCAGGTAGCATTACGAGCAACAGAAACAATGCTCAGGGGCATGCTATGACCAAATCAAATAGTTAAGTAATGAAGACATAATAAGAGTGGTGGGGGACTTTAATGATAGTATCCAAACGTCAAATGTCCCAGATGACTGGTTACATAGTTACCTTAAACCATTTCCAAAACCAGGCAGGGTCCCCTCGTGGCTCAGCAGTTATAGAATCATAACCCTGCAAAATGTGTATGGTAAACTGCTGGAACAAATTATGGCAAAGAAAGTGATGTTACACTTAGAAAGAAAGGGCATGATACCAGACACCATGGACAGCTTTGTGCCATCAAAGGTAACATGGGACAATGCTGGAACTCGCATATGATGTGTATGAAGGATTTTAGCAAAAGCAAGAAACAGACGCTGTCGCTATAGATCTTAAAGATGCATATTACAGCGTTGACTTCACATATCTTATGCAGTGTGTAATGGACTGTGGTGTGAACCCCTGGTTAGCTAATTGGATGATATAGACTTCTGGTTTTGAAATGGCGGCGCCAAGATACTTTTGTGGCAACACGTGACATTATTATTACAGTTTATGATTTATTTGTGTTTTTTCAATAACAAAGTGCCTTTGTTACAAAATCATTTGTGACGGATATTTTGTTATTCATGGAAACTAAGTATTCTGTGGTTTAGGGGTGTTCTGATAAAATTAACAAACAATCTCATCCTAACATCGATAATGCAGCTGTAGTAGCCATGCTCCATTTAAAAACATGGGAGTCCACGAGTAAGACCACAGTCTACCCTAGCAAAATAAGGCGCTGAAGTCGGAGGCAACCAGCCAGGAGGCGCACCACCGCTATCAGAATGCCATGCACAACGCAAAAAAAAATATGTTTCTTGCCATGTGACCGACTCATGTACATGTGCAACGTCTTACCGGCCTACATCTAGTAGAAAGGGTCCAGCTACATATACTGGAAGTCACCTACAAAAGCCTTGTAGAACCAGAAAAGCAGAAAATACAGCTAGTCTATAAATAATGCACTGGAACATGGAACACCTTGAACGAAGAACAGATACACATATGCTGCCTTCAAAAGACCTACCTCAAACAAGAAAATAGCCTTCAAGATCAGAGGCTTCCGGTATTTCTGATCTGATTAAAAAGATAGGAGAAAAGGTGGAATTCTTACTCTGGTCAAAAATAATATCCTTGTGTGCCAAACTGAAACATACACAGAGGGTGCTGAGTATCAAACACTTCAGCTGAAGACAGTAAATACAGATTTTCATCTGATCAACTATTACTGTCCGAGCGATGGGCACTGAAAAAATAACAGCAAATGAAAGAATGATCATTTGTGGAGATTTTAATAGCCACTCCCAAAGTTGGGGTTATGATCACATGGATCAGAGAGGAGAGAAACTGGAGGACTGGCAGGATGAGAATAGATTCATTAATTAGCCAACCGACCCACCAACCTTTTACTTAAGAGCATGGCATTCCACCTAGACACCAGACCTGGCCTTTGACTCACAAGATATGGAACTGAATGTTACAAGTTACAAGAACTATTGGGAAACAATTAGGAGGCAGTGACCACCGACCAGTCTTTGGGACAGTGGAAAGCCAGTCTGTAAGACAGAGCAGCATTCTGCCAAGATGGAATTATAAGAAGGCAGACTGGAAGTTGTATCAGCACCACACACATGTTCCGATTGAAAATCTAAACACAGATAATGATGCAGAAAATGTAAAAGAGTTCAGCAAATGCATACCGCAGGCAGCACTAGAGGCAGTACCAAGAGGTACGCGTAAAAAATATAAACCATACTGGAAAAGTGATCTAGAGAAACTGCACAATGATATGGAAACAGAAAGAAAGCAAACTGAGACCAGACCTTGTCAAAAGTTCAGACCTGTCAAAAGCAGTTCAACAAATACCAACATGCAAGGCTAAATTTCAAAACAGCCAAGCTGCAGGCTAGATGAACAAGCTGGCAGGAAAAAACAGTATCTAAACTTTGAAAGAGACACAAGGAAACTGTGGAGGCTGGCAAAACAAAAATAATGATAAGAGTACAGGGAAAAATGCAAATTTTGCACTATGCAAAGAAGAAGCCATCCTATTAAGAAAACAGGCAGCTGACCACTTTAGCAGATTCTTTTGCCGAAAACAGCAACATTAATGTCAGCCCAGCAAAAACAGCGAAAGGCTTGAGAGAATCAGCAATATACAAAATTATATAATTCCTGAGAAACTGATGGCAGTACTTTTATGCCTAGCGCGCTAGAGTTAGCAATTTCAAAGCTGAAAATGGGAAAGTCACCTGGAATTGATGGAAAAACTAACGAAATAATAAAGAATCTTCGGTAAACAGCTAAAATAAGCTGCTACAGATCTTTAATCATTGTTGGACCAGTGGCAAAGTTCCCCAGATATGGAGAGAAGCAATCACGATACCCCTCCTTGAACCAGGAAACGACAGTTCCGATGCCTCCAGCTTTATACCAATCAGCCTTACCAGCTAACTCTGTAAAACAATGGATTGCATTGTCAATCTTTCCAACAGTATCTGGAAAGTGAAAATGTCTTCAGGCTGCAGCAGGCAGGATTTTAGACAGTGCTACTCCACAGAAGATCTAAGACAAACTTACCTGTCGCAAGAAATTGAGGATGCCTTCCACCTCCCAGGGGGGAAAAAAGCTGGTGCTGGCAGCATGGATAGATCTGAAGAAAGCTTTGACAAGGTCTGGAAAGAAAGCCTCATGAAAAAACTGAGGAACTACAAAGTGAATGGGAATAAGTACAAAAGGGTAAAAGTGTACTTTTACAACAGAAGAGCCCAAGTACGGATAGACAGACTCAAGAGTAAGAAAGTTTTGATTTTCCATGGTGTCCCCCAAGGAGGTGTCTTGTCCCTATGCTCTTTCTAGTCTATATCAATTACCTAGTTTCTGAACTACCCCATGGAATTACTGCTATGTATGCTGATGACTTGGTACTATGGAATAGGCAACAGTGGCTACTAGACTGCTACAAAGATCCATAGATGCAATGGCTGAATGGGCTGATAAATGGTGTGTCAGCATCATCACAGGCAAATGTAGCATCACCCTCTCTCCAAAACAAAAATCAGGTGTCATCCACATAAATGGAGTACCTCTAAGAGGATAAGGAGCCCACATACCTAGGAGTCACTTCTGGTGACAGGTTAACATGGAGAAAACACATCAACAAAGCAGCAACAAAAGCCGTAAGGAGGGTAGCCATCCTGAGAAAACTAAGTGGAACCACGTAGGGTGCTAGTGGAAAAAATACTTAGGAAAGTTTACCAACAAAGTGTTCGACCACACGTTGAATATGTTAAACCACACGTTGAATATGTTCGACCACACATTGAATACAGATCAACATCATGAAGCTCAGCATTAAAAACCATACTACATGAGTTAGACAAAGTGCAAAATCAAGCACAAGAGTTACAACAGGCAGTATGAAATCAACACCTATAGCCGTGATGGATAAAATGGGGAAACCAAGATCTGAGTGAACGCAGAGACACCAAGATGCTAATACAAGCAGAAAAGTTTCTTAGCATGCCTAGTCATGCTTTGAATGAAAGATTCCAAAATCTAGCAATGGGGCAACTAAAAAGAAGCAGTTTCATCCACCAGGTCAAACGGCTCTGCAGACAAACCAATGATCTGCCTGCAAACTGATAGCTCCTTAAATGCTGTTCCAGAATGGACTCCCTGGAGAGAGAAGTGTGAGTTTCCAAAACACTTCAAGACAAAGTGAAAGGAGTATTTGACAAGGAAGAACAAAACAGTGTGCAGCGTAAAACAGCCACTCTCAGTCTACTTGATGATGAATACCCAAAGAATCTTTAGGTCCGTATTTAAGGATAGGTCATCACAAAATGCAGAAACGGAAAAGCAGGAGTGTGTACTGAGCATCCTAATAATACCAGGGATACATCTAAAATACCAACAGGAAAGCACTGTCACAACTATGATGCAGAAGCTAAAGCATCAAGATAGCAGCAGAGAAACTACTAAACACTGGGTACATCTCACAACCAATGGTACTTCTGACAGATGCAAAAGCGGTACTTCAGGCACTCAAGTCTGGAAAATTAACAGGTATACGGACACTACTCTTCAAACTAGGTAGCCGATGAAAGGTATTTATGCAATGGATACTATCCCACTGTGAAGTTCCCGGTAATTAAAGAGATGATAAACTAGCTAAGGAAGGTGCAACCAAAGAACTCGTTATCAGTCTCTTTTCAAAAGAAGAAGAGAATAATCAAATCAATCAGAAAGCCACTGACAGTGGCACAAGACGATTACCATATTAAGGACAGACCAGAGCAAGTCTTTAATCCTACGCCTTAGAACAGGGCATAATCGATTTTGCAGCCACGTGTATACAAAATTTAAGATTGACGAATGGACTGGCACCTGAGACAGCTAATCAAATTCTCTGAAACTGTCTCAAAATACATTTCCAGGCAAAACTTCTGGCCTAGAGAGACACTGGTGGAAGCCAAAATTCACTAAGTGAATTACAAAAGACAGTTAAGTTCATATTATAGACAGCATTGTGGATACAGATAATTTATTTCAAGCGAACAAAAGAAGAAGAAGAAGAAGAAGATAAAGATGAAGAAGAAGATGGAGGCGGAGAAGAAGAGGAAGAAGAAGCTATCTAAATGTGGGCAGCACTGTTCGAAAGAACAGTTTTATTTTGTTTGAGGTATGAACAACTGATTAACATCATGGCACACGGGTGGTAACCCACAAACGCTTCGTTCTTCTTCTAACTCAAGTCTGAGACAGAAGAAGCTCAGCATAGTGCACAGGTTCTGTAGCATTGGTGAGGATCCTGAAATACTTTTGTTTAGATTTTCAACTCCAAATTTTGCCCTGGCAGTGCTGTAAGGCTACTCTTTCAGAATTTCAACTGCCAAGGGATTTTTGTACGTGTGCAGCAATGCACATGGGAGTCTGATCTCACTACCCAGAGACCAGGGAGAATTACCAGAAGTCCAAGTCCACGTGAAAAAATCCCAGCCCTTACCGGGGATTGAACCCGGAATCTCTAGCACTCGGGGCGGACACCATGCCTCAAGACCATGCAGCCCCCCTGGTATTTTTGTTTGAGAGCATGGAGATCAGATCCAATACTCATCTGCCCTGGCCTTTCTCAGGGATCCCCACTGTGACCTGTCTTGTTTAACCTTTTGTTGACGACGCGTTTGAAATACCAGCCCAACAGAAAGTAGCCAAAAAGATGATTTCCCTGATCGGTCGGCCTTATATAACAGAAGCCTTGATATTAGCTGGCAAGAAATTTAGTAGAACCATGTGCCAGACGTGTCTGAGAGACCTCCATGGGCCTTACTTCCCAAAATACTGGTCTTAGGACTTATTCAAGCTTCCTCCATACAAAAATTCACCCACATTTTTTTAGGTTAGTTATATTTGTTACCAAATTTTGAAAAAACTGCTTGCATAAATTATGCAAATCAGAATAGTTAACCTCAATAAATGTTGAGATTTCAGTTCAATTCATAAATATTCTGTTAGTCCATTCAATTTCCTACACGAATATATATATATAGTTTTGAATATGTTAGTTAAACGCCTTATTTTTAAAAATATTTTTGTGTATAAACTAGAGCTGTACCGAATTTTCGCTTCAGGGGCAAATAGTGGACCTATTGACTATTCTGTATTCAGCTGAAAAGTTGCGGTCGGGCCAAATATGAATAGTAGTTACCTTACACCCGCTTCTGCATACGCGGCCTTAACACTGACAACATGGAACGATTGGTTTTGTTAAAAGCTAATGCAGCTTTCCTGCATGAACCCTCTTAGCACGGACGGGCTGATTATCGGCCGGCGGATGTCTGGCCAAAAACACGGAACGGCCGATCATCGGCCCGATCGTGTTTTGCCACGAACCACTAAGAAATCTCCTATTTTGAAACACTGAAAGTGATTCATTCATATTCCCTGCTGTATTAGCTTTACACATGGCGACTTTCGAGTGTTTGGTATCGAAGTGAAAATTGTTGAATTTTTTAGATAGTGACCTGAACCGCTAAAAGTATGTCTGACTCGTATGTTTCTTCCCCTAAACTTGATGTTGATAAAACATTTGAATCAAGTGATTACTCTAATTCTGTTGATACTGATGCAGGATCTAGTTTTAGTAGTAATAGTTGAGAATCAGATGGGGACGCTGTTGTGTTCAGACCACAGCCCAACCATGGCTCTGGGTACATCTACCCAAAGATGTTGGCACTCTGGCACATCCATTTCTTGTGCTGACTGATGGTCAAAAACACATGTCACCTAAAGATCTTATTGCTGTTTCATATATATATACCTGTTTTTGACTACTGAATTGCTCACAACATTTGTAAAAAGGCCAAGGATCAATAAAAAGATTTCAAATAAAATATATTTTTGTTTTTAGTTGTATGTTTCATGCATTGAAGTTGAAAATTCACATTCTAATTTTCTATTTTTAGATATGCAAATGAGATGATTTGCATATACACCAATTAATTTTAACGATATTGTAAAAATCATGAACTTAATTTATATCCTTCAAATAGATATGTTATTTCATGGGGGTCAGAATAATAGAAATGTGTCAAAAAAATTAAATAAAGTAATAACCAAATTTGCTGAAAAAATGCTCCGTGTTTTTGGCTAGACCTCTGAAAAACTTCCCGTGCTAAAAGGGTTAACTAAGCTGTCAGTGACAATTTCCAAGTATAATTACTTGTTATAATACTTAGGATTCTTTCATTCCTAGTTATTAGTTACCACAGACTGACTGAAGGATGCAAAAACATAAAATGTTTTTAAATGTTTACTATTCTCTACGAATACTAACTAGACTTGGAAAGAATATAAACTCCAGCCACATCCAAGTCGATAATATGAAAATCAAACAAACGGAAACATATAAGTACTTGGGTGCAAACTTCAACTGCTCCAACATGCTGAGAGAAGAAATACAATCTAGAATACAACCTAGAATACAATCTAGAAATAAAGTATACTATGCCCTTCAACATCTGCTAAAGTCAAAGTGTCTGTCTCGTGTCTGTCTCGCAACACCAAGATCAAAATAAATAAAACGATAAGACCAGTCGTTTTATTTGGCTCTGAAACTTGAAGCAGAAATAAAAAATATGAAGCCTTATTACAGGTTTTCGAAAACAGTCTTACAACAAATCTTTGGAACCATCAAAGATGCTAACAGTGGAAAATGGAGAGTGAGAAGCAACAACGTAACACATAGTCTGTTTAAATCACCATTGATCACTGGCATCATGAGAGCTAACAGACTAAAATGGTTGGGGCACATTGAAAGCATGTCAGATGACAGAGAAGTTAAAACTCTATACACCTGAGAGAGGAATGGCGTAGAACACGAGGCAGACAAAAAAGAAGTTCGAGAGATAATGTCCAGCCAGACCTGCAAACATCTGGTGTCACATATTGTGAAGATAAGGCCAGCCAGAGAGATGAATGGAGACGAGTGATTTCTGCAGCAGTAAACCTCAAGGGCTCAGAATGCTTAAGAAGAAGATGACTATTCTGTGCTACTTTATGTGAAGTAAAAGTTCAGCGTACATTTGACATTATGAATGTGTGTGTGTGTTTTTTAAAGATACATTTTATACACTAAACACTATTCGTATTCGTATTCAACTGAATAGTTGGTCCCTGCTATTCGTATTTGGCCGAATAGTGAAAATAAATATTCAGTACAGCCCTAGTATAAACTATGAGAATCCCCTCTTGAAGGCCCAGTCTTCTTGACACTGAAACTCCAAAAAGGCTAAATCTCCAAAGGGTTAACATTTAAACAGCAAGTCTGACAAAATCTCAGCCTACTGGACCAGGACGAACTTTGACATTTACAGATGATGTCCTATTGTATCAAAGCGGGTCAGACAGGCACGACATGACCAGAGACTAGTAAAGTGTTTTACATAAGATGACAGAGTGGTGTGAACAGACAGGGTCAAGGGTAAACCCAGAGAAGGCCAGTGTTTTGTGGTGCATTCATTTCTCGGCTATTATCTACTCTCGCCAGTGGCGGAAGTCCCCAGAAGTCCGCAATTCACATGTAACTGAGGCCATGTTGGGGTATATTTTCGGTCTTGATAATTTGGGACCGTTATTCGGAGTATAGTCCATTTCTCTTTAATTTGATGTATTACATGGTACTATACAGCCAGTTGTTTTTCAACAGGACAGTTTTAGCTTTGTCATGTTGCTTTAACAAAATTCCGCTCAAAATTGATGCTGTCTAAACCCCAGAAAAAATGTTGTCCTGAAAGAGTTAAATGTGTGGCCCTGGAACCCACAAAGCAAGTCACGAGTAATGTGAACAATGGATCAAAATCTTTTCCTCACCAGGGTGCTTCAATGGATAGAAAATTAGGCTCTCCTGTCAACTTAGGCAGTTAGCTGGAAAGCCGCCGATCGCTTAGTGGGAGTTCTCTCCCTTGGCTGCATTGCGAACACGGAGCAGAAAAGTCACGAATCAAAAAAGGCAGTGAGGTCGACAACAGGGCTGCCAATGCTTGGGTGTTTCCCCCAGATCTGGCTGTTTATTTCACGCTTCGGGGAAAATCTGGGGCTTTTTTAAAGTAAATATATCCTTATATAACAGTGGTATTAGTTGCCACGGATGTGACTCCTGCAGATCTGTATGACTTAATGACCGCCGATAAATTTGCGTGGTTAGGGGTAGGGTTAGGGGTAGCTGTAGGGTTAGGGTTAGATGTGACAATTTTGACGCAGGAGTTCCAAATAATCGTGCACAGTCACATACACACCCAAACAATCGAAGGACTGTGGATGCTACTAAAACGGACAATTCGCAACCGATATGGCACCAGCCGCGCGCTATTGCCGTCATATTTGAGAGAATCCCAGTGGCGCCACTCCCACAAGCATCAGATTGTCGGCCAGTATTTGGAACTCCTACGTCAAAATTGTCACATCTAACCCTACCCCTAACCGTAACCCAACCCCTAACGCCACTAACCCTATCCCTAACCCTAACCCTATGATTACGCAACCGTATGATGATAGGTAACCGTAACCGTATGATGACTACGCAACCGTACACGCAACCGTATGATGATAGGTAAGTATGTCATTTGATTCGTGACTTTTTCCGCTTCGTGTTCGCAATCCAGCCAAGGGAGAGAACTCCCACTAAGCGATCGGCGTCAGTCCAGCTAACGGCCTAAGTTGACAGGAGAGCCGAAAACTATTTCTCCCCACGGCGCTCAGCTTAACGTCTTAACACTGCTATCCATCGAGCAATAACGGCTGAAGTGGAAAGTGTTGATGGCCTAAACTAAAATAAATACTAAATCATGTTTTAAAACTTTTTCTAACCTCCTGAGGCTCTCATTTGGGATGTTTTTCGCAGTGAACAATTTGGGACCGGTATTCGGAAGAGTGCCTATTTTTCTATGTGAAATCCAAATATCAAATGTGCATTACTTAAAATAATTTAGAAAATTTGAAGTACAATTTCAATTGGAATTAGTATACAGTATACTATTAATTACATGATTTATGATTTCAAACCACCCACCACTCTTTGCCACTGCTGTTGTCAGCTGATGAACCTCCAAATTATCTTTAACACGTATGTAATCCTGCTTTTCACTATTTATAATTATCTTTGTCTTTATTACCTTATCAATAAAATTCCTAATTCGATTTCGCAAGTTTGACAAATCAAACATTAAGTTTTCACTTTGGTCCTCATTCTTCGCAGTTCCCTCCGGGGCAGCCATTTCAGAAATGAGAAAACCATCAGCCAATCAGATTGTTGTGTTTATTCTCGAAAATAGGTATACTGTTTAAAGATTCACGACGTTTATGTTTTCTCAGTAATTACTTATCTTGACCTTAATGCTTCCAAATATGTATGATGTAAATATATTAAAATATGTCATAAATAAATGCGTCTGTCTGTGCGTGGGTGTATGTATAGTGTGTGTGAGTGGTGTGTGTGTGTTAATGTGTATATGTGTGTGTGTATATATATATATTGTGTGTGTTATAATAATCCTGTATTCTGTTGGGTCTTATTGTTCTAAACAAACTGATAGCTGGTTATTAAAATATATGTCCAGAAACAAAAAAGTTATAGTTGAAACATATTTTCTGAAAATACTGAAACGGTATTTACCTCTATGTAATTTAGCTTACAAAATTAACATCTCGGCTTAGAATTTTAGAGGCTTGAATGAGGTACCGTTACATTTCTTTTTCCGTGTGAAATGCAACTATGATAGCTGCCTATCCTTTACAGGACATCGAGGAAACCAACCCCGATTTGGTTTGCCATTTCTTTCTGTTCAGTCGGTTTCTCGATACCACTGTCGAAACCAACACAAAGCGAATGACCTGCAGTTGGAATCGAACCCTGGACCCCGGCATTGCGAAGCTCGTTCGCAACGCCTAAGCCTCAAAACTATGATAGTTGCGTTATCCCCAGATCGAGATTTCTGCCTAACGCCCGGGCTGTACATGTGGGGAAAGGTTTAAAGGGAAACATGGCTTGAAAACGCTACTGGTGAGCGGTTGATTCGCAGCGCAGACACAGAGCGAGAGGGTGCTTTGCCTCGTGAAGTGCCTTATTATCGAGTGGGTTCATTGCCTCGATTTTAGTTCAGCGTGCGCTTGGGAGGAGAATCACAGGTTACCTCAGGTACTAGTATTGATCGCTGCTTGTTCGGCTTGATCTGCTAGACCTGAAAACTGTAGTGTTTTCAAATCTCGAGTCGACACGCTGACTAAAAGTCAGTCAGTCAGTCAGTCGTTTCAGCCCGAATTATAGTGAGAGGTAGTAGCCTCACTTAAAACTACCCGCTACCAGAGCCGAAGTGAGAGGTAGTAGCCTCACTCTAATCTACCAGCTACTGATACGTTGCCTCAGATTTAGCTCAGCGGTCGCTTGAGAGGAGGGTCACAGGTTTCCTCAGACACTGGTGTTGATCGCTGCTTTGCTCGGCTTGATCTGCCAGGTCTGAAAGCTGTAGTGGTCCCAAATCTTGAGTCGATACGCTGACTAAAAGTCCGTTGTCCCAGCACTAAGCCTTGTGTACTGCTCTGAACACCCTGGGAGGTCTACTTTTAAAGTGGTCCTCCTAACCAGGCTTGTTACTTAGCAGAGGACAAGCTTTTTGCGAAAGCTCAGTCCGTTCAAAAGACGACGCAGCCACCAAGAAGTCAGCAGAGCCCGGATCAAGATTTGTGAGTATAGTCTACTACTAAAAACACTTCAAATCCTTGACTAGGGCTTAGCCAACATAAACCCTAATCCGGACAATATGGCAATGACGAGAGCTCGCTCTCAAGAGCCGAAATCAGGCGACACCAACCCGTCAAAAGGACCAGATGCCGGCATCCAAACACGCGTCTATCAAAACAGCGACCGTGCGCAATCAAAAGCCGTATCGAGAAAGAAGGTAGCCACAACCGACAGCACAATACCCACTAAAACCAGTGCGCGTGGAAAGGAAGCATTGAAGCCGACTCCCACAAACACAATCTTACCAGAAATGCCAACCAGCCGTACCCCACCGGGAGAAGCTACAAATCAGCCTATAATAGCAGAAGCGCTCCCCCTGCAAGTACTTCCAAGCATTCCGGAAGAAAATACAAGCAGAGGAAAGCCACTCCTAACAATAAAAGTCAGAGTGACGCAACTTCAATTCAGCGCGGTATCCCTTCTCGCAAAAGGTATGAGGAAAACCCACCAAATCGACATTCTGGAATCAGGGTTAGGGAACAAGTCAGTGGCATCGTTCTACCCCTGCAAACACCACGGGATGTTGACACTTAACGAAACCGCCAAAAATAGCTAACTTTTTAACAAAATCAAAAATTCGACAGAACCGGTGAAAGTCGACCTAAAAAACGACATCGCCATCACTGTGGAACCGGTTAAAGCCACCACCAAGATTGTAGTCAAGGGCATCGATCCTAAGCAAGATATCAAAACAGTGGCCGAGGACCTTAAAGAAGGAAACCCTGACGTCATTTTCATCAACATCAACAGATTATTGAAATCGTCAGGGGAAGCTACCTCCTTGCTTACGATGACAATAGGGGGGAAAAAGCCTCCCCGCCCACATCAACTATCGACACAAAAAACGACACTGCGAAGCGTTTATACCGCCTCTCATCCAATGTCTGAATTGTTTAGGATTCGGCCATAATCAAGGACAGTGCCGGAGAAAAACTGTCTGCAAATTCTGCAGTAGAAATCACCACCACAGACAATGTCCTAAAGCCTTGACCGCCGGTAACTATAAATCCGAGAATCCGGATAGGAGATGCGTCAACTGTGGCGGAAACCACAGTGCCAGATACAAAGGCTGCCCTACAATGAAGAATGAGCAACTGGCACTGCGTGAGTCGATACTGACAAATGTCCCGCTAAAAGTAGCCAAACTGAACATCATCAAATCTAGAAACCTACCAGAAACCCAGTCAGACCTTAGAATCCTGAGAGCCGGTATGACAGGACTTGCTGCTTCCATAACTGACCCAAAAGTAGTAAATCGCGCAACCGCTACAGGACAGCCTGCCAACAACAACACCGAAGATCACCAAAAGATCCAGGCAGACTTTAGAAGAGAGCTAAACACCTTGAAAAAACAGCTTGCTACCGAAAGAGAGGCGAGGCTAACAGCTGAGAAAATAGTGGCGGAGAAAACGACCCAGCTAAAAGAACTAGTCGAGAAAACGGTAACAAACTACAAATACCACGTCGAAAAACTAGAATGCCTGTACATGGCCCACCAAAAGACGAGAACTGAAGTAGACTCACTCAAATCCCGAAAACCGTCTCCCGCTTACCTTAAACAAGTGGGAAAGATAGAGATGGAAAAGTACGTCGAAAAATACGTCGAAAAAGCCAACCTAGGCACAACCGAATCGATTAAAAAGGCAGTCGAAAACTACTGCAATGTTGTCCTGCTGGAACAACTAACAGAAAAAGTCAAACAACAAGCCTGCGCCAAAACCCTGTCGGAAGAAGAAAGCTCGGATTCTAGTACAATAGAAAGCGACTCCTCCCTGAACGACAGCCAACCAGGCTCCAGCACTGAACAGTAACGACACAGTAGCCAGACCCGAAACCGCACCCCCTAGAGTAACCAGACAATGACAGAAAACGTCACACGAAACAACTCTCCGGAGGCCAGCGCCAACACAGCGCTCAACAACAACACGGTCAACATATCGATAATACAATGGAACTGCAACGGCATAAGGAAAAACTTTCCCGACATACTCAAACAAACTGTTGGGGTCACAACCATATATGCATTGCAGGAAACCAGGTTGAAACCAACAGATAAATTCAAGTGCCCCGGCTTCACAGTTCACAGAAATGACAGAATCACGGGAAAGGGGGGAGGAGGGGTAGCGATCCTGACCAGCGATCAACTCATTGTTCTGGAACACGTCAGTTTCAACACCGTGAACTGCGAAGGACAAATGGTCAGGATAGCCGGACTTCAACCTAACCAAAACCTGACAGTTGTTAATGTGTACTGCCCGACCGGTCGACTGGAAAAGCCAGATTTTGAATCAATAAAAGATAAGTTCAGCGAGCAAACACTGTTAGTCGGCGATCTCAACGTGCACCATCAAACTTGGAGCACGATAGAAGCCGACCGGGGCGGTCTCAACCTCATGGACTTCGTTGAGGAAAACGCGCTAACAATACTAAACGATGGATCCATCACAAGGATAAGCCCATCCCTTAGCAAGCGAGACACAGCAGTCGACCTGTCAATAGCCACAGCTGGGCTCTCGGGCTGCCATTGGTCAGTACTAAATGACACTAGCTCCGACCACCTTCCAATCCGGATAAGCACGAGGGCCCAAGCACAAGTGGACGAAGTAAGCAGACGGCCTTCGTTCAATTTCAACAAAGCAGACTGGGCGGCGTTTCAAGCAGATCTCAACTCCGTAACGTTCGACGAAACAGGCGAGGAAGATCTGGAACGCCGCACAGCTAAAATCACAAACACTATTCTGGAGGTGGCATGCAAACATATGCCACACAAAAATATGCCTAATCACATCACCAACAAGAGACAAAACAAACCTCCTCCACGCAAAGGCGGCAACATCAGAGCAGTAGGCTGGTGGGATGCGAAATGTGAGTCCGCTATTGGAGAGAGACAAGCCGCTCTACAAAAGTACCGCAGGTGTCGCTCCAACAAAAACTTACAAGAATTCAAAGACAAGCGAAATGCCGTAAACAGAGCCGTTAAAAAGGCAAAAGAAAACAGCTGGAAGACCTTCTGTCAGTCGCTCAATCCGAACACCCCCTCCAGCAAAGTCTGGGCGCAAATAAAATCCATCAAAGGGGATCGGAAGAGTAACAAAATTCCCACGATCAAGAACCCATCACTCGCCGTCACAGACAAAGAGAAGGCAGACACCTTTGGGCACCTATTCTACAGCGTCAGTTCCCACGAAAACCTCAGCGAAGGCGAAACGGCACGACGAAAAAAGTACATCGAGGAAGAAGCAGCAAAAAGGAAAGAGCCCACGACTAAGTATGACTACCTGAACGCAGACATTACGGTGGACTAAGTCGTCACCGCCATAAGGGAGAAATCCAACTCTGCAGCAGGAGTCGACATCCTAAGCTATCCCCTTCTAAAAATGCTTCCCAGAAAAACCATTGTCTCAATCACCGAGCTCTTCAACGACATCTGGAGCACTGGGTACATTCCAAAGCAGTGGAAGCAGGCTCTGGTAGTACCGATACTAAAACCAAATAAAAACCCCCACAACGCGGACTCCTACAGACCAATAGCCCTCACATCCCACCTCGGAAAGGTCATGGAGACGGTCATCAACAAACGACTGGTTTTCTTCCTAGAAAAAGAGAACCTATACAGCATCACCCAGTCAGGTTTCAGACCAAACAGATCCACAGTCGACCAAATCATTAGGCTGGAGGATGATGTCAAAAACGGGTTCAAAAAAGCATACACAACGATGGCCGTCTTCCTAGACCTGTCCCTGGCATACGATCAATGCTGGCGAGAAGGGGCACTGGTCAAAATTAAAAGGCTCGGCGTCAGAGGAAGAACCTATAACTACATCAAAAGCTTCCTGAGCGAGAGAACATTCTCAGTCCTAATCAAAAATGAAGTTTCCGCCACTCTCACACAAGAGAACGGCATTCCTCAAGGTGCTGTGATTTCGCCTACGATCTTCACAATCATGGCGAATGACCTGCACGGTGCAATCACAGACAGCAAAATACAACTGTCCCAATTTGCGGACGACTGCGCGTTGTGGCTGACTGGACGGGATTTGCCTAAAACTCGTAACGAGCTTCAGATCGAATTGAATAACATAATGCACTGGATGGACCAATGGGGGTTCAAAGTCAACACCGACAAATCCGTGCTTATGATATTCAACAGAAAGATGAAACAGCTATACGAAGAAAACGCAACCAGAATTGAAATGGGAGGCAGAGTGATTCAGAGGAGAGTGCACACCAAATTCCTAGGGATGGAGCTGGATGAACAACTGAGCTGGAACAGGCACATAGACTACACGGTGGAACGTACTAAACCACTCATAAATATGCTTAAAATCATCAAAGGCAGCGGCTGGGGCGCACATACGAAAACAATGCTGTCGTTCTACAAAGCATATATACGAGGGAGAATGGAGTACGGTTCCATCGTGTACGAAGCGGCTGCCGACTCCAAGAAAAAAAGTCTAGACTCCATCCAAGGACAAGCACTGGCGTCCATCATAGGAACAGGCAAAACCACATGCAGAGCCGCCATGGAAGTGGCACTCGGTGTCATCCCTCTGAATCTCAGGAGAAAACAGCTAGCCCTAAACTACTGGATGCAAACGTCAGCTGACCCGACACACCCCGCCAGAAAGGCGTTCCATCCGAACGTCCACCAACACGGCGACCAGTGCAAACTACGTTTCCTAGAACCAGTCGCCTGGCTGCTAGCTAGATCAAGGCTAAGCGGGTCAGTAAAACACGCGTTCAATAACACCAAAAGACATGTAGCTTCCATCCCACCATGGGAACTAATTCCCCCCGCAACCGACACCCGACTCACGAAACTCATCTCAAAAAACAACCGAGAAAGGAGAAGCTAGGATAATAGCAGACGAGCTCATCCAAAGCCTGACCGAGGACAGTTCCCTTATTATATACACCGATGGCTCCAAAAAAATGAGAAGGGCAAGGTCGGTGCGGGGCTCTACTCATCAAAAGTCAGAGTCACAGAGCAGTACAAACTAACAGACGGGGTCGCCATATGCACCGCCGAACTGATAGGGATACAGAAAGCTCTGGACTTAGCCCTGACAACAATGCACACAAAAGTCTACGTTTTTACTGACTCGCTGGCCGCTGTTCAAGCATTAAGCAGCCTCTGCAAAAATAGCAGACCCGACATCAAAGAGGGTATCCTGACCACAGCAACAAAACTTCGACAAAAGGGGTGCCACCTCACAATCGGCTGGATACCAGCCCACAAGGGAATAACCGGCAACGAAAAGGCCGACATGGCAGCCAAAAAGGGCATCAACTGCGACCGCACCCTACACATAGGCCTAGGCAAATCAGAAGGCCGTGCAGTCACAAGACAGTATATCACAGAGGCCTGGGACACACAATGGCAACAAGGTGTGCAGGGCAGACACGCCTTCCAACTACTAAAAAAACCCAGACTCGCCTCCCAGATCAAAGACCCTATGAAAATACCAATCTTCAACAAATTGTGGAACCTCAGACTCGGCAACTGGACGGAAACGTACAAAACGCCGAGGTGTGCCGAATGCAATATGAACAACACACTAGCCCACTTCCTACTGGAATGCTCCAGGTTCGAAGTGCAGAGGCGCCCAATTTTGGCCCACCTACGAAGCAAAAACACCACTCCCTCTGTCACCGAGATCCTGCATGTAAACAGCGACCCGGACACCCAGAAACTGGTGAAGCAATACATAAGTAGAACAAATGCAGGAAAAACTACCAACCCAGCAACAACAACGCATTCAGGAACAGCTCAACCACCAACTGAGAGGGAAACAGACCAGAGGACAGCGGCACCCTCTCTCTCAAGCCAGGACGCCTAATAAAGGAGCCTCTAAATACTACTCATCTTTCTTCAACTTCCGACCTCACTTTAAGTCCTTTAAAAATTTTCGGAACATTATCAATTGACTGTACCTATACTCTTGTCCACTACATCTTTACCATTTTTTACAAGAAGAAAACTTGTCTAAACAATTGAAAAAAAAAAAAAACGAAGCCGAACGCACATGCACATGCAAGATGCGAAAACATAAAGGCACAAAAAAAAGATGTTAAATGTGGGGACCTGAAAAGGGCCGTGTTTTGGGACGCTGACAAGCTTGTTTATATCGAGATGGTAACACTGGTGGCGCCTTGGTACACTCAACGATGGCGGGCTGGACAACAAGATACGGAAATGACATAAGGATGACAGGTGGCACGAACACAGGCGTATGGACACGCCACAATGGACAAATAACTATTGGACAATCCAAACAAATATACGCAGTCCCAAAATAACCGCCGCTCAATAATGGAGCTGGTTAGGGTGACAGGAACTTTCTTTTTTTTTTAAACAAATCGGAATCGGAATCGGAAAACGCTACTCCTTTAGTTGATGAGTCATTAGGGAACGACGGGCAGAGTGAACAGCACTCGCACGGAGATACCCAAAGCGCACATTTGCAAATATCCCACGAAGTGCGGACGAAGATCAAGTTTCCACCATCAGCGTTAGGGTGTCTAAGTGCAAGCTGGATGCTACTCTGTGTGAGATTAATAATGGTGAACTTAACTATTAATGTTAACTTAAGAAAAATTCGCTAGATGACAAGCTAACACACTTTGGTCACATAATTTACACTCAGTCTGCCCTTGAGTTCGGAACTGTCGATTAGATGCATCCGCGCGTCAGGCAAGAAAAAAAAATGCAGAAAGCAGAGGGACATTTGAAATGCCGAGCAGACAAAATTGCACCCAGAAAACTGTTCAAAGCCGCTAAAGACAGCGAACGAGAGTGACTGCCAGTGTTGCCACTTTTCTTTGGCAAAAAATATCCAAAACGGTGTCAAAAATATCTAAAAAGATCTAAATCTGCGTAGAAAAGATCTAGAAAAAACGTCCAAATTGAAAAAGTCAAAAATTACAAACCTTTTGTTATGACTTACCCTACATAATCATGTCCTCACCTTCACTGATGTCTGCCTCACAAGATCCACAGGATAAACTTAGCTTGGATAATGATGAAGTTGAAGCCTCAGATCCAAAATGACCCTGGTATGCTTTAGCTGTTCAAATTTCTTTATAAGTTGAACAGTAGGCTTATTTCTCTAGTCTCATCTGGCCGAATTTTAATGGCACAATAGCATTTAAGAGGTCAAATTTCATCCTGTTTTTTAGGTTAGATTTTATATAATTCCTAGCACTGAAAACTCTTTCTACGTCAGCATTTGAGTGGGGTAGTATCATGGCAGACATGACACTTTAAAGAGCTTACAGAATGGACTGTTTGATGAGGCATCTTTAAATTGTCTCACTTCACTCCAAAACGCTTCAGTTTCTGTTTTGTTTGTCCATTCAGCTAACTTTATTTTGGTTAACTGATATTCTGCTTCCGCGACACTATTATCAGTAGCCCCTAAAAATTTCATAACTTTACAATATTTAGGTATGTCCTTTATTGGCTGAAGTATGTTGCTCACAGAAAAAAGTAAAATATTTTTCAAAACATCTAGATTTTCAGGAAGTCTCTGCTTCAATTGCTTCATTAATGAGATAAGGAAATCTTGACAGCGTTTTCTTAAGTTGTTCTCTTCATTCTCTGTTAACAGTCCTTTTGTTTTTAAATCATCAAATTTTGATTCGATTTAATATCCAAGGTGTGGCTTAGGAGCCAAATAGCTCTCTATAGTGCAAGTGAGCAAATCAGCTTTAGAAGTTGGCAACACCAGTCTTTTGCCAAGTGAAATAGCAATGTGAGATCATCAAGTAATTTAACTTTATCAACAAGTTTAGATTCGAACAGTTTATAAAATTTTTGCACTTCCATTAGAATAGGTTATAAAAAGAGAATGAATGACAATTTTTTTTTCATCACTGTACATTCCATATAGTATTTCAGCTGTGTTGCACTTTTCACTTTGCCTTGTTATTTCAAAGTGTGTCTTCAACTTCAGCCATTGCTTCATAATTCTTTCAACAGCTGGTGAAATTGATAACCATCTAGTTTTGCAATCTGACAGAATTTTCGGTGGTGTGGAACCATCATTCAAGGCTGTATATAATGTATTGTATTGCTGTTGTCTGACAAATGATTTGGAAAACCAGTAAAGTGTTTCAGCAATAAGATATTCCAAATTCCTTGGTAAATATTTAGATGAAGCATGTGATAATGCTAGCTGCAATGAATGACGCATACATTTTATAAGTATTAACGATGGGTTAGCTTCCTTCAACTTGGCATAAACGCCCTTGTTTGTACCAACCATCACTGAGGCATTATCAGTACCAATTACAGCCAAATTATTCAAGCCTAACTGTTTGCTGAATAAAAGGTCCTTTAGTTCCTAAACTATACTTTCTACATCACACTTTTCAAATTGAACTAGTCCAAGATTTTTTACAAATCGATCAAATGGTTACAGTTTGAAATTGCTCAGAAACAAATTATAAACATTGCGACTGATACTTCAACTTTTGATGATTCATTTATCAGTATAGTTCTGAAAACAGATGTCAGCGGTGTAATATCTTTAAATGAAAGTGCATTTTTATGCTTTTTTAGTCTCTGCATGACTCTTTGAGTTTTGTATTTTCGCTTTAATTTCACACTTGCAGTACTTAAAACAAGCTTTGGTCATATCCCCAGTTTTTAATTTTGTCATCATGCAACCACTCTTTCCAAATTTTTTGCTCATACTTTTTTTTTTGGCATGTTGAAAGGTTTTTTCAAAGTCAAAGCCACATAAGAAGGCAAGCAATAATTTTTTTTTTTAATCACATGAAAAAGAAACGCAAAGTCAGCACAGTGAGGATACGGTTGAAACAAAGTTAGTATGATTTACTCCCGTTTTTATTAATCAGTACCGGGGCTGCCAGATATTTGTGCGTTGACCCCAGTGAAAGTTCAAAGTTCAAGTAATTGCAGTTGTCACAATGTACGTGCCAGACCAAAACACAAATATTGTAGTAATTTTATTTTACACAATAATTATTAAATTGACAATGAAAGAAAAAAAAATCTATAAAATATCTTACTCCATATGAAAAGATCTAGAAAAATATTTACGATCTAAACGTCAAAAACAGTATCTAAATGCAATGAAAAAGATCTAAATTTGGATATAAAAGATCCAAAGTGACAACACTGGTGACTGCGAAGTTTGGTTGCACCTGAAGACCAGACACCGTACACTCTGTCGCGCTGAGCGTTCCTGTAAGAAAAGACGAAGAACCAAAATAAAACGAGAAAATTTCTTTAAGGACCCGTTCCAGTTTGCCCGAAGCCTGTTCGAGCAACCAAAATCTTCGACTCTGGTTGTCGGTAAAGAGGAACTGAAGTCCCATCTACTGAACAATTACTCCGACCGGACAAGGAATGAACCTCTCAATACGACCTGGGTTGCCAAAGGCAAAGTTTAAAATGATGCCTCCCTCTTAGTCAGAGGTCGAAGAAGTTGTAAAAAGAGCCAGCGGCAAATCTGCTCTAGGACATAACGGTTTCAGGTAAGTAAAAAAAAGTAAAGTTCCTTTTTCATGCCTTTCGGCGCATCGAGCGTATGGGCAGAGCGTCCCATATTTTTTACAGACCATCAGCACTCTGTGGGTAATGTGGTCAGCATTACGCCGGCTGTCTTTACTTTCCCAGGGACAGCCCATCCTGGTACCCATTTTAGGCTGGGTCGACCTGCGACGTCCCCATGCCACCGGTTTCAGGTAGTAGTGTACAAACACTGTCCGAAAGTCCTTCGAATGCTTCACCGCTTGCTAAGGCTAGAATGGATCAGTAGTGTACCGAGTGGCAGAGAGCCAAAAGAGTCTACATTCCCAAAGAACGAGACTCCTCTAATCTATCCCAAATCAGACCTATCTCGCTTTTGAACGTTAGAGGGCAAGATATTCTCCTCGGTTCCGAGATGGTGATCTGCCCATGCCGGTCAAGTAAGTGGTAGTCATCTCTGGTCAGACTCTGTTCACTTCTAATAGCCTGGATGTCCCTTTTCTTCACATAGTATGTTACTGCATTCTCTTCCTGGTCACATTCTGCCCCTTTCTTAGCAAGTTTATCTGTGGTTTTGTTTCCTGGTATACCACAGTGGGATGGCACCCACTGGAGTACAGTACACTTTTGGGCAGCCACCTTGCCAAGTTCAGATCTTAGGTGAGGGAGTTTGCCACTCTTGAGGGCTTGAAGCACTGATAGCGCATCTGTGAATATGACCACTTGGTGGCAGTCAGAACTGGTGTTGTGTAACATTTCGGCAGCCTGATGTAGTGCTACGATCTATGCTGTGTAGTTGGAACAGAATTTACCAGTGGGTATCCACTTTGTGTGGCGGTGGTTGCCTGGGTATGTAATAAAGACTCCAGCACCCCCATTTTTAACCGCACTGGTTGCTGATCCATCTGTGTAAACATGTATCCATGACTGTTCGGGATAGTTTTCGTGAATCATGCTAAGAGCAGCTGTTCGTTTTTGAAGATCATTGGACTCATCTCCAGTTGTGAATCCATTGACTGAAGTCATTATTTGTATTGTATCACCGACTTGCTCCCAAGGTACAGGGTATATGGTAGGTTTCAGCGGTGTTGTTCTAATAGGTAGATCAGCTTGATACTGTCTTCTAAGTCTTTTCCCCCGATGTACAAAGCTGCTACGTTTGAGACGCCCCAATGCCAGATAATCTAACCTTCCATTTATTGGGTGTGACTGCATACTATTAAACTTCTCCATCTGGATCATAGCTTTAGTGTCTCTTCTATAGGACAATGTCTGTATTGCAGTTATTTCCTGCATCTCCAGGATTGGTGCAGTTTTCATGGATCCTGTGATGAGTCTAAGGGATTGAATTTGCACTCTGTCTAACGATTGTAGATGGGAATTAGCAGCTGTTGACCATGCTATTGCACCAAACTCCAAGTGGGGTCTTATCGCTCCATTATAAACTTTCTTTAGGGTTTTTCCATTCGCTCCCCATCCTGTACCTGCCAGTTTTCTAAGTAGGCCTAGTCGTCTCATGGCCTTCCCTTCTACATTTTCTATTTGTTTGCACCATGTGAGCCTTTTATCAAATGTTACTCCAAGATAAGTGGGGAAGCTTTCTTCCTTTAGCAATGATGTTCCTACGTGAATACTAGCAGCTTTGTCCCTGGGGGAAAGCGAGAAAAGTGTTGTGGGTGTTTTGTCTGTGTTGATGGCAACATGCTATTTTTCTGCCCATGTCATCAAGAGATCTGCAGCTCGCAGCATTATTATATTTGCCACTGTGGTGTGTTCATCGGTACACCAGAGTGCCAGATCATCTACATACAGGGCAGCTTTTACTCCTGTACGGAGGTCTTTCACCAGATCATTTATATAAACAAAAACGAGAGTTGGAGAGATAACTCCTCCCTGTGGTACTCCTTGCCGAAGTAACACTTTTTTGCTCTGCTGGCCATGAAGACTGACTCTAGTTCTCCTGCTGTGTAAGAAAGGATAATATCTAGTTCTCCTGCTGTGTAAGAAGGATTGGATCCATTTTAGCATGTTTCCTTGGACTCCTTTTCTCTTCAGTTTTGCAATGAGACCATCTTTCCAGACTTTGTCAAAAGCTTGTTTGAAGTCAACCCATACCGCCAGGACCTTTTTCTTCTCTTGGAAGGCATCCTCTACAGCTTGTGACAGGTAGGTGACTTGGTCTTTTATGCTGTGACATTCCCTAAATCCAGCCTGCTCTGGCACCAAGATCTGCTCAGATTCTAAGTGCCATTTCAGTCTTGAATTTACAATTCTTTCCAATGTCTTTCCTACACTACTTGTGAGACTAATTGAGCTATAGCTGGAAGCCTGGGTCTTAATTTTTCCTTTTTTTTAAATGGGTATTGTGATGGCTTCTCTCCATACTTGAGGCAATAAACCTTTCTCCCAGCTGATGTTGAAAATTTCCAGCAGCTTTACTTTAGCAGATGAGCTCCGGTTGATCAGCATTTCGTACTTGATTTCATCTGGACCTGCAGACCTTTTTTAACTTTTTATCAAGGTTTAGAGCTGCTGTTTTATTTCCCCAGCTTTTCCGTTTTTCTTCAAGTTTAGTTCTCTGGAACACTGCTACAGCCTTTTTCCATTTGGTGTGGTTGTCAGGTAAAGGTTGGGATTTTGCATCCTTTCTAGCCTGATTCATTGTTTCCTGACATTCCTGGAGTGTGCTGGACCAGTATGGTCTGTAGTTGTGTCGACAACCTCTAGGGATTGCTTCTTTTGCAGCTTGAAGAATACTTCTGTTTAAATCGTGCACTATAGCATTGATATCCCTATTTTGTACATTGAGTACAGACAACAATGTGCTTGTCCTGTGTCTGTACAGGCCCCAGTTGGCTTTCTTGTAGTTCCATCTTGTGATGACTGGGCCTGTTTTAACTGATACATTCTGGACAGTAAGAAAAATCGGGCGATGGTCACTGCCCCACAGCTGGTCTCCCACCTCTCTACTTATCATTCCATATATATCTGGGGTAGAGAAGGCAAGATCTGGGGTTGACGTTCTGCCATCTTCTGGGGTAGAAGGTAGGAGTATCTGAGGGGGCATTGATCAGGATCAAAGAATGGTCATCTTGCCATGTTTCCACCTCTTCACCCCTATTGTCGAAATGGTTATAGCCCCAGCTCTGTGAATGACTGTTGAAGTCTCCAACTGCAATAAAGTTGGTATCTGGTACCGGCAAAGAGCTGAGGCTTAACGATTTGTCATTGAGACAGTAGTAGTTGAGGAGGTCTAATTCCACTTTGTCTGTCTTAAGCTGCAGAAGTTGGTACTCAGCTCCATCCATATAAGACATTTTCTCGCATGGATGTATACTATTTTTTACAAGGGTAAGTACTCCTCCTTTTTGCCTGCCTTGTCTATTAGATCTGAAGCACTGGTAGCCTCTCACTTTAAATATCTGATATGCCTGCAAATGGGTCTCTTGGATGCAGCATACACTGACATGCTTTTCATAGAGGATGTTTTCCAGCTCCATCTTTTTGCTGTAGCCAGCCTGCTTACCGCTGACCCCTCTGCATCCCAGTGCATTATGACAAAAGGCAATTTGGGATCTTTTCTAACTGGTTTTGGTCAGTAGCTATCCTCCGCCGTCTCCTGACTCCACAAGACTGTCTAGGAGGTCCTCCAGTAGCTGAGGGTGGATTATGTCGATGCTCAGAACTAGGCACTGCACCTGCCTGGTGGAGCTCCACAGGGCGAGCACCAACATTAAATTTGTCTGACGATGTAATCATATATAAAGCGTGGGGTTGCGTAGTACTGTGGTTTTTGATCCGTCTTCTGGCCCAGTATTTCCGACTTCAGGATCTCTTGAGAGGGAGAGTAGGCTCATCCCTTCGCCTTTACCTCGTTAGTTGTCCCATCCAGTTTCCCGCTGGGGGTTAAGACCCCAACCTCCAACTGGATTGCTGGGAAGAACAGGGTCCACCCCGTGAATGTGAGGTAGGCTTGAGCAAGAGAGGCTAATAGACATTAAAGAGTCTTGTATTGCGCATCATTGCTCCATGAGGACCCCGTTTGTATTCTCGTCGGGTAGCTTTCCGATTGGGTTCATGGGCCTCCGAACCACGTATTATAGCCCTGGGCCTACCACAGGGATTTGCAATTTCACCTGTGCTGTTCAATGCGTTTACGGGCAACAGGACTGTTAGAGCTGATGTTCCAAGCCTCGTAATAATAGGCAGGGACATCAAAAGAGACAGCAGACTGCGGTACCTGGGAATCACCTTTAACAGAAGTTTGTCTTTCAAGGATCACATAAAGGTGATTGTGTCAAAGGTCTAAAAAGATCTTAATGCATTAAAGATTATGACAGCAATGGACATGCAGCAGAGAATGATGTTCACACTATACCAGCACTTAATCATCTCTGGATTGATTATGGACTGGGCTTTCCTCACTGTCTCGAAGTTGCAGCTAGTGAAACTGGAACGCATACATAATGAAGTTAGGTGGGTGATCCTTGGATGTACAAGAGACACCCCGTTTGTGTGCATGCGATACATCCTTGCATTGCCGACTTTTGCAGATAGGCTAAAGGTGCTGCAGGCTAAGTCAAGTCTCAGAGTAGCTGCAGACAAAGAACACCCTCTGTATGAAGCTTTGGATGCAGTTAAGCGTCAGAGGGTAAAAGGGGAAAAATCATGTATGGTTCAAGCAGAAGACCAAATAAGACAAAAATACTTGCTGAAAAACATTGGGCGAGGAGAAGATGGGGTCATAGTACAATAGGAAAGGTCTGACATATGTAGGGTCATGGTAACTTTAGGCCGGAAGTGCAGAGAGTGGCCAGCGGGGGCTACTTAGATGGAAGTCCAACAGTTGATTCACGACAATTCTTGTCCTGATGATCTGATTATCTACACAGATGGTTCTCTATTGAGAGGGAAGAGAAGTGCCTGGGGTTTTGTAGGGAAAGCCAATGGAAAATCTTTAGTGCAGGACAGCCTGGTATATGCTACCACAACATCTAGCATGAAAACTCAGGGGCAGGGGGTCACTGCAGCTTGCCGGTGGCTGGAGAAGAAGATGCATACACATATCGTAATTGTAACGGACTCTGAAAGCATGCTGAAAAAGTTAAAGACAGGATTGCTTCGAGCAGAGTGGCAAACTTCACTTTCAAGGTCATGGGTAGTGAGCATTATTTGGATCTTTTTTTTTCTAGGCAGTACAGGCTTACTGGGGAATGAACAGGTAGAGACAGATTGGCTGAATCTGCACCGCTGGGTGGTGCAAGGATAACTGACCAGTCAGATGTGGTCAGAGCCCTTTGGGAACAAGCAACGAAGTCAGAAGAGAAACTAGGTTATTATGAGCTGGAAAGAGAATGGTGCACCTGGGTGTGACCAGAGGGTTCGGCTATACTCAGAGGAAAGGCTACCATTAGAATTGGAACTCTGCGTTGGCTGCCGAAGATAAGGACGGAGTGACCGACTTGCAAGATCATGACCATTGGCTGGAGCAATGGAGCAATTTTCGGCGACAAACACGTCTTTGCAGCTCATCCCACAGGTGCTCAATAGGACTCACGTCTGCAGACAGGGATGGCCAGGGAGGGGTTTGAATGCCATTGGCAGCCAGGATCTGCGTGGTAAACTGTGCAGAATGGGGTCTGGCGCAGAATGGGGTCTGGTGTTGGTGTTGTCCTGTTAAAAAAGATATCTGTTGGCATCCTAAAATGGAAAGACATGTTGTGGACAAATTTCGTGGACGTATCGTTGCGCATTCAAGCTTCCTTCAATGTGCACTAATTAACTCTTTCCGTTGTAATTGATCATTCCCCATACCATTACACCTCCACCACCGTGCAGCAGAGCTTCAACACCTTTTCGGGGCTAAACCTTCATTTTGTCTACGGTAGACCCTACGACGTCTATCCTGACGCTGCAACAAAAAGAAAGATTCGTCACTAAACCACACACGTCTCCAATTATTGTCACTTGCCCATGGACGATGTTGGTTGGCCCAAAGAAGTAGATTTTGGCGGTGGCGACGCGTAAGGACAGGTCTCCTCTCTCTCTCTCTCTCTCTCTCTCTCTCTCTCTCTCTCTCTCTCTCTCTCTCTCTCTCTCTCTCTCTCTCTCTGAACCTGTAGCGTCCTTTCCCTGACCACTACAGCTCCGAAGGTCTACAGCTTCCCACAACTCTGGGGTCGCTGTACAGCCGAACAGGACGGACTCGCCTATCCACTGGACCTTGATATGACTTCAGCAGACAACCACGGCTGACTAGAGACGGACTTAACTTGCCCGTTCTTCACAGCACACAGCCCATCAGCCTGTCGAAGGACTCCGATGACCGACAGGACTTCTAACACAAGTCACATCTAGCACACATCTCTCGTCGGCATCCCTACTGTTCTGTTTCCATAGTGATCCTACGTCTCCTTACCCGTCACTATTAGAGCATCCAGTCCCCGTGGACTTACTTCGCCAGCGGGACTATACATTCGACCAGTACCGCAACCACGACCCTTACTCAGACCTTGATGCCTGATAGTTGCACGGTAGTCTGTCTGTCTCACTCGAAAGATACTGACTCTGACCCTGACTTGGTCTTTCTCTCTGTCTTAAACTCTGACTTGGTCTCTCATATTACTGACGTACAGCACCCTCGTGCTGGGTGTGTACTACACCCGCACTTCCCCAGTGCTTCAGCTATCTGGCTACAGCTCACTGACTCGGACTGTCTACGCAGCCCCAATGTATCTTTGCCGAACCCATGTGGGTAGCTGATGTTACAGGAGAGGCACGCTCGTGTGGGTGTTATCTGGAATCATCCTCACGTGGGCGTCCTCAAGACTCATGCTCATGTGGTCGTTCTCGAGGATCACGCTTATGTGGGTGGCTGATGTTACATGAGAATCACGCTCTCACTGTAATTCACACTTTCACTGTTGGACTCGTTAGCCATACTTGTCAGCCCCCACCGTGAACCCACGCGTCTACTTTCTCGTGACACTACACTTCTTACTGTTCAACATTCTCTCCCCCTCACTACTCGGGCCAATGTTGACACTGTTCCACTTGAACTCCCAGAAAGTACTATCATACCACTCTGTCTCTTCAAACATTATTACACTCTCCCAAATCAGCACGCAACACAGTAATTTGACGAAAGGTAAAACAGAAGTTGAAGATGGACTGGTAGACAATGATCGTTATTGACTGTGTGGTTGTCGGGACGCAAACAAATTTACAATATAATTTGGTAGGGAGATATGTGGCGAGACGCCTAGGGCCGTTTATAATTTATTTGTTTAGCTGCACTTACGTGAAAAATCTGGCAAGAAGGGGGTCAAGAGTTGATAAAAGAGCTTGTTCAGAAAGAAAAGACCTTTTGTGCTTTCCGCCCTCCGACCTCGCTAGCCACGCTGCGGACCCCGCTTTTCTTCTTCTTCTTCTTGTTCACCGGCTGTGAATTCCGGCGGTAAGTCGCGGTTGTTCGTCCAAATAGACTTTTGGCTTTTACCTTGACCTGAGTTTTGCGTGTACATCCGTTTTACTGGCTTATTTGTTTGCAGTTCTCGTTCCCCGCCTCTCCGGCAGATGTACTCCGACTTTGAGGGAAGACGTCAAGCCTATTTCTAGGTTGACTGTGGCCATTGTTTTGTGTGGGTCGAGATGTTGCCTCATTTGTGTGGTGTCCTCTTTGACCTTTAACAAAAATATCGTCCTTGAGGCAGCCCTAGGTAGAATTGTCAGCCCTCAAGGGAAGGCAGGGGCAGATCATGGGCATTCCCCGCCATCCAAGGAGGCTTCCATAAATGCAGAGCCGACACAAGATGCTCTGGTTCTGGGCTCACCCAAGGAATCGTCACGTCCTGCCCATGACTGCTTAACCTCACAACCGTGTATTTAGCTTCCCGCGCTACAAGGCTGCACTCTTCGGAGATCAGCGGGGAGCAGCCTGCAGGTCCAGGACTTTTGTGGCCACACAAATAGGTACATTCTTTTTCCTCGCACGTTAGACACCTTTAACGTTGTTTCAGTTGTGCCCTTAGCACGACAGAATGGGGAAGCAAAATGCGTCTGGCGTGGCTTTACCTGTTTGGTTCCAACACTCGGGCGAGTGGGACCAGTGGATACGGACATTTGGACTTTTTCCTAATCGGTACGAATTATGATCGTCGGACTTTGAGCTTGCATGTGTGCCGTGGGGTATAACTTTGTCGGACATTATTTCCTAGCCAGCATATGAAAAGTTGCTGCCGTGGTGTACCTCAGCGCGGTGACGACGACACTGAGGATTGACAGAGGATGTACGTAGGTAGGATCTTGCTGCGAGAAGTCGCCCACAAGAGATGTTACTCGTCTTGGCTGCGGGTAAATCTCTCGGTCAGGGTTAAGTCTCAGCAGCACAGTTTTCCATTCGCTCCCGAATTTTAACCGAGAGTTGTCATTTGATGGTACATTTAGCAAGTAATCCTTGAGTTTTGTTAGACTTTTCACCCATGGGTTTGGGGGCGGGCTGGTGAGAGCCAGAAAGGACACTACACCTCTAGGGGCCGCCAGCTCCGAGATCCCCTGCCAACTCTGTTAATGCTCATTTGAGACATTATCCGTGGCGCACGACGGAGACGTGCAGCAGGAGTCTTGCATGAGGTTCCGTAAAACCAGAACAGTGAAGGACTGGCGCCCGAGTGGGGTACGGAGTATCACCTTATACACATCACATCAGACTTAACTTTGCCTCATGCCTGTGACCGAAATCACCGCGCCACGGACCACGCTTTTGAGTGGAGAGGGATGGAGTGGCTATTTAACGGTTTCGGTACTTTCTAAAGGTTAGTTTCGGTGCTAGACTTAGATTTTTACAAGTAATTTAATTGTGTGAGTTAGACCTAGGTAGCATTCTGTATCCTAGCTAGGAGATAGTTTGACAGCAGGTCGCTTTGGGCGATTTACATATCTTATGGTATGTTGAAGCTTAACGTATATGTTAATATATTTCAATTTTTGCCATCACTGATGTAATATTTCTGAACGTATGTGTTCATGGTCTAATAGAGCACATGGATGGCTGTTAATGTACCGTTATTTGTGAACCACGTGAGTTCTGTATTCAGTAAAATAAACATACGTTTAATGTTATTATTATAGTTTCATTTGTCTTGTTTCGAATTACCACTTGTTGTTAGTGCACCTTGTTTTACTGTTACTACTGATTAGACTTTGTACAGAGCATAACCTGTCTGGGTTAAGACACTAATGATCTTAGTCCTCGTCTAACGGGCTTTTTTTTTTTTTTTTTTTTTTTCTTGTTGCTGAGGCAGCTTGAGTGTGAGTTTGGCTCCCACTCACCACGATAATACTCAGTGGAGCTTTTGTAGGCTTGGGGTAGAGATAGGTTCAAAGAGTAGATTTTTATATTACCCTTCAAAGTGTCTCTCTCCTTCCTTTACAACATTACATAAGGCTTTGCTTCTGGTACAGAAATATAGACAATCATCTGCTTTTTTTTTTTTTTTTTTTTTTACTCCACAAAGTTCAGGCTGCATCCAGCACACGGAACACAGATGACTCCGCGTTTGCAATCCAGTATATCGTCCGGACATATCTGAGGCATTATCGTATGGCTGATCACAGCAGTTCTAAAGTGGAATGTTGTTCTTATTAAGAAAAGCCACATAATGTCAGTTAAATTAAGAGAGAGAGAGAGAGAGAGAGAGAGAGAGAGAGAGAGAGAGAGAGAGAGAGAGAGAGAGGCGGACAAAAAGAGAGAGAAAGCAAAAGAGAAGTTCGGTTTTAGATGACACACAAAATTATTTTAAATGTCAAACATTTTTTATTCATGGCAGTGGATTAGCTAGTTAGTTGGTTCGTTGGTTGGTTAGTTAGTTAGTTAGTTAGTTAGTTAGTTAGGTTAGTTAGTTAGTTAGTTAGTTAGTTAGTTAGTTAGTTAGTTAGTTAGTTAGTTAGAGTTAGTTAGTTTAGTTAGTTAGTTTAGTTAGTTAGTTAGTTAGTTAGTTAGTTAGTTTAGTTAGTTAGTGAGTTTAGTGAGTTAGTTAGTTAGTTCGTTTAGAGTTAGTTAGTTAGTTAGTTAGTTAGTTAGTTAGTTTAGTTAGTTCGTTTAGTTAGTTAGTTAGTTAGTTAGTTAGTTAGTTTAGTTAGTTTAGTTAGTTAGTTTAGTTAGTTAGTTGTTTGTTTGATTGGTTGGGTTGGTTGGTTAGTATTTAGTTATTTAGTTAGTTAGTTAGTTAGTTAGTTAGTTAGTTAGTTAGTTAGTTAGTTAGTTAGTTAGTTAGTTAGTTGTTAGTTTAGTTAGTTAGTAGTTAGTTAGTGGTTAGTTAGTTAGTTAGTTAGTTAGTTAGTTAGTTAGTTAGTTAGTTAGTTTAGTTAGTTAGTTAGTTAGTTATTAGTTAGTTAGTTTTAGTTAGTTAGTTAGTTAGTTAGTTAGTTAGTTAGTTTAGTTATTTAGTTAGTTAGTTAGGTTTTAGTTAGTTAGTTAGTTAGTTAGGTTAGTTAGTTAGTTAGTTATAGTTAGTTAGTTAGTTAGTTAGTTAGTTAGTTAGTTAGTTAGTTAGTTAGTTAGTTCGTTAGTTAGTTAGTTAGTTAGTTGAGTTTAGTGAGTTAGTGAGTTTTAGTTAGTTAGTTAGGTTAGTTAGTTAGTTAGTTAGTTAGTTAGTTAGTTAGTTAGGTTAGTTAGTTAGTTAGTTAGTTAGTTAGTTAGTTTAGTTAGTTAGTTAGTTTAGTTAGTTAGTTAGTTAGTTAGTTAGTTAACAGTAATCCTCATTGCACATATATCCAATTCAGTCCATTTGTGCTCAAATCGCCCTCCTCAGTACATCCCACAGCGTGAAGCAGTTGATGACACCTGTGATGGTTTCTTCTTATTCTTTTTCTTCCCACATAGCACTTTTGTCTGGCCACACCCCTTTTAACATGCTGTTCTTGCAGTCTGATCATTTCACAGTCTATCACTTGGTTTCACTTCTCTTAGATCATTCCGTATATCAGCATGGTCCATGGCACTTTCGCCCGCCACGGTAGCTTTACCTGCAAGCCCATCAGCTTGCTCATTTTCTTACACGCCTGTGTGCCTTGGCACGAAAATGAAATTGATATGAGCCAGAAGCCGACCACTGTCTTTAGACCCAGCCCATTCCTTTTTTTTTTTTTTTTTTTCTAAGCATACTCATTGAGTCCCAGAGAAAACATGCGCTGGTAAAGGTTTGCGTCTTCAGTCATATTATTGTTTTAGTCACTGCTATGACCTTGATAGTCAGTCAGACTGCTTGTGGTCAAGACGAAGGCACCAGAATCATGTTTCACAATTATAACTCCAGCCAGCCCACAGACTTCTCAAGTGACCAACCACAGAGAAATCAAGACCTGCACCTTCCTGGCAAGTCACTTTAGATATACAGATTAGCATTAAGCATGGGGCACCCATGCTCGTGGGGCCCTGCGTCGTAGAGCAATGGGACAGCATTACTTGAACTGGATAATGATATCCTAAAGATTTTAGTCCAATAAAAAAACAAGTATGTTAAAAAAAAAGTGTCGCAGATGATTGTTATAATAAGAAGTTCGTAGTAATTTCATACTGCACTATCTAATCTATGTTTATGTTTTAACCCCAGTTTTTTTGGAATTCCAGTTTTTAAAAAAAAAGTAAATGTTTACTTTCATCAATCATTTACATTTAATTCCTGTGAGTAGTTTCGTTGGGGCCTCAGCACATTGGTTTCACAGGGGCCTATGATGCAGTTAGGACAGCCCTACCAGCTGGTACTGCACAACTTGAGGGTGAAATAATATATGACAAGCTAGATATTATAAGGGCTCTTAGGGGCGAGTAAACAGTGCGGAAGCACAGATGGATCATTCCGGTCTGAAGATAACGGGGCTGCAAGGAGTTATCAGGGGATCTGATCGATGATCAACACTCAAGGCAATGGTGAGACGAAAATACAGTCCGACTGTTACTGGTACTACTGGAATTGGAACTCTGCGTTTGCTGCTTACGATGGGGACGGAGCGCTTATGGGAATGTCCGGCGTGCTGATGATTCTAAATTGAACATTAAACTCATTAATAACTACCTGTGAAGGAGGAGAGGATTAATCTTTCTTACAAATGTTATGGGTGGAGTAGGCCTGGAGGAGTTCAGCCTTGTTTATGAGCCTAATAATTATTACACTTGTTATGCATAGACGTTTTCTTTGTTAGTATTTGCTTACACATTTAATATTATTTCAAATATACTATTACAGTGGAACCTCGCTTAACGTGCATAATTCGTTCCAGAATCATACTCGTTAAGCGAAACACTCGTTATGCGAAAAAAAAAAATTCTCATATATATTAATGTAAAATACAATAATGCGTTCCATGTCCCAAAAAAAATACAAAATGTTACGTATAATGTTTATTCAAAGAAAATTATATACATATTGTTATGGAGAGTAAATCATCTTCATCTTTTCTTTAAATGCTGAACGAACCCACCTGGAATGCGAATTCGATTTGCAGAAAAAAAAATCGAAATAATTATGATACTTAGCCAATTTTTTTTTTTATTTTTTACTAGAAAGATGTCTAGAGACATTTGTTTTTGCAGACGCTTCAAAATTTGGCGAAAATGCGACACAGCATTATCATTAAATAAATTTGCAACGCGCATAGCCATTTCCTTATTAGGGTGATGCTTCTCAGTGTAAGATGCAACAGTTTGCCATGCTTTCGGCATTTCTATTATTTTTCCAGAAGATTGTTGCTTTTCTGTTACCTCCTCCTCCTCCTCTGATAAACTTTCCTCCAAAACTTCTTACTGTGAAACACAACGCAACTCCATAAGCTCTTGTGTGGTCAGCTCTTAGCTGTGCTCTTCCACAAGCTCTTCGATATCACTGTTATCCACCTACAATCCCAAGATAGTGGCCAAAGACACAATCTCGTTGACTACAGGTTCTACAGGTACTGTCTTGAACCCCTCATTCACAAATCAACAACGCTCTCCGGCCAAAGCTTCTTCCAAGCAGAAATTAGGGTTCTCTAGGTAACTCCTTCACCCGCTTTGTCGGTCATCTTGAGGCAGGCAACGATGTGGAAGTGATTTTTCCAAAACTTTTTGAGAGTGAGGTTGGTCCCTTCAGTCACCTGGCTAGGTCGGGCAGAAGATGTTATTAGGCAAATATGCAGCCTAACAGACATCATACCTGGTGCAGAATGGATACCTGTGCCTCAGGCGTTTATTTGTACATTTTCCTGTATTGTCACACTCAACAGGCGATGTAGAGAAGAGAATCCTGTTGCTGTTAATGCAGAGGTCAACGCTCTCATCGGTAAAAATTCAGACGAAGCAGATGCAATAATCTATACAGACGGATCCGTTATACGCCAAAGAAGAAGCGCATGGGCATTTACAGCACGCTCAGCGGGCAGAACAGTCAAAGAAGCCAACGGCGCCTTCTCCATGACAACCAGCAGCATGACGATGGAGGTGATGGCAGTGACACAAGCGCTTGCCTGGCTTGAAACACAAAAATACACCCGCGTGTGTATACTCAGTGATTCAATGAGTATGATCCGGAGGGTTCGGGCAGGTTCAGTGCGAAGACAATGGCTTGAATCATTACAGAAGTCCACTGTTCGTGGAGTCACCTTTATTTTTGTTCCGGGACACGCGAGCGTCGATGGAAATGAAAGAGCTGACAGGTTGGCTGGATCCGCTATCACTACAGACGGTCAGCCTATGGATCATGCTGATATTATCAATGCCCTCAGAGAAATGGGAAGAATAGAGGACTTTGGTGGCAGTGAATCCACATCACTCGACAGAATGGCAGACTTGGGAATTAAGATCGGCACAGCAAAAAACGAGACGCACACCAGCTACGCCAGAAGACTTGTTAATCAACATAGAACTGGTACTATTAGCCATCGGACGTTGCTGTTCATACTGAGGGGAGGATCTGAGCACCTATGGACATGTCCGGAGTGCAATGAGGATAACCCAACTAACTAACTAACTAACTAACTAACTAACTAACTAACTAACTAAGTCACCTGGAAACAATACTCTCAGATTGCTTTAGTGTAGAACTTCTTAAAGCTAGAAATAACTTGCTGGTCCATGGGCTTGAGAAACGGAGTGGTGTTGGGAGGCAGAAACTGGATGTTGATGAACTTAAATTCTTCAGGGAGGTCATCTTGTAGGATTCATGTACGTACATCACAATATAACACGTTTGAGAAAATGTGTGATCACAAGCGACACTACGATGCTACTGGAACGAGTGCTAAACACCGACTGATGTAACATGCGCACAATTCGGGACTTCCCCTCTCCTCGCCACTCGTTATGCGAAACGTCGCTCGTTAAGCAAGTCATTTTTTTTTTTTTACAATTTGTTTTGCTCGTTATGCGAATTAATCGTTATGAGAGGTGCTCGTTAAGCGAAGTTCTACTGTATATTAATTTGCCATTCAGCACATAATAATCAATCAAGGCGGGCTATATACGGAAACAGTGGCTCCATCTGATACAGCACGTAGCGTTTCGCAACATCACCTTCACTTTTGTCCAAGGCATGCTGTTGTGAAAAGCAATGAGTGAGCAGACGCTCTAGCTAGCAGTGCGATTATCAGGAATCGGCCCTCTATGGACAGGAGAGACATCATCAATACCATAAAAATGTTAGTTGCGTATCCTTTACAGTACGTTGCAGAACCAACCCTAACAGCCCCTGGCTGTTGTGTAGTTTCTCTTGGCAAATTTACATCCAGTTTGCCATTGCTTTTTTTACGGTCGGCTTTCTTGATACCACTGACGAAACCAACGCAAGGCGCATTGCCCGCAACTGGGATCGAACCCGGCATCCCGGCATTACGAAGCGAAGCGTTCGCATCGACTTAGCCACAGAGTCGACTCATCAATACCATACGAGAAACTAAACACAGTGATGCTTTTAGTTTCGTGAAAAATGATTTTTCACTGAATAGACTGCATAACCTGGGTGGACCAATTTGAGCCACGAGACAGGTAAACAATGCGGACCCTGGGTGTACCAACTGGAGTTGCGATACAGGAAAACCGTGTGGGAGCTACCCGCTGTTAAACTAACTAAAACAGAATGGAAGTTGTTAGCCTAAAAACACTTAAAGACATACTCAGGAGGAGTATTTTAAGTGTCAAACATTTTTGATTCAACTCTGCTGCCTTAACTTTATCATTACTTTGTTTAGCATTTATTGTTTTAATAAGCCGTGGCTGGCTTTTTGACAGAGTTTTGATCTTGTTTTTATTTTTAATTTTCATGATTTGACGTGTTACTAATTCTTGGTTATAATAGTGCACTGACACAGTTTACAATACGCTGTCTCTGATCCATCTGAAGATCTTTTGAACAATGGGTACGTTTCCTCCCAACTACTATTATGCTTGCTATTGCTGTCACAAGATGCTTTTCGTTTTTGGGGGGGGGGGGGGGGAGGATAATGTAGCCATTGATAAAAGTAATAGGATCTATCACAGTAAAAATCTAGGTCTATGTCATCTCTACTTTCTATCCTCAAGTAGTTTCTTAACAGTCTGAATTCACTTGGTACCACTGGTGGTTTTGGGTTTCATATCCCGCATTTATTCTAGTAGATTATTATGTCCTCTCAGTAAACTCCCACCACCAGAACAGATAAGTCTTCCAGGCTACGTGAGTCCGAACTGCATGAAGTGTGTGAACGTGCGATGGTTTATCCATGACTTGCTTTATTATAGCTAAATTACAGAGGCTTGCTTTATCGCAGTCTCGATCCGTTTAGTAAGACAACATATTCATACACAGATGCTCATACATGAAGAGATGGCGCGAATCTCATTTAGTCCATGTACCAGCCGTAACAGGACATCACAACAAAGACAAATTGGAAAAAAAAAAAAAAAAGATGTTGACTGTTGGCCTGCCTACCTTGCTTTTAGTAAATTAGCATGTTTCACACAAAGAGAAGCCAAGAAAACCCCAAACACGCCAGAATACGCCTGTTCAGTTTTAAATACGCCAAATTTGGGGAATCTGGCGTCAAAAAAATTCAATATGGCAACCCTGGTCAGACGCGGGAAGAATTCCTTGCGCGCAACAAAGCGGTAGTTCGGACCTGGAAAAAGGCTTCTATACTCGTAGAAATCTTACAGCCGTGAGTGAATTTACAATATAATTTACTTCTTATAGAAATAGGATGGACCAAAGTACTTTTCCCGACATCCTGATCCATACTTATCAAAGAACGACTATTTACTTATGGAAGAAGATTCCATATTTCTTATTCTTCCTCTTCTTCTTGTTCATCAGCTATGAATTCCAGCGGAATAAACCAGATTGTGACCGGCATCATCAGTATTGGAACCCTGCGCTGGCTGCTGAAGATGAGGATGGAGCGCGCATGTGAGTGCCCTGCATGCCGTGGTGTCAATTCTTGACTCAACTCAACTCTGGCGGAAAGTCCCGGTTATTTCTCCATTTGAACTTTTGGCTTTTACCTGGACCTGAGTTTTGTGTGTAAATCTATTTTACTGGCTTATTTGTGTGCAGTTATCGCCCCCTGTCTCACCGGCAGGTTCACTCTGACTTCGAAGGAAGACGTCAAGTCCTATCTCTAGGATGACTGTGGCCATTGTTTTGTGGGACGAGATTTTGCCTCGTTTGCGTGGCGTATTCATTGTCTTTTTATCTACAGGTGTTGCCCCCGGAGAACCTTCCTTATGGCAACCCTATGGAGAATGGCCAGTCCTCAGGGTAGGTAGGTAGGTAGCTTGTACCCCGCCAGGACATCACACAAGCGATAAACACTCTGTGACACAAAGTGCCACCATGCGGATTGAGAATCACCCATGGAGAGGTCAGAGAAACCCCGTTCAGCCGCTAGGCCATATTTAAGGCCCAGCTATATTTAGGGCCCCTGAAAAAGCCAGGGTAGGGCTTCAAAATAACTAAAAATTGTCGCACATGGAGACGAGGAGTACAAAAATATAATGTAGAAATAATACGCCTCAATTCCAAACTTCAATTCCACATCCTGTTGTCAGCTGTGTTGTTATTGCCCTTTCATTTCTGACGATTTCTTCTTGGTTTCAGCTTCTTCTGCTTTGGCCAGCGTATATCAAGAGCGAGCCTCTTGACATAACGTCCTTTAGACCACCATTTATAATTTTTAAAATTTTGAGTATTTTACTTTGCCAAAAAGAACTGAAACAAGTTTTTGGGTTTGGATACATCCAAAATGTGAAAATATTCCGCGTGTTACCATAGTGGTCTTATAGTTGTCTTCCTGCAATAAGAACGGATTAATCATGTCATGGAGATGTATGTGAAATGTTAGGTGAAGCCTCACAATGATTCTGTCTGTCATTTGTTATAATAAGGAAGGCAGGAAAGTTGTACCCCACCAGGACATCACACAAGCGATAAACACCCGTTGACACAGAGTACCACCACGTGGACGAGGATCACCTGTGAAGAGGTCCCGGAAACTCCATTCAGCCGTTAGGCCATATTTAAGACCCGGCTATATTTAGGGCCCCCAGGAAAGCCAGGGTGGGGCTTCACAATAACTAATACCTAGAAGGTTTCCATAAATGCAGAGCCGACACATGACGCTCTAGTTCTGGGCTCACCCAAGAATCGTCATGTGACCACACAAATAGGTATATTCCTCTTCATCGCACGTTAGACACCTTTAACGTTGTTTCAAATGTGCTCTTAGCACGACATTGTGGAGAAGCATGCGTCAGGCATGGCTTCACCTGTTTGATCCCAACACTCGGGCGAATGGGCCCCGTGGATGCAGACATTTGGACTGTTTCCAATCACTTAGATTTAGCTTTGCTCGTGTGCCGGACATTAGGGACATTAGTGCCTAGACAGCAGATGAGCAGTTTCTATCGTGGTGTAACTCAGCGCGGTGACGACGACGCTGAGAGTTGACGGACAATATGCGTAGGTAGGATTTTACTACGAGAAACAGCCCACAGGAGATGTTACTCGTCTAAGCTGCGAGTGAATGTCTTGGTCAGGGGTTGAGTCTCAGCAGCGCAGTTTTCCTTTCACTCCACATAGTTTTCACTAAGAGTTGTCATTTAGTGGTGCATTTGGCCAGCAGACTTTACTCATGTTCCAAATGAGATTTGATAGACTTTTTCACCTATATGTTTGGGGGCAGGCTAATGAGAAAAGGACAGAAAGGTTACTACACCTCTGGGGGCCGCCAATTATGAGATCCCCTACCAGCCCTGTTAATGCTCATTTGATACATTATCCATGGCGCACGAAGGGGACGTGCAGTAGGAGTCTTGCATGACGTTCCGTAAAACCAGAACAGTAAAAGGCTGGCGCCCGAATGAGATACGGAGTATCTCCTTTTACACGTCACATCGGACTTAACTTTCCCTTACGCCTGTGACTGAAATCACCGCGCCACGAGTCCATATTTGAGACTAGATCACCAAGGTGTCCACCACATGGTGGTGACAGCCGTTAAATCTAGCCACTCCAGCGACAATGTCCGTAAGTCTCTTGAAAATCGCTTTATCTTCACTTTGGGCACTTTAAAACCTAGAGGACTGAACTACTGACACAGTTTCATTTACAATCCTCAGGGATTGAACTGCCCACACAGTTCCCCGGGGGCATTTATTCTCCGGTCCCACGTGCCTTGCCATTCTATTGATGAGACATCGACCTGGCCGCTTTAAGATACTAAGGTAAGTGATTTTGTGTATTTGTGTGGTATTGTTTTTTTTATGCATTTGCTGATGAAGGCTCCATACCCGAAACGTTCACGTTTTGTTTGTGTTCGTTATATTGTGAAGCTTGCTGATATACTTTTCGTTCGGTTTTATATCTTTTCTCCACATTTGAAACTTGTTAATTTGCATAGGGGGTACAAGATGTGTGGAAGTCAATGAGCATTGGGGTGTTCCGCTGGTTTGTGACACAATAGCCCGGTTGTCCCAAAAAATTGAAATCATTGTATGACAGCTATCGCAAGTATAATAGTAATTGGGAAAAAAAGATATTCACAGCTCAAATGATCTTCAGATGGATCAAAGGCAGCACACTGTGTTAACTGTAAGTGCACTATTGCATCAAGAATTAGTAACATATCATATCATTTAAAAAAAACTCCGCCAAAAAGTCAGTCACAACTTATTACCACAATGACTGCTAGGCAAAGAAATGATACAGTTAAGGCAGCAGAGTTGCAAATTGCTTTAAACATGATCTGCTATTGTGCAACTGATCATCTAAGTGAAATCATGACAGCAAATGGTCGGGGGAGTTCATTAGAACACATGAGTAGTTGCATAGAACTAAATGTTCATACACAATTTAAAAAAAGTGCATGCATAACAAAAAAATATTCTGTCACCTGCACTAACAGCTGAAAATGTTTACGATGAATCTTTCACTTGTGTCAGTGAGGATATCAGTCAGGAATTAAATCTAAATCTTTTGATGTAAAGTGAGTACACTGTTATAATTTTTTTCTGGCGTAATTTGAGTAGTAGTTTGGCTTAAAATGATTTTTTTTTTTTAAATCTGGCAACCCTGCTTCTGCACTGTTGACTGTTGGAGGAAACGTGGAAACTACGAACGTTCTAGCTTCAAACGCGGCAAATAATATAATGGTCCTATTAGTCAGCTATCCTGTTCCAATTGAAGGAATCCACCATGCACAGCCTAATGTATCAGTAAATGTTGAAGACTGTAATATCGGAACTGGAACGCTATACATAACAGAAAGGTAATGTTTGATTGTTAGATTGTAATTGACTAATTGACAATTTTCAGTTTCTTTAAAAAAGTACTACTACTGGACCCTGCGTGGCTTTAATTTAACAAAAATGTTTTTCAGTGACTACACGGAAAAAACCCTGCTAATAACTACTGTCTTTGCATATTATGCATGTCATGTATTATGCATGCAAATTTAGTTTTATGCAAATAAGTAATAAGTGCTCGGCTATCCTCCGAATAACGGCATTATGGCGGCCAAAAACAGTTAAACACACGCCATGCACTCAGCTCAGAAGCTAGGCAACGAAACTATACTATATCCTTTCAGCCTACAAATGGAGCAAAAATGCAACGGCCGTCTCGTCTGGCAGAAACAGAAAATTTTGCTCAAAACAATGGCTCTGCCTAGCTTCCATTTTCAATTTTGACCACAAGTAAAATGATTTCACTTAGATGACACAGAAAAAAAAAAGGGTACTCAGACTTACTTTAGTAGATAGGCTGCTTAGTTTTCTCCTAAACTCTACATTTTTTTGTTTATAGTATCCAGAAGCCATGAGTTGTTAACCCTTAGTCTCGGATTTATTATTGATTCCATGATAAATACCATAAATCTGGGGAGAAAATGTGGCTTTTTCTGCCTACCCCCGGGCGTAAACCCGGACCACAAGGCCAAGGAGTTGCGTCACCCGGTCACCGTGCAATCCAGTTTAGCCAACTACACTAGCGAGCCGGGAAAAGCTCAACATCAGTGATTCTAATAATTCTATCCTTCTGTATAATATTCTGCGCATGCAGATGCACCAGTTAAAGTTAATGAATGTCTGTGGTTTGGTAATCTGGTAATCTGTAGTTTATTTGTAATTGCCTTAGTTCTCTATGATTACGCTCCATACAGAAGTAATGATTAGTCATTAGAATTAAAAATTTTAAGGTTAGTATTTGATTTCCTTTAATTTCTTTTGATCTTCACAAATTCCCTAATGCTATGAAAGCTCCTCTTGCCTTTGTATTCATATTTTAATATCTCTGTCAGTTCCCCCATCTTTGTCTACAATACTGCCCCGATAGGTGTACGACTATATGTCTTGGAGTGGGGTGCCATCATTAAGAGAAACCACATTGCCTTATTTACTCTTATTATCTTTGTCTTTCCTTTATGGATTTTCAGACCGAGCTGCTGTGATCGCGCATCAAGTAAATTTAATTTGATTCCATGAATGTGGCAGAAGAGAAATATCATTAGCAAAGTCCAGATCATCAAGCTGTTTTATAGGGGTCCACTGAATTCCATTCTTGGTGTTAGCAGTTACTGTCTTCATAATCCAGTCTTTTGCCAGTAGAAATAGGAGAGGCGACAAAAAACATCCCTGTCACACACTCAGTGCTGTAAAATGCTTTTTGATAGTCTATGAATCCACGTAAAAGTGGAATTTTTTCGCAAACTGCAAGTTAAAACATTCTATTTTGTTTTTTATTTTATTTTATAAAAAGTAGCCTTATCTGTAAAGTAGTAAAAAAGCTAAGTTCTACTTACTCTTAGAAGGACAATAGAGGTCTGTCGATACATGTATAATACTGCGGCCCCCTGCACTTTATGCATTTAGCTAAGCATGCTGAAAACAAAAGTCAGTTATCAATTCTGTTTGTATTTCGATATTGAAATAATAGCAAATTTCAACCTAAAATGTGTCAGGTGAATTCTTCCACTTTTTGTTTTTTCGACGCTCTTTGTCTTTGGCGGCCATTTGTGTATGTTGACGCTGTAATGGCTAATATTACACATTATTAATTTCAGGTTTCAAATTTCATTGGGTTGGGGGATATAACAGTAGTAAGAAAAGAAGAACAATGCCACTACATATGCTTGACAAAAGCCCCTTCTATTAATTTACACAGGAGAGAATTAGAGTGCAGAATGTTAATTGGTGGACGTACACAGCTGGTCAGATATTTGAAATTCCAAATCTACTGTCTTCTGGGCGTTGTCCCTCAGTGGGACATTCTTACAGCAAAAATTCACAACCAGCCAACACTCAATAAATTACCTTGCATTTTATCATTATCATGTGCAGCTCATTGCATGTCCTTCCCATTTTATTCACCATTGTCACCTGTCATTGTCAATAATTATCTTATGATATTTGGTCCATTTTGTCTTTCTTTATTCTGGGTTTCAGGGCAAAGGCATTCTGATTAATAATTGTTTTCTCAACAATGTGTGCCCTAACTAGTGCAATATCTTTTTCTCATCATTTTAATTCACTTGAATTTGTTTAGTTCGAGTGTAATTAAGATTTTTAAATATTAGTTTTTTTTTTTTGCTGTTTCATATCAGCAAAATATTTTGTAGCTCTTGACAGTACCCATACCTCGGTTTCGTTGACTCCAGTTTAGCGGAAATCAAAAGCAATGGCTAAAATCTGTAGCACCTTATTCAGTATTTTTAAGTTTAATATTGAAAATGAGTTGTGGTAATACCAAAGAACAGACTCTGCTGTTTCAAAAGCTCGCTTCTATTTGGTTTGGGCTTTCACTATTTATCATCAATAACTACATGTTGGGGCTGGAGCCTTGTCTTGCTTTTGTTTATGGAAACTATTTACATAGGGAGAAGTTGTGGTGCGGCAAAAGGACATCAGTTGGATTACAGTTCTGTTTTTAGAATTGCTCATGTTTGCAGTTAATTTGGTTGTCTGCGTTCTAACTCCCCCAATATCTTTCCTCTTCTCTCACCTTTCTCCTTCTCTTCCATTCCCTCTTTAAATCATCTGCCTCTCTTGTCTAATTGTTCTCCTCTCTCTCTTTCCCCTGTTATCTTTACTCTGGTCTTGCGTTGTCCTCCATCCTGTCCCCTATCTCTTCGTCCTGTCTCCTCTTCACCCTCTCTCTCCTTCTCCTCCCTTGTCTTCATCTTTTTTCTAATTATCTTACCTTATGCTGTCCTTTTTCTCATTCTTCTTCTTCCCTTTCTCTATTTTTTGTCTCCCCCCCCCCCATTTTTTTTTTTTCTTGTTTACCAAATTTGCAGTGACAAAACTGTCTTTTCCTAGTTGTTGTCTCTACTATGCGGCTAGGGTTTTTTCTGTGATGTTTTTTTTTTGGTATTAGTTGTTTTTTTCTCTTTTGATGTGATCTTATATTTGTTAGCACCAATAGTGTTTCAACTTATAATAAGCATATTATTACTCTGTTTGCTTGTCTTCTTATTGTCCCCTCTTTTTGTATCTGTTTCACTGCCTCCCTCCCTCTCTCTCTCTCTCTCTCTCCCTCTCTCTCCCTCTCCCACTTTATTTCTGTTTGCCTATCTCCCTCCCATTCTCTTCCTCTGCATTTGTCTCATTCTGTTTGCTTCACTGTCTCTGTGGGGCTATTTATACTACCCTGTCTGTCTCTCCCTCCTTTCTGCCTGTCACTCTCTGCCTGTCAGTTCTGTCCCTCCATCTTCCATTCTTTGTCATCTTTTTTCCTCCTGTCTCTCTTGCCTTTCTTCCCACTCTCTTCATCTGCCTGCCCTTCTCTAACTGCCTGTCCTTCTATCCCATGTCTGTCTTCCTCTCTGTCTTATTTTGTCTAGCCCCCTCTTTGTTAATGGTAATAATGTATGAGCAGTGATACACTGTGATTGTATTGTAGTGGCTCAGATATTTACTCTTTAAAGCTTTATAGGGAAATTGGATTTTAAAATTAACAGGCTTGAATTGTATTTACAGGTATTTTACATTGTGACATTGAATAATGCACTTGATTTAAAGTATATTTGTCTTCTTATGTGTGTATGTAATTATTGATACTCGCCACTGCCAGACCAGTTGTGGTAACAGCGATCAGCAACATTGGACAGATGTTCTTTTTTTCTGTTATAGTCTCACTGATACTAAGCTGTAGCCCACAATCTTCGTTTTCTATGATCGTCTCACTGATACGAGGCTGTAGCCCACAATCTTAGTTTTCTATGGTCATCTCACTAATACCAAGCTGTTACCCAGAATCTTATTTTTCTATTGTTGTCTTACTAACTTACTAATACCAAGCTGTAGCCCAGAATTTTATTTTTCTATTGTTGTCTTACTGATACCAAGCTGTAACCCAGAATCTTATTTTTTTATTGTTGTCTCACTAATACCAAGCTGTAACCCAGAATCTTATTTTTCTATTGTTGTCTTACTAATACCAAGCTGTAACCCAGAATCTTAGTTTTCTATTTTTTTTCTTCTGCTTCTCAAATGACTTGGCTGATATATTTGTTTTTTTTTTTTTTTTTGCAGGTTTCAGCTTTACCATTTAACCATTTCTTTGTTAATGCTCTCCTTTTCTCCCAGCTGTTCTGGTGTTAAAAAAAAAAATCTCATATGCAGTTCGGTCTGTCTGCATTCTCACTAAATAACCTAACCATTTAATTCTTTGTCAGTCAGTATAATTTGGACATAGTCATATTCCAGCTTTCTTTCTAATGCTTGTTTTCATAACCATGTCCCTTCTTATGTTATTTTGTTCTAGTGACCTACTCACTGTCCATGTTTGGCAGTGATAGCATAAAGTAAGGATGATGATGCTATTTATCATTGGCTGTTTTGCTGCGAGGGAGGCATTTCAGTGTCTAAGTAGGTCAGATGCTCACTTCCCTTGAATTTAGTATGAGTGTGTTATGAGTTAGATTGTCTTCACAGCACTCCGGACACATCCATAGGTACCCAGATTGCCCTCTCAACATTTTCATCAGCATCATGCAGTTAATAATACCAGTCCTATGTTGATTTACAAGATTTCATATGCGTCCAGTGTGCTTCTTATGCTTGGCTGTGCTGATCTTTACTCCCAATTCGCTTTTACTTAGCAGTGATGTGGACACGTTGCTTCCAAAATCCTCAGAACGTCCTATATCTCTAAGGGCAATAACAGTGTCTGCGTGATCCATGGGCCGGCCATCTTCAATTAATGCAGCACCTGCCAGTCTATCAGCTCTCTCATTACCAACGCCTGCACACCCTGGGACGAATATGAAAGTTACTGCACACACAGGAATATTTTGCAACAACTCAAGCCACTGTCTGCGTAACCAACCTGCCTTGACCCGCCGGATCATGCTCAAAGAATCACTCAGCACACACACGCGAGAATAGTCCTGTGATCCCAGCGACATGAAAGTCTGTGTCATCGTCATGCTGCTGGTGGTCATGGAGAAGGCACTGCTTGCTTCCTGAACTGTTCTGCGTGAAGAGCAAGCTGTAAATGCCCATGTACTCTTTTGTCCTCGTATAACGGACCCGTCTGTGAAGATCACCACATCTGTCTCATCTGACTTGTCACTGATAAGCGTGCATACCTTGACATTGACAGCAGCTGGATTCTGCTCCCGACAATTCCTATCGAGCGTCACGGCACAGGAGAATGGGCTCTTTAGACGCTGGTGTCCACTCCTCACCTGGATGGATGTCTGTAAACCCTGCATGATGTCATCCTCTACCCTACCCAGCCATGATTTGCCCGTTTTAATAAGCCTATTGCCATTTTTCTTGAAGAGCATGTTATGCAAAGGGTGCTTCAGATCTGAGCTTATCTTCAGGTATGCACGAGCCCTCCAGATCTAGATCCTGTAGTTCATGGTAGGGAAGTCAAGAAGGTACCTCATTGCTACAAAAGATGTGTCTCCAGTTCACCCTAGAATAATGTGCATTGCTTCATTTTTCACCTTCTCAAGTCTTATGTTATGACATGGTCAACATGCTCTTTGAAGAATAGGCTGCGATCAAACCTCACTCTGAGGTATGTCATCAGATTTGTTCTCGTCCAAATTTGTTTTGCTGCTTTCCACTGCTGGTAAGTCTGCCTTCACTATATGGGTGTTCAAGGAGAACCACGTTACTGAGGCCTTCGAAGGGTTGACATGAACATTAGAATCTGCACACCAGGAGGAGATGCCAATAAGTTCACTCTGCATTGACTTGGCAATCTCTTGACGATCTCTTCCAAGAATATAAGTGTAGTCTTTGTATGTGAATATTGTTTATGTGCTGTTTAGATGTCTGACAAATATTTGAAAATGTTTAACTAGGAATAGTGGCTAGAGAAAACTTTGGTAACCTCACCTCAAAAAGCAATGAGCAGCTAGACACATATGTGACATCTATTCTTATATATTATTAGTTTTGGTCTGCCATATACTTACTTGACTTTCATGTTGTCTTTCAGCTTTGTCTTATGGTTGAATCCAAGGGATGAAGGCATCCAGCTTGAGTACAGACAGATTAGTCTTCATGCCATTTCCAGAGATCTCAATGCATTTCCACATGAACACCTTTTGTGTCACTATGAAGGAAAGTTGCCAGGTATGAATGTTAAAAAAAGAATTTTAGTTTTAAATTCGTCATAATAAAAGATTACATTTGTCACCCATAGTTCGTTACTACTTGTAGATATTGGTGAGAATAAGGCTAATATTTATCTAAAGAATAGTGGCCCCAAAAAAATGATATTTGTGTTTAGTTAATTTCATAACGAAGAAAGCTTTGTGTGTGGGCATAGTTGACTAAGATTTTAAACAGGTGTCTTTGACAATCAACAAATTATTTTTAGGGGTATTACCACATAATTATATTATTTAAAATCGAATGGGGAAATACCAATGCTGAAGTCAAGTGTTCTTTTAGATTATTTTTGGGAATATAACTGGTTGCTTATTATACCTTGAAGTTTACTTAACATTAACCTGTAAATGGGCAGCACTTGTACACAGAATTTAATTTTTGTTTCAGGTATGGATAACTCTAATGATGAGTCTGATAATGAAAAGGACACAGAGTCAGAGTATGAGTTGACAGAGATTCGCTTTGTTCCAGAGAACAAGGAGTCATGTGAGTCTTTTTTTTTTGGCATGCTTGCTCACATTATATTATTTAAACTCGTATTTAGAGATGGCACTCTAAAAGCTTTCATAAATGTTTAACTCTTAGCAACATCAGATTTAAGCAATAAATTGGAATGTATTGGAAATTAAATTATTTTAATTTGCATACATTTATTCATAACTTCTCCATTTTTTTGTGTTTTAATAATATTAATATGGGATGGAAAATTGTGAGAATTTGGCAGTTTTTATTTTAAGCATGTTTATTTATCTTTAAATTTGTATTTCATTCATAACAATATGCATAAAATCAGAGAGAAAAATTAGTTGAAAGCTGTTGATATAGTTGTACAGCTTTGCATCAGTTATTTTGTAATTAGAAAAAACTAGGACTGAAATAAGTTGCACAGTTCTTTAAACATTAGATTACATGTTTTGGCCACCTATCAGGAATTTCGTTGCCAGCCACCACATAGACTGAAGAAACAACGAGCCCAGAGCAAGTGGTAGACTAAGTAAAGATGAAGCATTGACATCAAGAACATAAAAGAAATAAAGACTAGTTTTCTTAGTGTATTTGATAGAGCACATCAAGGGCTAACATCATCCCTCAACATTTCATTGAGAAGAGTGTTATTTTGTTAAAAACTTGTAATTAATGAATTATATTCCTTTTCTTGTGTTCTATAACTAAATATCATCTATTAAGAGAAAAAAGGCTGCCTGCAGTAGGAAATAAAAATGCTTTACTACCGCTAAGGCAATATGCGGGTCACGAAAGTTGAGAATTTGGGTCGGATCAATAATTTTTGGTATAAAGTTAATTTTTACACACCTTAGTATGTCTTCTGTCAGATTTGGTCCTTTAAAAAGGTGTTTTAATGCAGTATTCCTACTTTAATTAACTTTTTATAAGGAGTAGAAAATTATAGGGAAGAGAAAAAGTTGGTAAGAAACAACAATTAGTTTATGTTAGCTTTACAAAATCGATCACAATAAACAAACAAAGGACGTTGCGGCGATTAGCCTTCATCAGCACATGAAGGACAACACAGTACACATACACAAATAGGCTCTAACTATGAAGTGACTACATAGGACTCTAATGTATAGAATAAACGATACTCATCTAGTGTCCCTGGCGAAAAAACTTCGTTCAATAAAACGACGGTCAGCCTATATACCTCCAACGCGCAGGTAGGGGCAAAAAAAGGGACTGGTTGGACGCCAACAGCGTACACTGAGTGTAACCAGGGTTGGGTTGTGGGGATGACCTTAGTCCATCCGCATGGAATACAAGTGGTGCCTGTGCTTGCAAACAAATATCGACAGACAGACAGACAGACAGCTAGATAGATGGATGGATAGATAGATAGATAGATAGATAGATAGATAGATAGATAGATAGATAGATAGATAGATAGATAGATAGATAGATAGATAGATAGATAGATAGATAGATAGATAGATGGATGGATGGATGGATGGATGGATGGATAGATAGATAGATAGATAGATAGATAGATGGATGGATGGAAAGATAGATGGATAGATAGATAGATGGATAGATGGATAGATGGATAGATAGATAGATAGATAGATAGATAGATAGATGCTTCTCTCTTACTGTCAGCTATCAAATAGAGACAGTAAGGATGCTTGTTATACAAAAGTAATCTTTAATTAACTAACAATGTGTTAAAAAAACTTTAATTTATTGAACATTTTTTAAATTTAAATTTTTAAAACCCTAGCAGCGATACTTGCAAAAGGAGGTAACTGTATATATTGTATACTGTAGTAATTGTTTATGATCTTTCTTGCATTGTTTGTGAGATTTAGGGATCGTAGGTTGCCAACTTTCTGATACACATCTCTTTCATTCATCCCAACATTTATGGGTGTAAACATCACCTTACTCATAGCATGAGCTATTCTCGATTCCTGTTGGCTCAGATTGATCATGGGGTATCTGATTCTACAGGAAGGCCCATTTGATCAGCTGTTTACATTGTGAATACTTCATACTGTGAATTGAAAAATGCCTAATTCCAAGAAATGTACCCTCCAGTCAGCTGCTCAGTGAAAGAAATCTTGAAGGCTACAACTGGCAAATGCTTTTAAGCAAAGAATAGTCTATCAGAACGCCATGCGATGCCTTCACCTTGATGACAAGCATTTTGACCATGGAGGTCATGGCAGCAACTGAAGCAGTAGCCTGGCTAGAAACGCAGAAATTCACCCGGCATGTTTTCTCAGCGACTCAATGAATATGCCTAAGCAGATCAAGAAGGGTTGGATACGAAGACAATTGGTGGAGTCCCTGAATAGATCTAGGCTGACAAAAATCATTTTCATATTTAGCATAAGTGATGAAGACTTGAGGAAGATGGCTTTTCATTGCAACCAGAGTATCAGTACCCCAGGAATGGGTACACAGCTACCTAATCCCACTTCCAAAACCCGGCAAAGATCATTCCTACAAAATACTTGAGAAAATTATTGCTGTTAATCTAAAAATGTTTTTGGAAAGGGAAGAGCTGCTGCCAAAAGGTTTGGGTAGTTACAGCTGTGGCAGCACTTGATCTTGAGGATGCCTACAATAGAGTCAGACATGATATTTTGCTATCTGCACTCATGGAGAAGGGGGTATGTCCCTGGGTTGTGAACTGGATAGCAGCTGTCTTGCATTCACGTATGGTAGCCCTTCGCCTGGGTACATGGACCTTAGAACCATGTAATTTCGCCCTGGAACTACCATAGTGTTCTGCAATTTCACCAGTCCTCTTCATTGTATATACAAGCAAGATTGCAGAACTTGAAGCACCAGGTGTTGGAAGGATATTGACATTTGCTGATGATGTCCATGCATATAGGCAGGGAAGAGATAGGTGACGGATAACTCTCGAGCTACAGGCAACTAGACAAAGTGACTGACTGGTGTGCAGAAACGGGTGCTGTGATCCGCTTAGAAAATGCAGCTGTTTTGTGGTGCTCTCTGGACAATGGAAGTGTAAAAGCTAACGTTCCAAACCTCACAGTTAATAACAGTAACATTAAAAGAGAAAACAAACTGAGGTACCTGGGTATCATTTTCGATAGATGCCTGTCCTTCAGGGATCATGTGGATGCTGTTGCAGTGAAATGCCAAAAAAAGGACTCAGTGCTCTCAAGATTATGGCAGCAATGGACATGGAACAAAGAATGTTGTTCACAAAGTTCCAGCATTTGATCCCATTGGTGATAAGATTTTTGACTTGGCATTCTTACTATATCAAAGAGTCAGCTGATGAAACTTTAACGCATACAGAATGAAGCCATGCGGGTAATTATGGGATGTACAAGATATATCCAGGTAGCATATACAGTAGAACCTCGCTTAACGAGCACCTCTCATAACGAGTAATTCGCATAACGAGCAAAAAAAGTAAAAAAATGACTTGCTTAATGAGCGGCGTTTCGCATAACGAGTGGCGAGGAGAGGGGAAGACCCGCATTGTGCGCATGTTACATCAGTCTGTGTTTAGCACTCGTTCTAGTAGCATCGTAGTGTTGATTGTGATCACACATTTTCTCGAACTTGTGTTTTTTTTTGGTGATATATGTACATGAATCCTCCAGGCCTACCAGATGACCTCTCTGAAGAATTTAAGTTCATCAAGATCCAGTTTCTGCCTCTCAACACCACTCCGTTACTCCAGCCCATGGACCAGCAAGTTATTTCTAACTTTAAGAAGCTCTACACTAAAGCACTCTTCAAGCATTATTTTCGGGTGACTGAGAGGACCAACCTCACTCTTAAAGAGTTTTGGAAAAATCACTTCCACATCGTTGCCTGCCTCAAGATGATCGACAAGGCGGGGGAAGGGGTTGCCAAGAGAACCCAAACTTCTGCTTGGAAGAAGCTTTGGCCGGAGAGCATTGTCGATTTGTGACTTTAAGGGGTTCGAGACAGTACCTCTGAAACCTGTAATCAACAAGATTGTGTCTTTGGCCACTATTATGGGATTGTAGATGGATAACACTGATATCGAAGAGCTTGCGGAAGAGCACAGCCAAGATCTGACCACCAAAGAGCTTATGGAGTTGCACTGTGTTTCACAGCAAGAAGTTTTGGAGGAAAGTTTGAACAGAAAAGCAACAATCTTCTGGCGAAATAAGAGAAATGCTGAAATCATGGTAAACCTTTGCATCTTATATTGAGAAGCATCACCCTAATAAGGAAGTGACTATGCAAGTTGCAAATTTATTTACTGATAATGCTGTGTCGCATTTTCACTAAATGTTGAAGCGACGGCAAAAACAAATGTCTCTGAGCATCTTTCAAGTAAAAAAATAATTAGCTATGTATCATAATTTAGACTTTTTTTCTGCAAATCGAATTGAAGAAAAGATGAAGATAATTCACTCTCCTTTAAATTTTAAACGTAGCATTGTGTATTTTTTTTTCCGGCGTGGAACGCATTATCGTATTTTACATTAGTTTATATGAGAAAAATTGTTTCGCATAACGAGTATGATTTTGGAACGAATTATGCTCGTTAAGCGAGGTTCCACTGTATGCTTGCACTGCCTATTATTGCAGATAGGCTCAATCTTCTGCAAGCAAAGTCATATCTCAGAGTAGCTGCAGACAAGAAGCACCTCCTGCATGAAGCCCTAGGTAGAGCTAAGGGTCACAGACTAAAAAGAAGAGGGTCTTAGATGGCGCAAGCTGAAGACACAATCAGACTTGTGTGCATGCTTGATAAATTTGTGCGAGGTGAGGAGTGGGTCAAAGTGTCTGAGCAGGTTTCAGACTTGTGTAGGGTTCTTCACACATTGGGTCGTGAGTGCAGGGACTGGCCAGCTTGTGCTGCAGAATCAGAAGTTCAACAAATGATTCATGACAATTCCCGCCCAAGTGATGTGATTATCTATATAGATGGCTCTGTGTTGAGGGACAAACATAGTGCGTGGTGGTTCATAGCAAAAGCGAACGGACGTCACTTAGTGCAGCAAAGCCTAGCATATATCGCAACGTCTGGTTTGAAAATTGAGGTGGAGGCAGTCACTACTGCATTCTTCTGGCTTCAGAATTAGCTGTATACACATGCCGTGATTGTAACTGACTCACAGAGCATGTTGAGACAGGTATGCTCCGTGCAGAGTTGCAAGCATCACTTCAGAGGTCTCGGGTATGGATATTCTCTCCAGGTAATGCTGGTGTGTTAGGAAATGAGCAGTCAGTTAGACAGGCTGGTTCTGCACCACTTGGTGGTGAACTGATGTATGACATGCTAGATGTTGTGAGGGCTTTCTGGGAGCGAGTGAACAGTGTGGAAGCGCAAATAGGTAATCACAGTCTGAGAATAATGGAGCTGCGAGGAGTTGCCAGGGGATCTGGCTGATGCTGAACACTCAATGGAAAGGTGAGATGGATATACAATCAGACAGTTACTGGTGCTGTCAGAATTGGAACTCTTTGTTTGCTGCTGAAAATATGGACGAAGCGCTTATGGAGTGTCCTGAGGGCTATGATGCTCAGTGGGAAAGAGACAAGCAATGGACAGGTCTGATTTACTGAATTTCTTCAGTGAGGTGGCTCAGTTAAACCAATTAAGTAATGATTGTGTATCTGCAACACTGACGAGACTACACGAACATAGCATCAGAAGGGGTGAATCCAGACAAGAGCGCTACACAGGGGCCTAAAGAAGAATAGTAAACTAATACAGAACTGGTGTCATAAGCCACTGCATGCTTAGGAAGATACTGAAGAGGGGATCTGAGCACTTATGCACTGAATGCTTCAATGTGCGATGACGATAATCTGTCGACAAACTAACCATCAGATAAAATTCAGGTTGCAACCCCCTGAAACAGTGTTTCCTGGTCTCACTAGAATTTTCACAGTGAATGATTCCATACCATGGTATTCTTCTGGAAGTGGTTCTTTTCTTGCAGAAAAAACCTGAATCCAGTTTAAAGGAGATATGTATGAATCTGTGACATCCTTTAGCAGAAATATGTTTTTATTGATGACAGTGGATAAAAACAACTGGAACACAGAGGAGTAGTTGATTTTTCCCAAATTGATAAAAGCATCAAATTGCTTTGTTCCCAGTATGGAAAAATATTAGTCTTATTTTGAAAACTTCGTTTTTTTTTTTTCTCTTTCCATCTGCCTCACCGAGGTGTTGTGGCGGGGAGATGTAAGGATCATTTGTTCTTCTTTTCCCATGCATTATACAAGTTGGTGTTCATTTCTGTTAGGTTGCTCCTGATAATGTTGCTGATGATGTTCATTATATTTCTTTAGCATGGCTCTCTGTGGCAGTGTGTACCAGGGCATTCTCATCAGGTGGCCAAACCATCTCATCTGTTGTTCTTTAATGAATTGTATGACTGTTTTCAGTCCTAGTTTTCTAATTTATTCTTGATTTTATCTCCCGTTATCATGCCCGCAGATCTCCCAAAACATCTAATCTCTTAGGGTTTTACGATCGTTCGCCTATTGGTGTAGTGAGGGTCCATGTTTTGCGCCGGTAGCACAGTGTCGGCCCCAAAAAAAACACCTTCTTATGAGATTTGCTTTGGTGGACAGAGGTACCTTTCTGTGTGTCAGAAGCGTGGTGTTAATTGATCCATAACCTATTTTTGCTTTCGCACATCATATGTTGATTTCTCTATCAATGCTTATCCTCATATTATATTTCTCACACTTAGTATTGACTTGCTTTATAGGGTTCTGTAAACTCTCTTCTGTTTCAGCTATTAATACTTAGTCATCTGCAGATAATTCTGAGATAATCATTTTCTTCGCTCTCTGCTTCATTGCAAATATTGCCAATGTATGTTATATTAAAAAAAAGCAGGGAGATAACACATCCCTGTCTCACTCCTGAATTTACTTCAAAAGGTTGTGATGTACCTGCTTTTGTTCATATGCAACTGTTACTTGATGTATTTTATAGCTCTACACACTTCAGTTGGGTTTTGCTGATTCAATATTTTTCTAAGCAGTTCCACAACATATTCCTATCCATTCTGTCAAATGCTTTTTCCTTGTCTTAAAATGCCACCTATTTGAAAACAGCAAAAAATCTAAAGAATTAGTTGTGCATGCAGAAGTTTACTGCTGTTGTTGTGAAGTAGTTTTTAGAAGGTACTTAGCTGCAAGAAGTCATGATAGGGATAGAGTTTTTGCTATCAACCGCCAGTCTGTTTATTCTGCATTAGTTTATGGAATGGGTGCAACAGCATTCAGTTATTTTTGTGAAAATACGAACCTCCAAGGTCTTCATCACAACAAATTTAGCAACATAGCGAATAAAAAAATATTCAGAGTTAGAAGATCTGGAGGACATGATTTTTTCTCAGACCGTAAATTATGTTTGACAGGTTTATGCACATCATTCAGGAATCATTCTACATGACTGATTTGTTAGATGTTACTGTCAGCTTTGATAGCACTTACATAAATGTGCATGTTAGTTCATATATTGTCTGGTGTGTGAAACCACTGGTAAGACATGTCTTCCGCACTGAAAACAATTTTAAAAGATCTGCTGAAGTGGTGGAGGTGCCGGCAGTCTGTGGCCTGTCATACGCTTCGCTGTACATCACTACTTTCTGGTGGTGCCACCAAAATATTTGCGAAGCTTACCAAGATCAAACCATATGGGCAGGACATTCAAATAGAGAAAGAGGAGTGTATCGGTCACTGAGTGCCTTGGAAAAACAATCTGCAGTGTTGTAGCTGACTGCTAAAAGCTGAGCGTGACCCTAGGAGATGTGATGAAGGTGATCTTTCACAAAAGGCCATGCGTAAACTGACAGTTTCTTACAACAGAACAATAAGAAACAACACAAATGTAGAATCCATGAGAAAATGTGTTATGGCTTCACTGCATCTATATTTGTCAATAGACAAAATACCAGGAAATGTGCTCAAATGGAGGACAATATTGGCAGGTTTTTCCAGTTCACCCTGGCTAAGCATCAGTCCCTGGTATTCATGACAAATGTTACACACATGGCTCAACCCTGACAAGCTGCAGAAATATATTTAGCTAAGTTATAATAGGCTTTCTGACACTCAAACTACTTAGTAGATTTGTGTCAGGACACTCAGAATTCAAAAGACAGCTTTGCTTACACAGGCACATTCAGTTTGCAATTGTAACTGAAGCAAGAGAGTTCAACTTTGGTGCTGCTGCTGCCCAAGACACTGTCCGGTTTTTTTGGGGGGATTTTCTACAGGCCTGCATATGAAAAGACTACGAGCATCTAGGATGTAGAAGAGAGATATAAATAGTTTAAAGTATAAGAAGGACAACCAAACAGAAAGACAGGACAATGAATGAGCTCCCAAACTGAAGAGTCAAGAGAAACTGCATGCCTTGAGGCAGAGATCCTGTATATGCAGTAGGATTGTTCTAATGTACTGATACTAAATGTTTTTTTCTTTTGTATGTAACATTACTTGTTAAAGCATTGTCCCATTGACTCATTTTGCCATTTTTGGGGGTCAGATTTTAATGAAACTTTGTACACTAATTCATCATTGCATTACTTACGTTGTGACAAGACCGTTTATGAAGCTGAATTGTTTAGTCTTTTTTGTGTGTAAGCAGCAGTTGAAAACTAAAAATGTTATACTATAAAGCTGTAAAATTATGTAGAAATGAGTTGGCAAGGGACATCGTAAAAAAAGCTGTCAAAATATGGAAAAAAATGTCTGTACATATACGAAATTTAAAATAAAACTATCTTCTTGTATATGAATAATTCTTTTCTTTCAAGCGTCTGTAACACATATACATTCCTTTATTAATATACTTATTAACCCGCGGTTTAAACGTTTGTTTCTTATATTTTTTCTGAATTTAGTGGAAACAATGTTTGAAGCACTTGCAGATTGTCAGACGCTGCACCCAGACAGTGACTGTCAGTTGTCTGATGATGAATATGAAAATGCTGAAGATGGTGGTGGAGATGGTATGTATATGCTTTCTGTTAATTGTCACAATTCAGTGTTTAGTATCTGTTTATTGAAAGAAACTTATCTGTTTATTGAAAGAAACCTATCTTACACATTAGAAACCGAAGTACTGTTCATATTTGAATAATATCAAAAAGCTAAATGTGATCTTAGTTTGTTTGCATACATGTTTCTCAGTTAATTCTTTCCTGAACAGCTGGAGGTTTATGAAATAAGCTGTATACCTTTGCTGAACAGTGCGAAAATCATATTATTGCTGAGATGCTGAGATTATTTTAATTGTATACACATGGCTTACTATAACATGTCAAAATGAATGTGATAGTTTTTCTTGTGGCAGTATTAATACCATAAATTTATATAATTATCATAAGATGACATCCTCAGGGGATTCAGCGCGAGAAATATCATTTAGAATCGCACTGGCATCTAGTGCCTTTTCAAACTGTCAAACATCTGGAAGTCAGAGACACTCAACAAACACATAAAACTGAAGATCTTCAACTCTTGTGTGATTCCAGTACTAACTTATGGATGCAAGAGTTGTAGAGCAACAGTAGATCCTAATTTAAAAAAAAACGTAATTTTGAGAACAAATGTCTTAGAAGAGTACTGAATCTCCACTGGACAGATTTCAGACCCAATACGCATATAAGACAAGAGACCAAAAAAAAATTATTAAATTTTATAAGATAGCGCCGCTGGAATTACATTGGCCATGCACTTAGAATGGATAAGAAAAGACTCCACCATTAAGCCCTCACATGGACACCGGAAGGAAAAAGAAAACGGGGAAGTCCAAGAGAGACTCTTGCATAGAACCATCTTAGGAAAGACTAACTATTTATACAGACATTTTGCTTGAAGTTTTGTATTTTTAGGGTAATTTTTGCTATCATGAGCTCAACTGATGATCAATATAAACCTTATAATAAATTTGGAGATGAATGTGACACAGATGTTTTTCAGCTTTCTATACATTTTCGAGTGATATGTGTCATATTTTCTTGTGATTAAACCTGAAAAGTTATATCACATGTCAGCCGGATGCTGGCCTATGCAGCCACACTGAAACAAAATATGGTGTTTTAAGTCTTTACTGTCAGAGCCCAAGGGCGAAAGTAGGACATTGCAAGCAGAGGAACAAACAATTTTAACTGTTTTGATTCTGTCTATATAGGCTAGCTGTTGACAAACATAAAAGCTGAGGTTTAATGGCTAGTCAGCAGAGTCTAAATATTCTTTTTCTTCTGCTCCCTATCAACTTGCACCATGTCATTCTATCTCTAACCTTTACAAGTAGCTCATCATATGTATTGTCAGTTTTTTCTTTGCTTCTATTGTTAATTCTCTATTCATGTTATTTTTATCTGCCTTTATTTGTTTGTCTTTGTTGGTTCCATTCACAAGGACATTCTGGTTATATTGTTAGTCTAAATGTAGTCCCTGCTATGCCATTAAAAGGACATCAAATGCATCTGTGAGAAAAAAAATATATGGCTGTAAAAATGAAATGCCTTGGCCTTGTAAGTTCAAGATGGTTGTTGTAGTCTTGTGACCTAATTGCGTAAAATATTTTTACCACTTCAAATGTCAATTCTTTCTCTCTCTCTCTCTCTCTCCCTCTCTCTTTCTCCCTTTCTCTCTTTCTCTCTCTGTCTTTCTCTCTCTCTGTCTCTGTCTGTCTCTCTCTCTCTCCCTCTCTCTCTCTCTCTCTCTCTCTCTCTCTCTCTCTCTCTCTCTCTCTCTCTCTCTCTCGCTTAGAAGGGTTTGCATTAGACTACCTTATCCTTTAGAAAAAACTTAACTAGTTGTGAGTAAGTCTACTGAGGGCGTTGCAGGGATTTGTTAAGGGCCTATGCATGGTTGACAGAATTATGAGGGGAGGGTGGTGGATTGTTAGTCATGTGTAGGACTCTGTCTTCCCCTTCTTGCATTAGCATTTGCCCATTCATGAAACTCATTTCTCTATGTTACCTTCTATATTGGTATGCCTAAAAATATTTCTGTTTTCCTAATGGATCTGGTGAGGGATCTAGTAATGCAGTAGCTGTCACTTTCCCAACACTTGTATTTTATCTGTCGATATATTTGTTCATTCTCTCAAATGCTACACCTCTGTTATCTTCAGTTTTCCCATTTCTATATTCAGAATAAAAGCCACATAACTTCATTACAATGAAATAGATTAGGAGAAAATGACTGCCAGTAACTACATCCATATCTTCTTTAGCATTGAGGTTCTTTGCTGCATTCATCTCTCAGGTTGGCCTTTTCTTTCTAGTTGGTGACACCAAGTGATTGCAGGTCTGTCTGGACATTATCTCTCCATCGTCTTCTTGGTTTGCCTCGTGGTCTACAAACATTCGTCATCTCGTGTAACTACATCCATATAGCTGTGGAAATATTTTATATTTAGTTATAATTTGGTTGCCATAATTAAGCCTAAAGTGAATGGTCTGTTTGGTTAGGCTGATTATTTATGAGTTTATTTTTTTATTTGTCTCAATACTGTTAATTACCAGGGAATCAGTTGCTATGGTTAGTTGTAAATGCTATGTAAACTTTGTATCATTATCTTTCTAAGGCATTTACAATACTGCAGAGAACATTTCCCAACTTACAGAACAGGGCAGAGCAAACTTGGAAAGGTTGAATCACATCTTGATGACGGGCCAGGGTGATGAAGACATCGCATCACGCACTACTCAGCTAAGTCTTGTAAATGGTGAGAATATTTATGTCCATATACGAGGGTAAGTCAATAAGTGAGTCACAAATGGTTATGGGATGGCAGCAAAATGGTGTTTCTAAGGGTGTCGTTAGGTGACAGCAAAATCAAAACTTTATGTTTCCGTTTGTTAGGTGGCACTAGGTGAACACACAAACTTACTGAGTGTACCCTCAAAGAACAATGTGCTTTTTTAAGGGTTTTTTTTGGGCAAAAGGTATGCCTGCAAAGGACATTCATAGGGAAATGCTTCCTGTGTATGCTGACAAATGTTTATCCCGCAAAACGGTACATAGCTGGGTACACAAATTTTCTCTAGGACTGTCTGTTATTGTTGATGAAGTCTGATCTGGTCGTCCTGTTGAGATTTCAACAGACGCATCCGTGCAGCAGGTGGAGGAGATTATTTGAAGTGACAGGCGAGTAACGGTTGACTCTATAGCAGCTGCAGTAAGGTGCTTACATGGTTCAGCATACAACAGAATGCATGATCAATAAAAATTTTAGAAAGTGTGCTCAAGGTGGATAGCCAATACCCAGACACTTTATAGAGGAACACAAAATGAACCAATTAGGCCTGTTCTTGCAGCATCTCTGTCAGTATGCAGACGAAGGAGAAGACATGCTGGGATGAATCATGAGTGCATCTTCGCCTCAAGCAAATATTCAGGGTTAGGGTTACACAATCAGCAGGGCAGGTTTTACTGATTGTCAAGAAGGGCTTTAACTAATTTAAAAAAAAAATGGTGACAGTGTGAATGCTGATTTATACTGTCAAGTTCTATCGATGCCTTATGATGCAGTTCAAAGAATACGTTCAGACCTGTTGACTAGAGAAGTACTGCTCCTTCACAACAATGCCAAACCACATATGGATATGGCTGTCACACTCAACAGGCGATGTAGAGAAGAGAATCCTGTTGCTGTTAATGCAGAGGTCAACACTCTCATCGGTGAAAATTCAGACGAAGCAGATGCAATAATCTATACAGACGGATCTGTTATACGCCAAAGAAGAAGCGCATGGGCATTTACAGCATGCTTAGCGGGCAGAACAGTCAAAGAAGCCAACGGCGCCTTCTCCATGACAACCACCAGCATGACGATGGAGGTGATGGCAGTGACACAAGCGCTTGCCTGGCTTGAAACACAAAAATACACCCGCGTGTGTATATTCAGTGATTCAATGAGTATGATCCGGAGGGTTCAGGCAGGTTCAGTGCGAAGACAATGGCTTGAATCACAGAAGTCCACTGTGCGTGGAGTCACCTTTATTTTTGTTCCGGGACACGCAGGCGTCAATGGAAATGAAAGAGCTGACAGGTTGGCTGGATCCGCTATCACTACCGACGGTCAGCCTATGGATCATGCTGATATTATCAACGCCCTCAGAGAAATGGGAAGGATAGAGGACTTTGGTGGCAGTGAATCCACATCACTCGCCAGAATGGCAGACTTGGGAATTAAGATCGGCACAGCAAAAAACGAGACGCACACCAGACACGCCAGAAGACTTGTTAATCAACATAGAACTGGTACTATTAGCTATCGGGGGGTTCATACTGAGGGGAGGATTTGAGCACCTATGGACATGTCCGGGGTGCAATGAGGATAACCCAACTAACTAACTAACTAATATGGATATGGCTCTGTTAATTCAGGAGAAAATTACCCATCTAGGGTGGAAACTTCTGGAATATCCACCTTATAACCCCGACTTAGCCCCTAGTGATTTCCAAATTTTTGGTCCACTGAAAATCCATCTTAGCGGGAGACATTTAGCGAATAACGCAGAATTGAATGTGAAGTGAAGATATGTGGTTTAGAAAACATAGTACGCGGTTCTATGCAGCAGGTTTGGGAGGACAGATAAAGCAATGGGACAAATGCATCAACATTGGTGGGCAATATGTTGAAAAATAAAAGGACAGTGTCTGTAAAAATAAACAGTTTTCAATTTATCTTTTTTTTAAACAACCATTTGTGACTTACTTATTGACTTCCCGTCATATATTGGTTTATTATGTGAAGGTTTAAAAAAGACACAAGCATGTTGCAAAATAATTTTTTTTTCTCACTATGTTGCACTGCACTTTACATCATCATATTGAAGCAAAAAGCATTAATCCTTTCAGTTAAAATACACAGGTAACATTTTCATTTGTTGCACTGCAAATACTAATGTGGGATCATCCATTTTACTTGCCACTGCTTCTGCCTAGTTAAGTAGTCATAAATTCAGTGTTGTTAATAATTGAGGCAAAATATGACCTATCAGTCAAGTGCCCAGAGTCTAGCGATAGTGAGCTGTGGAATAATTAGACTTTTTCTTATTAGTTGAGTTTGACTAACTTTCATGGCCTCCACTTAACTATTTAAGGCTGTGTTCTGCTACCTTTTAAAGTTGTTTTTCCATTAAACCAGTTAAGAGTAATTGAGACCTAAATTTGTATATTGAGTTGGATTTGATGGAAAACGACACTGGTTCTTTAAACAGGTGAGATCAGGATGTTAGACCAACAGGTTTTTTTTTTTTTGGATGGCCCGGTAGACATTGCATTATGTCATTTTCATGAAATATATAGTAGAAACTCCATGGAGGAGCGATCACAGGAGGAGTCTTCGGACGGTAAAAAGAGTGAAATATATAGTAGAAACTCCATGGAGGAGCGATCACAGGAGGAGTCTTCGGACTGTAAAAAGAGGTTCCCCATTAGCTCCTTGACCTTCCTGACACACTCTGGTTTGTCTGTGTGCCTCATGACTTCCTTAGTCTTCCATACACTCTGAGTCAATCTGATATTGTTGACCTTCCATTTTCATTCTGTCTTGAGCACAGGCTGGATTTTGTGCAATGGTTTAGACTCTCACAATTTCATAACATGTCTGGTTTTCTTCCTTAAATTCCTCTGTGATTGACTTAAATGGGAGAGCAAGCTTCGCTTTTCATCAGTATAAGGCCATATATGTAGGCTTGGTTAAACTGCCAGCCATTTCCTCGTGGCATTGCTGGTTAACCTCTCCATAGCCTCAGCTGCCCTCTAGCTTACCTCGTAGATGAGCAGGGGCCATAGGAGCCTCGGGATCAGCATGAATTGGAGGCACCAAACCTTGAACTTTCCCGTCTGCTCTTATCACTTGTGAGCAAACAGCTTGAAACTGTCTAATAAATACGCTGCACTGCAACTTTGTCTGTCATAGAAAAGTTGAAATATTAACTTAATAAATACCTCAAACTGTGCTGGCTTTTTACCCGTCCAGTATAAACGTGGCCTTATAAGCTTTGTTATTCATGCCAGAAAGATATGCATTGAAGATACACTGACAAACAGGATTGAAACTCAGCACCACAGTACATTTAAGTCAAGTAGTCACTGCAACCAACCTATCACCCCCTGCCCCCTCCACATCCCATCCTATCCTGTGTCAGTACCAGTAAAAGGCTCAATATTTCTTGTTTTATTGTTGATGCTTTAGATTTATAAATGATGAACTTCACAATAAAAATAAGATAATGCTGAGTTCATAAGTTATCACTGGAAAGTCAGGATTCACCATTAAGTTAGTTGCATACCCTTTACAGGACTTTGCAGAACCAACCCCAACATTTTTTTGGCTGTTGTGGTTTTTCTATGCAAGTTTACGTCCAGTAGTTTACCATTGCTTTCAGGATGGTAGGCTTCTCGACCACTTCTAAAACCAGTGCAAAGCTCGCAACTGGGATCGAACCTGGCATTACAAATCATGTTGGATTTCACAAGAATGATGAATGAGACTTTTTTCATTGTATAAGCTTGTATGCCACCACTTATATGCCACACAGTACTCAGTTGATGAAATTGCTATATTGGTCATCTGTGTATAAAAAAGTAACATTATAGTTTACCATGATAGTTGCAGGAAGCAAATGAACATGGCTGGTTTGAGACCGACTTCCTCGTTTTTTACTAGTCCTTCATTATTAAATCCAATCTGCGATGCACAGAACAATATGAGGAGTAAACATCCAAAACAATCATGAACTAGATACAGGATTTGTCATCAAGTAAGGGTAGTGAGAAGGCATACATTCTGAAGCTGTTAATGATAGGATCAGTAAGTTATGTATAACAGGAAAATGCAACCATTATTTAGTGGTCAGGATAACAAATTGTTTAAAAAAAATTATTATTAACAATGTTAGATCAATTATTTTTTTATGGTTGTTTTTAGTGATGTGTACTCATACAGTTTGACACTTTAAATCTAAATATGAATCATGGTTGCCATTGCAACAGCCAACATCTTGAAAAACACATGTATGTAGAATCTTAAATTTTCAGAAACAAACATAAGTATTAAGAATTAGATTACTGATTCGTGAACTTTAATCCTGCTTGGGGCAATGTACTAGTTTATTTAAATAATTTTTTTTTAAATTCATGTTTGTAAGAAAGGTCAGAAAAAGTAGCTTTGTAAGGCTTTTTGTTTAAGAAAGGATTTAACAAAATAGTCTTTTTTTTTATATTGCTACCTATAATATTGTAAAAGGAATATCCACATCAGATTTCATGTTTCTTCTTATTATATTCGTCAAGATTTTAGATTTTAGACGTACAACAAACTGAAAAATTAAAGTATGAGAAAATTGAAAGTTTTCGGTCAAAAAAATAAATGACTGCAGTTGAAGTGTTGTTGGTTTTTTTTCAGTTGTGTATCATAAACATAGGCATTTTCACAGATGTTTAACAATTAAATGCACCAACATAGGTTTTGCCTTCTTTTATTCAAAAGAGATAATGAGACAAGGACATTGTAAGTTTAATATTAGAGTAGGAAAATTTCCTCAAATTCAGTGACTTGCTTATTAGTGATTAGGGATTAGAAAGGATTATCATCACAGCACTCCGGACAGATCCATAAGTGCTCCGATCTCCTCCTCAAAAGCTCCACAAGTAATAAACGGCTAATGACGCCTGTTCTGTGTTGGTTAATGAAACGTCTTGTCCCCTTGGTAAAATTCTTCATTTCTTGCAGCTCCAGGCTGCACCCCCAAATCCATCCGTCTAGACAGAATTGCATGCTCCTCGGTACAGTAAGTGCAGTGCATGGCATTGATAACATCACTTCTGTCCAGTACTGGGCCAAATATAGCAACCGTAGTGTTAGCATGATAGTCGTTCTCTTGAACACACTCATGACCTGGCAGTAAGATGGTTAGGGCAGATATTTGTGAAGTGTTTAGTTTTGCAATCCATTCTTGCCTGATAAATCCACCTTGGATTTTTTTAAAGCATATTCATTGAGTTACTAAGAATGCATATGTGTGTGAACTTTTGAGTACCAAGCCATGCTAAAGCCCTAGTTACAGCCATGGTTTCCATTGTAAGGCTACTAGTTGTAATAGCAAAGGCGCCATCATCTCCTTGATGGTTTTGCCCCTGCTTACTGTGAATGCCCATGCACTTCGCTTGCCCTGAATTACTGACCATCTGTATAAACTATAGCATCAGCTTCATCTTTGTTTTCGTCAGTCAGTATTCTGACTAAAGTGTCAACAATGCCAGGAACCTGCTCTCTACAGCATCCATCTAGTGTGATATGAACTATAATATTAATGTTTGGAGAGGGAGGCATAATTATCCATTCAATTCCAAAATTAATGTCAGTAAGGCGGCTAACATGTTCGATGGCATCCTTAGCCCGACCTATCCAGGATTTGCCTCGTTTGAGTCTACTCGTATTTTGCTTGAATAATTCCCCATAGAGTGGGTGTTAATGGTCTGACCCCACTTTGAGGAAAGCAACAGCCCTGGATAGCTTGATTCTGTTTTCCATTCTGGGGAAATCCAAGAGGTATCGCATGGATTTACAGGAGGTGCCTCTAGTGCATCCAAGAATAATTCACATTGCCTCATTTTCAATTTTTTCCAGTCTGTTGTGTGGTGCTGAGTGTCATGATGGCTAAGGCTTATTTAGTGGTAGAGTGTACTAACGCACGATAAAACATTCGAATAGCCGTTGCCTAAAGTTTGCAGCTCCCATAACTTTTATTGCGGAGATACCTTTCTTGGCTTTGGTTATAATGTGGTCTACGTGTTATTTAAATGCTAAGGTATTTACTGGAATCAGATCTCTCCACGTCAGCGCCACAGAGTTTTACTATAGGCGTTGTGTCGGTACACGGATATGTTATCCGCATATGATAGTTCTTTATCTGCCACTCAGTTGTTCTCCTGTGATCTTGACTGTAAATTTGAAAAGGATAGGAGACAATGGAGAAGCCTGTGGCAAACAAGGGTGTACTGTTATCGGCTCAGAAGACCGACTACCACATCCAAGCTTGACCTTCCTCTGGAAAAGTGCGGCAGAGATCCATCGAATGAGATGTGGGGGATGTGGAGTTCAGTTATCTGACACATTAGTTGATGGAAGGGAACTTTGTTGTTGGGATTCTCCAGATCTATGGCGACAGCACATGTTTCAAATCTAGCTTGAAAACCTTCAAATGTGTCATGTGCAAAGAGGGCAGCATTATGCTATGTCTCCATGTTTTGCCTGTATCCTCCAAGTGTGGAGGGTAGCAGCTAATTTATTTCAAGATGGCTTGCCAGTCTTCTCACTATTATCTTTTCCAATGTTTTGCCTAATGTGTTCTGCATCATAATAATTCTATAGCCATTTATGTGAGTGGCATCTTTGCCAGTTTTTTTCTAGCGGAATCAAATAGCTATGCAGCCAGCTTTCTGAGATGGTACCATTACAGATGCTGTCATTGTAGGCTTTATATAGTACCTCCATGGATTTTGTGGGCAGTTTGGCAATGTCTCCATAATGAATACCATCACGGCCAGAAGCAGACTTGTTTTGATGATGTTCTTAATTTCAGCAACCATAATTAGCTGATCATCTTTAAAGCCTGTACCGGCACATGTCGCAGTAAGCATTTTTCATGGTAGTCTGACGGGTGGCAGTGTCTTGCGTGCAGATTTGCTTGAGGTATATGTCAAGGAGTGCTCTTCTTTTCTCTTCATTAGACCTTTTCCATGTCTGGTCTTCATTACCGAAGTCTCTGATGCCTCAGTGTCTGGGATCATCTATCATAGCCTTGTGTACGGACCAGAATTTTGCAAGAAATCTTTCATTACACACTTCATGGCAAAATATTTCACAGGTTGTGTCCTTGGCTTGCTGGGCAACTGTTTTAAAGGCAGCTGTTATTGTTTGCATGTTGTGTCCGCATTCCTGCAGTAGGTCTGGAATCAGTGGATTTTATTGCTTTCTGCCAGATCTTTACAGCATGTCTTTTAAGTACCCACGCCGACTCAACCTCATTATTCCACAATGGTTGTTGCAGCTGTTTTCTTTGGCCTACACACTGTTGGCTTGTAATTTTAATATGCTTGCTTATATCATTTTTTTTATGTGTATTTAAAAGGGTTTGAATTGATCCTATGATATGTGCTGACACCCGTTTTTAAAAGAATAACACAGGGGCAGTGGTCGCTGCCATGATTACCTATATACCAACTACAGTGTGGACTCAGTGCAGGTGAAACTAAAGCCAGGTCAAGCACACTGTCTTCTTTTTCTGGTTGATAGGCCATCCTGGTGATTCTTCCATTGTTTAGGCAGACTAAGTCCATTTCCACCATGACATCCTCCAAATCCTTCCCTTGTCTGTTTGTTGAAATATTGCCCCAAAGGTAACGTTTAGCGTTGAAATCGCAACAGAAAACTATATTCTCTTCTGTTTGCATTATTTCTTGAAGGCACATCCACTTTTCTCTGCTTACTTTACCGTTACTTGAGTAGACATTAACAAGCATGAAAGACTGCATCGCACGTATTGTAACAGCCTCTAACTGGAGGCTGGCATCTTGCCATCTAGATATGTCAGCTTCATTGGCTTCGATATTATCTCTGACTAGAATAGCCTGTTCCTGGTGTAGCTTGTTATGAAACCTATGAAATCCTGTGAGTTTCAGTGTATTGTCACCTAGGTTTCTAATCCGCATGCCAAACTATCGCCTCCCAAAGAGTATTTTATGGCGAGCTTCAGCAAGGGAAGAGGTGTCAGGGAGGACAGAAAAAGCGCTATAAGAACACCCTGAAGACTGCTCTCAATTCTTTTAGCATCAGCACTGCGACGTGGGAGGCTGCTGCACAAGACCATTCTTGATGGCGTATGTCCCTCAGACATGGTGCATCAGCCTGCCAGGCAGCAAAAGTTGCACAGGCAGAGAATCGGAGGCAGACTAGAAAGAATGGTACTGCTTATCCTACATCTGCTGCGGCTTCCATCTGTTGTCCGCGCTGCTCAAAAACTTTCCTGTCTCATATTGGACTAATCAACCACCCTTGTACTCATAATCATTGATCATTACTACTTTGGATGAAAAGTGGTCTTCATAACTCGTGATGGATGAAGAACATTGTCACCTAGGAGTGTTTCTTGCAAAGCAATTAATCTAGGTTTTTATGTTTCTTCTTTTGTCCATTTTTTTTGGGGGGAGGGGGAGGGGGGGTCATATAAATTTTGCTCTCAAGAAGATTTTCACTAAAATTTAAAGCTTTAGCGTGTAAATCGTGAAAGGTAAAAAGATCCACTATTTTGAAAAAAGACCCATGCACTGCAATACATAATATATTTGTTGCATAGAAAATCTCTAAGAGGGATCAATCAGTGTTGCTAAACGATAGAGACAGTAAAATATTGGCATGGTCAATCCAGCGGGCAAAGCTCGATTTTCCTTTCATATATAATAATCAGAATAGTACTTGGGATTTAAGAAAAATATATGGAAACTGGGATTTAAGAAAAATATATGGAAACTATCCATCAAAACAACTTATCTGAATGTTTTTTTTTAAAGAACTAAAGAAAATAAAATGAGAGCATCTACACAACACACATGATTTCAAAGATAACAGTGTGATAAATAATGATGATGAAATATGTTACCGACAGAAAGAAATATTTTTGGTGATTGTTAAATTGTGAAACTTCACTACCTACCTTCCCACATGAAGAATACTAACATGACAGTCAGATATTGAAGAGCCTGATTTTGAAGAAGTACTGTATGTTGTAACACAGCTTTAGATTAAAGGAAGGTAGCCATGCTTTTTATTTAAAGATACAGTGGTACCTCGGTATACGTTCGCTTTGGTATATGTCCTGTTTAGACATAAAAACTGTTGCTTGGTATACAACCTGCGTGCTAGAACTTGTATGAGTCAGAATTAGTCACGATCCCGCACACTATCTTTGTTTACCTCTTTCGAGATGTAGCCACTGATAGATGTCAGTGAGCTTGCAGAAAAGTACAGCTCCAACAAAACCCAAAAAGGCCATAATAGCATTGTCTGGAATGATCAGACAGTGGACACATTCCTGAAATTTTATATTTTACTCAATTGGCTGCTTCCAGGTCACAGTGGCTCTGAGCAACAAGCGGATGATGACCAGTTCCAAGATGCAGATGACATGGACGAGTGACTTCCATCTTTATAAACATGTTTTTGGGTATTTGAAATAAAATAAGCTGTTTAATTCTTCTGCCTACATTATTTGAGTTATTTGTGAAATTAGAATAGAATATTTGTTGCAGCAATTGAAAAGACATGTTCTCATTTTCAGCAGTCATAAAAAACTGGTTCACCTAGAGATTGCAAACCTTCACCTTTATACAGTTGCTGATGTCTTAGAAATTTTTATGTTTACCTAGTGAACACTTTTCACTCAGGCTGCACAATCACAAAATGCACACAGTGTAAGAATTTTTGTTTTCCTAATGGGTCTGTGGGGACTCAAGACTGATGGGTGGCGTAATCTATCAGCATCATGTGCATTGAGCAGTATGTGTGCTCATGTTCTTCTCGAAACATCATTCTTTTTGGTAAGTTCAGCCACTGATTATCATAAAATGCATCCATGTTTCACTCCAGTTCCAACTGCAAAGCAATTTCTTCAACTAGCATCTGTTCGCACTGCACACTTTGAACAGAACCTTTATACATTGCTTTAGTGTGGCTTCAATAGTCAGCCTTTAATGCTGATGGTCCTTTATTCACAGATGAGTTTTGCTCAGTATAAATAACACAATTGTTGCGATGTCGACTGCCTTTAGTAAACAGCTTGCTGACTGTAGTCTGTGTCGGACATCAGATCATCTATTGTTTCATATCAGGAAGACCTTCATCACAGATGACGGCCTTCATGTTGTCATACATAGGTTGCCTTTCTACGTAGCACCAAATAATCTCCTCTGGCACCAGCTGGACAATATCTAGTAAACGTTTTAAAAATTTTCTTCACAAATACTGTTTTACCGCTGCAAGTAGGTCCCGCTATCATAGCGGTGAATGGTAGTTTCCAGCGGGGGCCCATAACTAACAACATTGCTTGTGCATCTAATTTTATCTTGTTCAACTTAATACTTTTAATATGTCAATACCCTAGTTTAATTCTAGTAAAAAAAACCTAAAATGGCTCCTATACTGTCTGCTTCTGAAACTCTAATATCTCCTCTGCTATCCCTATCACGGACACGCTTGAACCATATCTTAGCAGCCTCTCTCTTACCCGGAATCAGGCGACTTGAGCTGCTAAGTTACCTCAAACTACAATTGCCTCCTAGCCACAACTTACCTCCACCCCCAACCCCAAGGAATGGAAATGTTTGTTTTTTCTTATTTTTGGTAGAGGTAGTTTAACAAAGGTTATGTAGGGGTAAACTTGGTGTGTAGGCCTACTGCTAATTGCCCCTTGTAGTTCGTCTGGGTGTTTCCTCTCTCTTTCACACAAACGCACCATATTGGTTGGACTCATTTATTTAAGTCCTGGTCCACTAATGTGGGTACTGAAAAACACTAGTGTAATGACAGATCCCTGCAGGAGCTTATAGTTTTCGTCACGACATGCCTGAAAGACTTTTTTTTTACATTTCTCCAGGAATACGTGCTTTGTATGCACCTTCGCGGAAGTCTCCCTCTGTTTTTTTCCAGAAACTATCCTTCATGTAGCAATATCATTGTTTTTCTTCTTCTTGATCCTTGGTATGCTAATAATTTTTCTGAAGCTTGTAAGTTTAGAAGTTCCTTTAGTCCCATCCACGACTGAGTAAGGGTCCATGGCTTACATCCATAAAGCTTTTTCTCTCTGTTGTTGTCTGTGTGTGTTTTCCTTCTCTTGTAGATCTGACAGGTTTGATCAGAATCTTTTCTTGGACTGGGTCGTTACCGTGGACAAAGGTGCAGGAATGATGCAAAGACAAGTTGGTCAGCTTGCCAATTCTTTCATTGTCCTTCAACTTGTCAAATTTTTTACTGTCGGTCAACTTGTCAGGTCTGTTACTATCGTACAAATTCTCAACTCTTTCACAGTCAACTTGTCAGGTCTTTTACTGTTGTACAACATGTGAACTTCTTCACTATCGGCCAACTTGTAAATTTTTCCTCTTTCACTGCTGGTCAACAAGTTTAATTCGTCAATAAATACACCCATTGACTTGTATACACCTTGTAAACCAACACATTTTATATGGTTTTCAACAATTTGTTTCCACCTGTCTTTGGGTGGGGAGTAATGTATTCACACTTCGTCCTCTCATCATCATCATCATCAGGTGTCTTGCGACTGGCGTGGGCGATCATGCCTCTCCATAATCTGTGATCTTCTGCAGCATGCATCAGTTCGTGTGCCGACACACCTCTTGTTGTCTTCCTCTATCCCTCCTTTCACAGATCTTTCCAGTGGCCACATGTTCTATTTTCTCTCTTCTCATAACATGGCCGAAAAATGATGACTGTCTCCTTCTGATGTCTGTGATAAGTTGTCTTCGGGCTCCCGCCTCTTTCAGAACCTCTTGGTTGCTCTTTTTGGCTGTCCAAGGTATTCTAAGCATTCTTCTGTAAAACCACATCTCTGAGGCCTATTAAAATTGTTTGGCCTGCCTACCGATTGTCCAGAATTCAAAGCAAGAATTCTTTTTCTAACTCTCAATGACAAGGATATATTGCACAAGATGTTTTTTTATTTTATCTCTCTCTTCCCCCCCCCCTCCCCCTCTTCTCTCTCTCTCTCTCTCTCTCTCTCTCTCTCTCTCTCACCTGCCTGCTCATGCAACTATAGTTTCTGCAGTGTCTCCTTCCATACCATCAATCTTGATACCTTAATATTTGCTTTGTATCCAACGGTTGAAAGAAGAATTACAGTTGAAGCATTTGACTTAGTCCTCACTCTTTTTTTATAACTCTAAATTTGATATACTTTTTTTACGCCCATTTTCCGGAATTCTGTGTAAAACGAACATTTCATTTCCTCACCAGAATCATCTTTTAAATTACCAGTAATGTCCTATTTACATGGCTGATTGTAAACAATTCTGCTGTCCATGAATATCAAGGAAAGATATAAAAACCGAACAAAAAAGTATATCAAGGAGCTTTACAATATAACAAACATAATCAAAACGAGCGTTGCGGCTATGGAGCCTTCATCAGCACATTCAAAAATTAGACAATACTACACAAATCAATATCACTTATCTTCGTATCTCGAAGCAGCCAGGTCTATGTCTAGCCAATAGACTGACGAGACACGTGGGAACAAGAAAATAAAAATCCTGGGGAATGCCAGGGACCGTAACTCGACAAGATAAAATCGTGTAGGCAGTTTAGTCCCGTAGTATTTTAGATGAAGCTGTGTTGGCAGTTTAGACCACTGGGCGTCAGAGTTCCCAAAGCGTATATAAAGCGATTTTCAAGAGACTTGTTAACTTTGTCACTGGAATGAGTAGATTTAATGGCTGTCACCTCATGTCGTGGACACCTTGGTGGTCCTGGGAATTAAAATGCAATGGTACTGATTTCAGGGCACTGTTCTGCACATCCAAAAGATGTCTGAACCTTGCAGCCAGTCCTAAACCTGTTTAGCCAATGTATTTTATGCCACATCTCTTGCAGTTGATAGTGTAAATGACATTATGGCTCGTGCAATAGAATGCTTCACGAATGTGCAAAGGTGGCATTAGGGAATTCCAGTCTGGTACCCAGGAACCACATATGGACAGGTCCAGCATACATGTCTGTGTCCATGAAGGGGTGTGACCTTTTTTCCCCCTTCAAATTGTCTGTCTTGACTGAGTTAACAGACCCGCTGTCGTCCTAACCAAACATATCATAAGCCTAATTATAACAACTTAACAAGGAAGAGGAAGAAAAACTTATAACATTATAATACGTAGAACACGACGCATTCAATGTCAAGACAACCAACTCCTCGCTTCCGCTAGCAAGTCGAGTATTTTCTAACCTCCTTGACCTAGTTACCAAATTTTCATTTTTACTATCTAAAAATCACTCTAAGCCAGAGGGCCTCCACTGAATCCATACTCATCATTTCAGGTAAAATTTCTGGTTAGTTACATCCTAGTCCCCCCCCCCCCCCCCCCCCCCCCCCCGAGCCTACCAATATACACACAAGGTCACTTCTGATTATTAGTTGCTGAGCCGCGCGACTTTTGCACACTGTTACGTAGGTGTTCTGCAATGCCGTTGATATCGCGTGTTGTAAATTTCAGCACATCAGCGCTTTTAACACAACAAAAACATGGACACACTGGGTCTAACACACAACTCCCCCCCCCCCCCCCCCCCCCCCCCCCCCCCCCCCCCCCCCCCCCCCCCCCCCCCCCCAGAGAGTGCTGCAACTCATATCACATGAATTCTCTTTCCCAGAAGAAAAACAAGCCAGAAAGCAAACAACAGAGCGGCATACCAGGTACCCCCCCCCCCCCCCCCCTTTTCCCTTTTCAGGAAAAGTAGACCAGTCCAACAAAGTTCAAAGTTATCAATGGACCTACTTTGTTTTGGGAGACTAACGTCGAACTATATACATTTCTTGACCTCGAACTAATCCGATGTTAAACCAGCTGCTCTGATGGCTGCTTGTTGTTCATGATAAAGATTTTTAATTAGATGCGCTGGAAACCCCATACTTCTTATATTAGTCCACAATTTCTGATGTTGGAGACAATCAAATGCCTTGCTATAATCAATAAAACAAGCATGAAGATCTGCGTTGTATTCTCTGCATATTTCAAAAATTATTATTATATTAAAGATGTAATTCTTCTCCCTCTACCCCGTCTGAAACCCCCTTGTGCTTCATGTAGCTCATACTGTAATTTCCTTTCTCCTCATGATAATTCGTAAGATGGTTTTGCTAGCACATAAATTACGTTTATTACTGTTCAAAAATCGGCTTATCGTCAAAGATCCAAGCGCCAAAAATAATAAAACTATTTATCAAAGACAACAAACGATAAGTAATATATCTAAATTTCAAGGAAGCCTAAGCTTAACTTCTCTAGATTAAAATTTTATGTCGACGTCGACTGACTAAATCAAACCGGTAACGCTTGCTTATATACTTTCCGCAAAATCTTCCAGAATATTCCAAATCTGGACGTGTCAATTGCGATCATATGGCGCGATTGAGAAGATGCAGCGCTGCCGGCACTCGTTCGCAAGGATATTCTGCGCCGGCACCTTTATTTTCATACAGAGTTAAATAAAAACAAATCACACCCCCCCCCCCCCCCCCCCCACCACAAAAAAAAATAATTTAGATAATTTTAACTTTTCAGGTTTTTGTTTAATAAGGCCAATGTCTTGGTTAAATTAATTATGGAGCTTTTACAATATTTCGCGGTGCCCCTGTGAAGAGGTCGCAGCTTCCCGGGGTGCCGCGTGCACGGTTTTGGAATCACTGCGTAATAGCATTGTCTGGAATGACCAGTCAATGTCACGTTTCGAAACACCCTGAGGAGCAGGCAGAAGCAAAGTTGTTGGGAGTGATTTTTAGTAAAAGTCAAAATAGTGAGTGAGTCTAAACTAGGTCCAAACAGTGAAAAATAGAGAGAGAGAGAGAGAGATAAATATACAGCAAATCAAACACATACGTACGCACGCGCGCGTGCACACACAGACATAGCAGAATATCATATTCTTGTAGTTTTATTGGATGGAGACTTTTCTTCCAAACAATAACATCTCCTCCTCCTTCATTTTCAGCACCATCCTAGTAGGCACTTGACTCTTGTCAACAAGGTAAAGTTTGGTCAAATGTTGATTTATTTCATCTAATTTGTTTTAATCTATGTATTTTAGTTAGTATTAAGCCAAGAGAACTGAATGCCTACAAGAAGTCTTATCCCTAAAAGTCCAAATTGTCTGGCGGTGTCCCTCTGCCAGTTACCAACGAAGTCTAACATGTGTCTGATAAACCAACCGTAAGCTTGCCACTTGGTCGTCAAGGTATGCCGACTTATCTAATAGGCTACCGCAGCGACTATAAATAAACTTCGAATCTCACAGTACCTGTTGCATAGTCACCATTTTCGTCTTGTCCCTGTCCGAGAACATCCGGTTATACTGCACGTATTATTTAAAAAACACCCAAGAAGGCTCTACACCTGGACTTCACGGGATGGAAATAACAGGAACCAAATTGATTATATTTTAACACAACAAAAATGGAGGACAACTAAAACATCTGCAAAGACACTCCATGGAGATGACTGTGACACTGATCACAAACTTCTTGTTGCAGAGTTTGAAATAAAACTGAAAAAATAGTTGAAAGGGGCTAAGTCAATACGTTTTGATTTAAGTAGGAGCGGGAGCAGGAGCGGAACAACCCTGAGCGTCATAAACTCAGGTGGCCCCAAACTCTGAAATTGTCTAGGAGATCGTGGGCCGAAACCATTATGGACGAGGGATCACTTCTACCGATGATTGGTAGACTCCTGCTGTACATGCTCCCCTGTGGAGTTATTCTTATTTAGGTTGTGTAATGCGGATCACACCTCATTAAGTAAAGGCTCTGGTTCTTTTTCATAACTTTCATAAGTTGTTTTAAAATACTTGTCAGATCCTCATAAACTTTTCTGCTGTATTCTTTCCATCTTTCTAATATGTCTTTGGTTTCCGTTAATGTGCTACCGTTTTTATCACTTACTAGCTGTACCTGGCCACGCGTTGCTGTGGCATAGTTTGGCTAAATGGAAATGAAAGATAATAGAAATCGCACGTGTCTAATACAATCATTGTCTGCTCAGATAAAGAGATAGTCTTTGATACCCCCTCCCCCCCCTCACCACCACAACTAAATCCACCTACTACTCTCTCCCTCATCAAAGGTTTTTGGAAAAGAAAGACAATGGAAATCGCACGTGTCTAATATAGTTAATGTCGCAATCATTCTCTGCACAGATATAGAGATAGTCTAGTTTTCCAACTCTAGAACACGCACCTTATAATTGTGTCTTTATATTAGTGGTCGTTTAAATGGTGTTATTAGCACAGTAACAAAAATGGTTATTTGGTTATCACATGCTAAAGCTGTTTGTATTTTATAGGAGACGGAAGTAAAGCTACAACTTTACTTGTAAATATCAAAGTAAGTCGTAAAAAATAGAAAAGCAGAGGTAGTGTTAGTAAAATATAAACAAATTAGGTAATGAGAACTTGAAAATCACGTGTAAAGCTCTTTAAGTTCTCTTAAATTTAAGTCATTACTCCCTCCCCTCTTCCACAGACTACTGCTCTCTCCCTCTTCGACATATTTGAAAATCATTACCTGGCGATATTTTGTTGTTGCTGTAACTAACATTGACATCCCTGTTTATCCGGACTAAAATAGGGAGCAGGAATTGTAATAGGTAGTGAATGGGGCTAGTGTAATATTTACCACATCATCCTTCAAGTACCAGTACAACTACTACCACGACCACCACCATAGTAGCTAAAATAATGTCACTGCTATCTGTGTTATCATCGGAGTAGACAGAGAGTCATGAGCCAGAAGATTTGGTTCCGCATGGCTAGTGCTGTCGCCACAGACTGGTCAGGTTAGGATGTATAATTTCGCTTCCCGACAGAAGAACGCCATAACCTTACCTGCGGTCTTCACAACCACAACTACTACTGCTGCTGCTACTTTAAGTGGGTAAAGCAGTTACTGTGACTTAAAGCTCTCTCAGTTAACAGATTGCCCCCCCCCCCCAATTCACCGACAACTCTTTCCCTCATTGAAGTAGTTGGGGGGGGGGGGGGGAACAACAACGCCTGAAAAGCAAATGATAACAATAAAAAAAAAAAAAAACCATAATTAGAAAATGGACGCTATGGTAAACAGCACAGCTTAAAATTCCAACGCAGATGAAATAACTAAATCTAAATGAAAAGAAAAATGGAAAGCTATGAAATTTCAGCGTAACCATGCAATCAGAAAGTTTAAAAATGCAATCATAAGTATGCGAAATGGTCACATTTAATTATCAAATGGTTTACCCACTTACTTGTCTTTTTTTTTTTTCAGTATTAAGGGCAACATGGCTAGTGCTGTCACCACGACAGAGCAGATGAGGATATTATTTTATTTCGGGGTAAAAAAAAAAAAAAACTACTGCGGATTCGAAACCTGGTCTCCCGCACAGGCACCCAGTGTTCTATCCATTCGACCAAGCAGCCACTTCATCGGAGCAACGAAAAGAGAACTAAACTATTATAGATGTGTGTCCCTACTACTGTGTCCCGATTATAACACAACTCAAAACCGCAGGCAATTGTTTTTTCATAGACAGATACTCCAGATATATTGATGAATCTGCACAACAATAGAAATCGCACGTGTCTAAAACGGTTAATGAAGTTAATGTCGCAGTCAATGTCTGCGCCGACGTCGAGATAGTCCTTGATGCACACCCCTCAATCAAAGGTTGTTAGGGGAAAAAAACAGAAAATAGAAATCGTGTTTAATATGGTTATTGTGGCAATCACTGCCTACACAAATATAGAGATAGTCTTGTTTGCTGTACCACGACCTACTCTATGTATTAGAGCAGGCGTTGGCTACACGTAACTCGCCGGCGAATGGTGGGAGTCTCGCGTTCTGACTACGGCGCATGCGCAATTACTTACGTGGCTATAATTAGATGTCACTAACAATTTAAATATTAGTTTCGAATATTTTTGCTTAAATTGTCGCAAACTATCTCTAACAATGACAGGCTTAATTTCAAACCATGATGGGTGAACATCCGGTATCAAAACAAACATATCCTGAAAATTTCAGCTAAATCGGTTCAGTAGTTTCCAAGTCTGTAGCTCATAAACAAACATACAAACTTTGATTTTTATATATATAGATAACATGAAAACAAGGCCCGAATTCGCCTTTCAATGTTTTAATTTTTTTTTAAAACATGTTTCTGTCTCTTCATTGTATATGGAGTTTTTGAATTCTATTACAGGTATTCATAATAAACTGTTTTTTTTTTTAATCTCACTCTGATAGCTCTTCTGATTTCTTTCGTGTAGTTCCTATATCTATGGCTATTTGTTTTTGTCCCTACTTGCTTTAAATTTCTTCTTTCTTCTATCAGCTTGAAAGTGTTTTTCTGTAAAGCCAACTCATCAGATGTCATATCCTCCTCCACTGCCATTAGTGCCTCAAATTTGTTTTCAACTTCAATGCTGTAATCATTTGGCAAATTACTCAAATCGAAACGTATTGGCTTAGCCCCTTTGCAACATTTTTTTGTTTTATTTCAAACTCTGCAACAAGAAGTTTGTGATCAGTGTCACAGTCATCTCCATGGAGTGTCTTTGCAGATGTTTTACATGTCCTCCATTTTTGTTGCATTAAAATATAATCAATTTGGTTCCTGTTATTTCCATCCGGTGAAGTCCAGGTGTAAAGCCTTCTTGGGTGTTCTTTAAATAGTGTGTTGGTAATAGACATATTCTTTTCTAAACAAAATTCGATCAGTCTCTCCCCACTCTCGTTTTTGTCTCCTATGCCGAATGGACCTCCACCAACTTTTGCATTAAAATCCCCCATGATTATGATATCTATTTTCTCTTCCCGTTTTAACTGTACTGCATAAGACTGGAAATTAATCCATTGTTTTAATGTAAGAGCTTCAGACATCATTATGTAAGGTCTTATAATTGCATGTAGTGTCAAATTTTCTCTTGCGAAATATTTTAAACTTATCTTGATACTTTTTTCCCTTCTTCATAAAATCTGTGTTACAGCAAGGATGCCTGTTGAGCTTTTCAGGCTAAGTAAAGGATTTATACTGTCAGTGGGAGTGCTTCTCACTGGTCGTTTCATTTTTATGTCTTAATTTTTAAACTTCGTTTTTGCTGTTTCAGCCGGTGAGATTTAGGTGCATTTCATTTTTTTTTTTAAAAAGACCCACCTGCTCCAGTGAAGACTAGTTTTGTATTGGCTGCTCACTATGTTCCATCCAGTTGCTTTTATTTCAGGGTGTCTGATTTAATTTGATTTTCTTGTTTTGAGTTTGGTTTTCGGGTGAGCCTAGTGTCTAGTGTAACACTCTCACCCGCCATACTAGCTGAATCTATGATATTGTTTAAACATAATACTGTCATTTCTGCGTGAATGAGAGAAAATTTACTGTTCCTCTGAGTTTTGCTTGATTTAGTTTTAGACTAATGTGACTGAGGTTCCACAGGCCAGTAGTCGGTAGAAAAGTCTCTGTTATCATAAAACTTTGGACAGCATCACCAAACCTGTCATTCCATATTGCACTACGGACTGAGAAGTGAAGAGGGGAGGATACCGACCTTAATGATAGAACGAAAAAAATGCAGTCTGAAAACAGGGCTGACGGGACGCATATCCTTGCTTGACAGTTGGTCTATGGTAGACTGACAGTTCCTGCAGCATGCCGTGTTCCAAACGTATTAGTGTCATGTTTACTTTTGGCGAAAAAAAAAAATAGAAAGACAAGCTGAGCGAAGATTCATGCTGCACTTCCAAAACCTGGTCTTTACAAAATGCCTTGGTTTTGTGCTCTGAGGAGATGACTTTCATCCTTGGCTTTAATTGGTCGGGATTTGCGTGCTTCGTGTCATAATTGTAGCTGGCTCACATAATTTGTTGAAAAAGGTCGAGACTGGCATGCTCCGTGCAGAGTCGCAAGCATCGCTTCAGAGGTCCCGCGTAGTTAAGGTCCTTTGAATATTTTCTCCAGGTAATGCTGGTGTGTTGGGAAACTACCAGGCAGATAGACTGGCCGACTCTGTACCGCTTGGTAATGAATTGATGTATGACAACCTATCTGCCTGCATAGATGGTCGCAAAGAGCACGAACTTCGTTGCTCCGTAAAAATTGCACTCGTGAACTGAACGGCGCCGCCATAAAACGCCCCCCCCCATGGACTTAGAAAAGAAGAATTACTGACACTCAGATCCTAATATCAAGGAAGATTGGCTTCTAGTAGTTCTAGACATTCTGCCTTGGAGGCTAAAACCTTTTGGTTATATCAAGTGCCACGGCGGATTGTTTAAAAAAAAATCAGAAAGTGCCGAGGTGGGAGAGACCGTGTTTGTTTTAGCATGATAATGTCTAGCATGACTGATGTCGAACGCAGAAGAAGAAGCAGAAGAATGTTCCAAGCAGACAGCGACGTTCTGCAAAGGACCTGCTATGGGAAAAGGGAACTAAGTTGCCCGAGTGAAAAGGATTTCACAACCGAGGTCGCTGAAAAATCTGGTCACGTCATGGTAGGGTGATGAGCAGAAAATGTCATGACTGACTGACTTCTCTAGCTGGCGCATCATTGTACATGTTTTGTTTACATTCTGTTTAGCCTTACCAGCCACGGAATTATATGACCTTTCACATAAACAGTAGCTGTTAGGTGAGAGAATCATTTCGTACAGGAGACTGTGGCAGTGTTAATGATTTCTTTTCTCTTCTGTGACTGTGACTAGGTAAATTTTTGTAAATAAAATAAAATTAAAGTGACTATTTTTTTTTAACGCTGATGATGGATACTGCATACTATTTATCGTGTATACTGCAATAATACAGTGAAATTTATCAAAATTAAAAGCTTGAATATAGCTGAACAAGGGGAATCCCACGGTATTTTCTTAAAGTCTTTGACATCAATTAACTACGCCCCCTTAGCTGAAGTTATTTTTTTGTGTGAATGAGATCGATGAGAACATAACTATCACAAACTGGCCCATAAACAACATGTCTTAGAAACTTGAATATTTATAAAACGTGAACAGCAATAAGGAAAAAAGCACAATTCCCCGAGGAAGGGACAGTTAAGTGTTGACTACCTACCACTAAGGTGGTGGGCACTGAGCACAGACTTCAAAGACATCTTGGGTATGAAAATACATGGACATAAGTTTGAGGAGGTAGCAATAAATACTGAAAATATCTGTTATATGGGAGTCTTTTTTCTGTCCATTCCCCGACTCTAAACTCCAGAGAGAAGTTCTGATCCTTCACCACTCCTAGACTTTGGTTTTGATCTTGAAAGCTTATTCCCCCTTTCCTAATTTATACATAGCTCAACATTCCAGGTAATAGAAGGTGATCTGGCATGCTAGTTTTCTTGTGGCTTTCTTCACATACCATATTTCTTCTAAAAAACCTCCTTGTATATTGCTTGGCTGAGTTTTACTTTTTTCCTTTCCATTAGATTTGGTTGTGGTGGTTGAATTGTATAGCTGAAGTACTGGAGGGAGTAGCTTGTCCCATGGTAATCCTGCTTTGTCTTAGACGAGGACGTGTAAGGGAGGTTAGTGTTATTTGTAATACTTCTTTGCATGGCTAAAGGGCCTCATTAAGCACAGAGGTGTAACTTATTAATAGTTTTGGTCTTTTTTATTATTTTTTATTCAAATTCAAATTTTCTGAGCACAGCTTGACCCTGCAAAAGTGACAGCAACTTGGTTCTCTTTGAAAAATGAAATGCTACACAATAACGCCCTTTGTGCATATGAATGGTGAAGAGACAGCAAAGACTGAACTTTTAAACTACCTAATAGTGATTTTAATCAAAGCATTAGCTGCCAGTTCCAAGTTGATTCTATGATTAACAAGGATAGAAAGAGTTTGGCTGCAGTGAGAGGTATAGCTGCCATGTGTGGTCAACAAAAGCTGTTAGTCATTCTCTATCAGGGTTTGATCCTTTCTGTCATATAATATGCACTGGCAATCCTCACCCTCAGCAAAGAACTAATCGACAGTCTGAAAAAGGTACCAAATGAAGCAATGCACATCATACTTGGCTGCACCAATGTTTTGCCTAATGTGTTCTGTATCTATAGCCATTTATGTGTGTGGTGTCTTTGCCAGGTTTTTCTAGCGGAATCAAATAGCTATGCAGCCAGCTTTCTGAGATGTTACCATTACAGATGCTGTTATTGTAGGCTTTATATAGGACCTCCGTGGATTTTTGTGGGGAGCTTGGCAATGTCTTCATAATGAATGCAAAACTGGCTGGAAGTCTCACGGCGTAAGCAGGAAACTAAAAGCCTCACAGCATTTAGTCTCTTGTATTGATGATGTTTCTCCTGTACATAGATGGCCATTCCTGATAGTCACACTGCCAGCCAGGGCGTCTGCTTTGACTTTCACAACAGCATATCCTGGGACAAAATAAAGGTTATTTGCTGTGTGCTGTATCAGCTGGAGCCACTGTTTCTGTATTTGCCCCACCTTTATCTTTTGTAGCATGCTCATGGAGTCGCTCAGCAAGCATGCATTGGTGAATTCCTGAGTTTCCAGCCATTCTAGGACCTTTGTCACAGCCATGACCTCCATTTTCATGCTGCTGGTGGTAGAAGCAAAGGCTCCATAGTCTTTTTTTTATGACGCTTTCGTTAGTTTTTGCCATGAAAGCCCATACACTTCACTTCTGACAAATCACAGAACCATCTATATATATAACAGCATTTTTCAGTGATGTGTGTTCCTCCACCAACACTTTAATTTCTGCATCAACTACTGATGGCGCCAAATTACGGCATGGTCTTGTCAGGGTGATAACCACTACACAGAACTGCTTGTGTTCATGCAGTATGGGTATCCATTCCTATCCAAGGTTTATGTTTTGAAGAAAAATAACCCACTGAATTACTGTCTCTGCATGGCCTAAGTCTGGCCTCATTTACACCTCCTGTAAATCCATGCGATACCTCTTGGATTTCCCCAGAATGGAAAACAGAATCAAGCTATCCAGGGCTGTTGCTTTCCTCAAAGTGAAGTCAGACCATCGACACCCACTTTATGGGGAATTATTCAAGCAAAATACGAGTAGACTCAAACGAGGCAAATCCTGGATAGGTCGGGCTGAGGATGCCATAGAACATGTTAGCCGCCTTACTGACATTAATTTTGGAATTGAATGGATAATTATGCCTCCCTCTCCAAACATTAATATTATAGTCCATATCACACTAGATGGATGCTGTAGAGAGCAGGTTCCTGGCATTGTTGACACTTTAGTCAGAATACTGATTGACGAAAACACAGATGAAGGTGATGCTATAATTTACACAGATGGGTCAGTAATTCAGGGCAAGCGAAGTGCATGAGCATTCACAGTAAGTTCAAGGGGAAAAACCATCAAGGAGATGAACGGTGCATTTGCTGTTACAACTAGAAGCCTTACAATGGAAACTATGGCTGTAACAAGGGCTTTAGCATGGCTTCGTACTCAAAAGTTCACACACGTATGCTTTCTTAGTGACTCGATGAATATGCTTAAAAAAATCCAAGCTGGATTTATCAGGCAAGAATGGATTGCAACACTAAGCATTTCACGAATATCTGCCCTAACCTTTATCTTTGTGCCAGGTCATGCGGGTGATCAAGGGTATGAGCGTGCAGACTATCTTGCTGACACTGTGGTTGCTGTGGCTGGCCCAGTACTGGACAGAAGTGATGTTATCAATGCCATGCGCTGCACTTACCGTACTGAAGAGCACGCCAAGGGACATGACTCCGTATCCCTGTCTAGACTGAAGGACTTGGGGCCTGGAGCTGCAAGAAATGAACATTTCACTTAGGGGTCAAGACGTTTCATTAACCAACACAGAATAGGCATCATCAGTCATTTTACACTTGTGGAGCTTTTGAGGAGTAGATCGGAGCACCTATGGATCTGTCCTGAGTGCTGTGATGATAATCCTTTCTAATCACTAATCACTTCTAGTTTTGTTGAAAATAATTTTTCACTGAACATGTCTACTATCATTGACCGCTCATCAGAATGTAATGTCATGTATCCTGCGTATGTTTCATATGCTACCATGCCAAGTGCACTGAGGCATTCACGTGAAAGATGATACTGTGGTGAAAAAAATCTTAACATGCTAATGAAGCGAGATGACTATTTTTTGTGGGTACTTTAAGTTTCAGAACTTTAGACTGCTTCTTGTGGCTCATAAAGGGTTCAGCCCATGACAAGTGGGAGGCTCAGTATGTGGATGAGAGGTTATGTAGTCAAATGCAGGATGTGGATAGTATATTCTCTCCCAAAAAAAGGAAATCTCAAATCATGTAACAGTTATCATACTACAACTTTAATTAGTCATGCCAGCAAAATCCTTCTGAACATCATCTTGAGGAAAATCAAGAATATGAATTACAAGAAGCACAAGCGAGTTTTAGACGGGGCAGAGAAACAAGAGACCATATTTTAAAATGATAATCATCATAGGGAAGTGTAGAGAATACAAGATAGATCTTCATATTTGTTTCATAGACTACAGCAAGGCGTTTGGAGGTGTGCAACACCATAAAATGGGGCGTATAATGAGACGCATGGGATTTCCAAAACATCTGGTGCTCTTAATGGAATCTCTTTGCCATGAACATAAAGCAGCAGTCAGAGTTGCTGGTGAAACATCAGAGTTGTTTGAAGTTCAAAAAGGAGTGAGGCAGGGCTGCATTCTTTCTCCACCTGTTTTTAACATATATGCTGAACATGTTATGCGAAATGCAATTAGCAGTGAGGCATGTAAGAGCTTTAATCCACTACAAATTGGAGGTAATCCTATCCCAGAACTCAGATATGCAGACAACACAGTTCTTCTTTCCAGTAGTGTAGAAGGTTTGGATAAACTAATTCTGGTCATCAAAAAGCACAGCAAAGAAGTGAATCTTTTTCTTAATTTAAAAAAAAAATAATTCATGTCCTCAGTAAATACAGCACATATCACAATCGAAAATGAAGATATAGAAAATGTCACAGGTTTAGAATACTTGTGCTGTTAAGTGAACAACAGTGGCGACTGATCAAAAGAAGTCAGAAGAAGACTTGCATTAGCAATGCAGAGATTAAACAGCATGTAGAACCTATGGCAAAGTACCTGTAAATAAGTTTAAGTAAAAATCTTGAGATCAGCTTATGGGTGAGTCCCAGACTCCCACTCGGCCGCTAAAGAAAAATATTGGAGCTTTTGAATTAAAATGTTACAGAAAAATTCTCAGAATACCATGGATCAAGAAGAGAAAAAAACATCAACATTCTACATGAGTTAAACATCGAGGAGAACTGGCTCATAAACAGCATCCTGTCCGGAAAGTGAAGTATTTTGGCCACATTAAATTCATTGTTGCTTGGAAAAGATGGTGATGGAGAGTACAGTTTGTGGAAGGTGAGGCAGGGGTCAACATCCGCAAAGATGGATACAGGACATTGAAGATGCATTGGCATTGAAAGCACATGGGGCCAGAGAGCTGGCCAGGGAAAGGGATACTTTCAGGCATACAGTGAAGAGAGTGACATTCTGCAAAGGACTTGCTGATTGATGATGATACAATCAATAAACATGCAGTGAATTAAACGGAATGCATTCCCCTCGGTGTTAAAAAACCCAAAGTATATCAGGAGACTCATACAGTGATACCATGACCTCTATCACTGAGGCTAATGAGAGAGTTTGACATCAATTTGGCTTTCAAAAAGCCAAAGTGGTCATAATGCTAGTTTTAGTGACTATTTTAATATCCTGTCATGTTAAACACCCACAAAGGTTTAGTTGAATTTAAGTACGCTTTTCGAGAACAGGTCACTGCAGACATGGCCAATATCGGCAGTTACAGGGACATGGTACAAACAGAATTGACTAGATTTAGGTTTCTCATAATGAAAGGGTTAAGGACTTTTTTAATGAGAAAGCACAGCCTGTTTTCCTTTCTCTAAAACTATCAGTTTTGCTCCAGCCCCTGATTTTCCAGTCTAGTTCCACACTGAAAGTCTACTATTCCTTAACCATACTTTTCATCTTGTACTTACTTACACTATGTGTACTTCATTTTGAGAAATTTAATATAATTTGTGTTTTATTTTCTGTCTACATTAGGCAACAGCTGGAATAAACAAACAGCACACTGGCAGCCACACCATTGCTATACATACAATTTCCATTCAACTTGAGGTGGTAGGGCAGCCTGTTTTGACACAATCAGCACAATGACACACAAAGATACCCAAGATTATGCTGGAGTGTTTGACTGGGCATTCAGAGGAGTGGATCACTCATTTCCAGGGAATGGAGGTCTAGAGTGCAGAGACTTCTTAAGTATCCCCCAAAGGCTGTTAGAAAGTGTGGCTGCCTGTGCTTTAGCAGCAGTAGCAATTGCCTATGCGTGGCCACATTTGAAAGTGCCAGAACGTTGTTCTTGTATTTATCACCAAACGTCTGAACCACTGGGCAAAAGGGTTCTCTTGGTTTTGATGTGCTTGACGTTTGGAATTGAACTTGGCTTCAAGTTTGCCACACGTCAGATGATCTGGATTGGAAACCCTTGCCACATTGCCACTATGATGCAGGTGAGCAAATTTATTATATTTTAAAATCTTTTTCTACTAGTTAAATCTTTATAATATTATTATCAACTGTTCTAGCGAGCCTTTATATTTATCCATCGTGTTCTAGTTATTTTAACAATTGCTGTTACATTTGTTTGTAAACTCTAATTTGCACTTAGTAAAAAAAATTTATTTCACTATCCTTGGGTACTCGAGTTCAATTTCCACCATGGGTGGTTTATTTCATCAAAGAAAAAAAATTCTTTGATTTTTAGACAGCGGTATAAGAGGTGCACCATGGAAGAGATTGGGGCCTTGCCACATAGTAATATTCCAAAACGCAGTAGTAGATACACTGTAGTCAACCTTCATTGTGGGGATTGCACACAATTTCTTTTTGTTTTAAGCCAGTGATGAAGTTTAGTAATTGGCCAAGATGGCAGCGTAAACAACGTTTGCCGAAAATTGTGACAAAATGATGTTTTTTCCTGGAAAGAATGTTAAACGTGTTAGATTAGTATAGTTCAGTTGAAGAAGAATTCGCCACAGGCCTGGGCAAGTCGGAAAATGGAGGCCAGCAGAAGGTTAAGACCAGGGTAGGGACAATCAGTATAAGTGGATGGGGCAATAAAGAAGAACAAGTGATAGAATTAATGGAGAAATATAAGGTTAAATTATTAGTCTTATCAGAAGTGAAAATGAAAGGCAAGCATTTCAGCAAAAATTACAGGAAAATTATGAACAGCTTCCATAAAACACACTTGGGGTTAATACAGAATGGGTACATTTCAGAGACACCACTATAAAAATAGCACAAGAAATATGTGAAACTAAAAGGAGAGGTAACATAGGGCGTAAGCTCTTAACATTGTGGACTGAAGAAATAGAAGAATTGTGAGCAATAAAAAGAAAGCCTATGGCGTTTGGCTGAGGAGCAGAACAGAAGAGAATTACATAAGATACAGGATAATTAGAAGATAAGTAAATAGAACTATCAGACAAGCAAAAAGAGATTCATGGGAAAAGTTTGGAAGGAAGCTGGCTGAAGAAGAAAGAACAGCAGTGGAAAAACTACTACCAAAAAAATCAAAGGCATGAAAAACAGAAAGGAAGAATGCAACCTTTAATAGAACCTCTAACAAAATTTTAGCAAGGTGGAGTAATTACTTTGAATCATTACTTAGCTGCAGTAAAACAGATTAAAGCAGGGAAGAACATAAAAACAAATCGGAGCTAACAGCAGAGGAACTAGAACCAGGTATATTATTAGATGAAGTAAAATATGTCATTCGTACCGCCCCTATACTAAAGGTGACAGGTATTGATGATCTACCAGCTGAGGCCATCAAGGCAGCAGGAGAAGCAGGAGTAAAATGGTCAAAGAGAATATTTCAGGTGGCATGGGAAAATTTAGAAACACCATCAGATTGGCAAACTGCTGTCATCGTCCCGCTATGGAAAAATAAAGGAAGTACGAGGGACTGTACTAATTACAGAGGAATATCACGAAAGTCAGACGAATGCTAGGAATAAAGCCAGTCTTACAGTCATCAAAGAACAACAGATGAAGTGGTTTGGACAACTAACAAGAATGCCCTGGTACTATCTGCCACAGCGAGCCACACTAAAACGTTACAACGGGTATAAAGCAAGTGGAAGACCTAGGAAAATATGGAGTGATGGCATTAAGAACAGCCATACAGAAATGAACATCATTCTTAATAGTACTCTTGACAGAGCTCATCAATGAATATTACATCTCCCCCCAACTCTTCGATGAGGTACAAGGTGGGAGAGAAGAAGCAGAAGATGAAGAAGATGAAGTTCCTCCTCGCCATAGCACAAAGCCTGGGCTGTATTGTAGAGACCATATGTTGCCCATGCATCATGATCCCTCCCTCAATCTGCCTTGTTTACTCCAACAGGAGAGTTAGCATGAGTATATTTAATAATGCTATATTATATGTTAAGTAATTTAGATGCAAATTGTTAAACCATAAAACATTAGTGTACTGCTAGATATAGGCCTCTAAATATAGAGGTTAGCCACGAATATATTGAATAAGTGACCGTGGACCAAAACAGGTGATGGTCATTGAAAGGAGGCGAGTTAGTTGGTGGGACAGCTAACTCTATAAAATACCTCAAAACTTTACGACATGGCCATCAGCGGGTAAGAGGCGCCATAACCTCTCCCTCCTGCTGACTTGCAGGGTAAGTCTCTTTAGACAAAGGCTATTGGAGTCAAACCATATACAAACCAGCGGAAGTCAAGGGGAAACCTCATTCTCCAGCTCTCTTCTCCATGTGTTTTTTGGCCTTCCTTTATTCCTATGCCCCTGTGGGTTCCAATGCAAAGACATTCTAGTTATGCTGTTCTCCTGTTTTCTCAGTGTGTGCCCTATCCAACGCCAGCGTCTTTCAGAACTCCTGATCCACTGGAGCCTGTTTCAGTTCTCTCCCAAAGTTCTACATTAGTTATTCTATCATACCATTTTATTCCCTCTATTCTGCGCAGGCACCAGTTAATGAATGTCCTGTAATTTATTAGTAATTGCCTTCGTTGTTCTCCAGGTTTCCGCCCCATACAATAGTACTGATTTTGACATTAGAATTATAAATTTTTAGTTTAGTATTTCTTTTAATTTCTTTTGACCTCCACAAATTCCCTAGTGCTATGAAAGCCCCTCTTGCCTTTTGTATTCTTATTTTAATATCTCTATCAGTTCCTCCATCTTTATCTACATTACTGCCCAAATAGGTGTATCGACTCCACATCTTGGAGTGAGGTGCCATTAAGAGAAACCACATTACTATTTGCCTGATTTATTCTCATTATCTTTGTCTTTCCTTTATGGATTTTCAGACCAAGCTGCTGTGATCTCGCATTAAGTACCATTTAATTTATCTTGTATCTGATTCCGTGGGGACAGAAGGGCAATATCATCAGCGAAGTCCAGATCATCAAGCTGTTTTGTAGGGGTCCACTGAATTCCATTCTATGGTGTTAGCAGTTACTGTTTTCATAGTCCAGTCTATAGCCAGTAAAAATAGGAGAGGCGACAAAAGACATCCCTGTCGCACACCTGTTTTTATTTCAAATGCATCTGTTAGCTTTCCCTCATGAAGAACTCGACATTTCATGTCTTTATATGTTGCCTTTACTAAGTTGATAATTTTCTGTGGGATTCCATAGTGCCCCATCAATTTCCAGAGAGATTCCCTATCAATGCTGTCAAATGCTTTTTCATAGTCTATAAATCCAATGTAAAGTGGTGAGTTCAGTTCAATGCTTTGCTCTATTATAATACGTAATGTGGCTATCTGATCAGTACAGGATCTGTTTGACCGAAAACCTGCCTGCTCATCTCTTAGCATTTTATCAATAGCATCTTTTAATCTTTCAAAAATAATTCTACTTAATATTTTTCCAGGAACTGACAGCAACATAATTCCTCTATAGTTTTCACACTCCTGTAGATCACCTTTTTTGGACAGTTTCACAAGATATTCTTCTCTCCAGTCTGCTGGTATTTCTTCGGTCTCCCAGACTTTACTGAATAATCTATGTAGCAATTCTGTTGATGTGTTTATGTTGGTCCTGATGGCTTCAGCTGGGATACCATCTGGGCCTGACGCCTTTCCTTCCTTAAAAAGATTTATAGCTTTTCTAATTTCCTCTTTGGATGGTATCTGACAGTTGATATCCAGTTCCATTTCTAAAGGCTGGATATCTGGGGGAACCTCTGGGCCTGGTCTATTTAGAAGCATTTCAAAATATTCAACCCATCTGTCCATTTGATCTTTAGTGTTAGTAAGTACCTTTCCTTGACTATTTTTGATTGATCCAGTTGGCTGACTGTATTTACCTACTAATTTTCTTGTGTTACTGTAAAGTTCTCTGAGGTTTCCTTTTGCTGCTGCTGTCTCCGCTTCTTGTGCTAGATCATTTAGATATTTCACTTTATCTGCCCTTATATGCCTCCTAACTTCCTTGTTGGCTTCTGTGTAATTCTCCTGAGCTCTAGCTTTAGCAGCTCTAGTTTTGCTATTGTTTAATTCTGCCTTTTTACTTTTCCTATCTTCAATCAGTTTAATGGTTTCTGGTGTTATCCATGCTTTATATTTCCTTTCTTTCTTGCCAAGAACTTCTACGCAAGATTCATTCCAGATTCCTTTGATCTGATCCCAGCAGACTTCTGTGTTGACATCTTCAGCTAACTGCTGCAACACCTGGTACTTATTAGAGACCGTAACTGAGAACTGTTCCTTAATTTCTTTATCTCTGAAAAAGCCTACATTATATTGGTTTCTATGATTATAAGATGTTATATATCTTTTTAGTTTCAACTTGATTTTACTTATCACCAGGAAATGGTCAGTAAATACATCGCTGCACCTCTGAAAGCCCTAACATCGTAAAGGGATGATCTAAACTTTTTGTTAATACATATGTGGTCAATTTGATTAGTTGTCTTATGGTCTGGTGACACCCATGTTGCCTTGTGTATTCTTTTTGGGGAAAAATACTTCCACCAAGAACATACTGGTTACCTGCACAAAAAATTTGTGAACAATTCTCCATTTTCATTCATTACTCCTAGACCATGTCTCCCCATAATTTCTTCATAACCTGTGTTGTCTGATCCTATCTTAGCATTCAAGTCACCCATCAAAATATTTAAGTTGCCCTTTCTTTCATTATTTATAATATTTTGAAGCTGCATGTAAAATTCTTCCTTAAACAGATGCATCTTTATCATTTTGTTGGTGCATAACACTGTATTACCGACATGTTCACCTTCTGTTTTACTGTTCTAAAAGATGCTCTTATTATTCTGGGACTCACAGCTTCCCATTCTATTAGTGCTCTGTCTGCTTCTTTTGATAGCATCAGGGCCACTCCTTCACTGTGCGGCGAATTTTCCTCTGTGTGTCCTGAGAACAAAATAGTTTCTCCTGAATTAAGAATACTTTTCCCTGTCCCAGTCCATCTAGTTTCACATAACCCCAAAATACTAATTCTATAATGTTTCATTTCCTTTGCTACTTCCATTGTTCTCCCTATATCATAGAGAGTTCTAACATTCCAGGTGCCAATTCTGGAGGTTTTCCTAGCTGAGAGGAGGTAAGTCAACGATCCGGACTCCTTACGGCTTTCTCCACACCATGTCATACTTCTTCTATTTGAAGAGCCTCCCCTCATCTTGGTTGGCTGGATTTTATTTGCTTCTCTTTTTGACTTATCCATGGTTGGTTTGTTTTTGTGGCTATGGTTTTTACAGGATGAGGTAGCCAACCTCACGCCCAACCCTACCCTTAGTCGCCTCTTACGACATGCCTGGTAGGGTGCAGTGTCACTATTCTTTGCTTCCCATGAGGGCCCCGGTGACACACGGGCGGTATTGTCATATCTGTTTATGCAATGTGTTGTCCAGCAAGTACAAATCTGTCACTTGCATTATTGTTTGTATTGTTTACTGACCCAAAAAAGCAATTATCTTGCCCAGTGGTTAATTTTTCTCTTGTAAGTTTGTTTAATATAATTGCTTTTTTTTTAGACTTGCTGTATAAATTGGCTTGCTTTTGGAGGAAGAGAAATGTTTGTGTGTTTGTGCATGTGAGAAAGAACAACAGGTGGAGAGGTGTAATAATAAAAGGTAATAATGTTGTTAAAATTAATGTGAATAGATCCAGTATCAAATTTATCAGTGCACAAAGCAAAGTGTTGCAGTCAAACCTTGCCTGTAGTTGGACTGCTTGGACACACACTCTTGCACATCAGTCAACTCTGAAAGTTATTTGTTGTATTTCCACATCTTTATCTATTATAGGCTTTCATTGACAAGCCACACTGACAAAGCCAGACAAACTGTTGGCCTCTCTCTGGACCACTCATTTTTTGTGTGCCTCTTGTTTGAAACCAGTTCTGAGCACATTTTATTTATGTGTTGATTCCAGATCTTCATCTTGGCAGCCCCACCTAGTAAGGTTGTGACGGCTGCATTCCGACTTCAGATGCATATGCTCACAGGGGCTCCAATAGCCATATTGTTCCCAGTTATCAACACACGACTTGTGAGTTATTAAAAATCGCTTGTAACATTTCAGTAGTTTGTAAAGATATAAAGATTCAGTACCCTAGTAATATCTCAGGGAAGTCATGACCACCAAACATTTAACGCCGCCGTGCATGGATGTCATTCTGCCCTATGTGCCGCATACAGTGTCAGTAACCTATTTTTTGTAAAGGAGCTGAATAAAGATTCAGTACAGTAATTCTCGTGAGTGTAATACACTCCTATTTGAAAAAGTAGGTGAGTGTAATACACTTTGTGAAAATACATATAGTTAGTTGTGGATGGACTGATGGACATACTAAGGGGCATAATTAACCAGCATGAGGGCAGAACAGCTGATGTTTGAGGAATCCATTGGCCCAAATATTAGCTGAGAGATAATTTACATGTATTTTTTTTTTTTTTTTTAAATATCTGGTAGAACAGCCTGAAAAAATACATTTGTGAAATTGTGATTACTACTTATCATTAATCATATTTATTGGTACATAAAGGTTTGGGCATAACATGTGAGTTTTGCCATGGCTACATTCAATGTTAGTTTATACATCACAAAATGCAACTGTAAACTTTAGAAACTAAGCTTGGGGTTGTTTTTTTGCAGATAAATGCAGTTTCTTCTGATAATTCTCATGAAGAGATTGTACGTGGATGCAAAAAGACCTGTAGCTGAGCTTGATAGATTATTATAATTATTTAAAAACTTTAGATAAGGTCAGACATGAACATTTTTCATCTTTGACATTTTACCTGAACTCAAAACTGAATGGAGTTGGGAAAGGAATATATATATATATATATATATATATATATATATATATATATATATATATATATATATATATATATATATATATATATATATATATATATATATATATATATATATATATATATATATATATATATATATATATATAGGCTAAAACCATACGTCAGAGACATATTGTGTGATTACCAGGTTGGTTTCCAACAGAATAGATTAACTACAACAGATGAGATATTCATTTTATGGCAAATAGCAGAGCAAAATTGGGATAATAGAAGAGATGTCCATAATGTGTTTTGTGGATTTTAAAAAGGCATATGATAGTGTACCAAGAAACAGTTTTTGGAATGCTGTGAATGACTTTGGAATCCAAAGAAGTTAATCACCATAACCAAATTGAAATGGAAACACTTATAATATAGTATATATAAAGACAGAAAGTCAGTCTCTTTTAAATAACCTCTGGTTTGAAGCAAGATGATACTCTGTTCCCACTTCTATTCAGCTTAGCCCTAGAGAAAAATTATAAGGAAATTGAAAGAATATTGTCATGTAGGAGAAACTATAAGAATACTTGGTTGTGCAGATGACATTGATATTGTTGGAGAACATGAACTTCAGGCAGTAAAAACACTTACTCTCTTAAATGAACTAACTCAAATAAATGGGACTAGTTATCAATCAAGATATGGCTGAATACGTTGTAATAACAAGACTAGGAAAGGATAATAATGTCGGCCACGTACAACGTGATAAAATATTACAATCAAACGAATGGAAACATATTTGTGGTTAGTGGGACTATCATTGCAGCACTCCATTCAGATTCATAGGTGCTCTGATCTCCTCAGTAGCTCCACAAAAGTAAAACATCTGATCATGCTCTTTCTGTATTGATTAACTAGACACCTTGTGCCCTTGGTGAAATATTCATATCTGGTTACTGGGTTGCACCACCATATCTACCAACCTGGACAAGATACTGAGTCCTGCTTGTTGTCGAGATCTCTGTGATATGCAGCTCTTATGGCATTAATGACATCATTCCTGTCCAGTGCTGGGCCAGTCGTAGAAATCGCCTTGTCTGCCAGATAATATGCACGCTCATTGCATTGAACACCTGCATAGCCCAGCACAAAAATAAATCTTAGGCAAGATATTTGTGATGCATATAATAAAAGAATCTATTCATGTCTGTTGAAGCTGATCTTCATTTTTTTGAGCATATTCATTGATTCGCTCAGTATGTATAAATTCTTGAGTATCCCCCCATGTCACTGTCCTTGTTGCAATCATTGTCTCCATTGTAAGGCTGCTGGTTGTAACAGCAAAGTCACTACTCACCTATTTAATGGTTGTTTTTTTTTCCCTTTGCGCTCACAGTGAACACCCACACATTTTGCTTGCCCGGGTGCATCATTGACATTTGTGTTCTCACCGATCAGCGTTTTTGACTAATGTTTCCATTATGCCTAGGATCTGTTCTCTGCAGCTTCTCAAGGGTGAAACAGACTGTGATGCTGATGTTTGAATGTTGGCGAATGCACCAGTTTATTTCCTAGATTAATGTTCAGAAAGCAAAAACATCTCAGGTGAATAGACACTGCTTGAAAACTGACAGCCTTGCGTACAACGTCACTACATCTGCTATGAGAATGGATGTGGAGGCAGTAGCGGCAGCTTTCCGATGGCTTGAGAATAGCACAGCCCAAATATGTTGTGATTGTAACATACTCACAGAGCATACTTAGAAAAATTGAAACTGGAGTCCTGTGATCAGAGAGACTTGTATCACTTGATAAGACCCAGATCAAGAGCATATCATGAATTTTCTAATCATGACATTCAAGTGTGTGAAGTAGCGAGCAGGCTGATAGATTAGCTGCTGTTGCTCCACTGGGCGATGAGCTACAGTATGATAAAGCGGATGTGGCGAAGTCTCCATGGGATCAAATGGACAGTGCAAATGAAAAGATAGGGAATCCATACACTAAAAGACTAATTCTACAGGGTGTGAGTAGAGGTTCTGGAATAAATTCAGCATTGAAAGGGAAACTTTCAGTCAGGTTGCAACTGGTACTATTACCAAGTCATTGCTTCATTGGTTACTGAAGAATGGGACGGCGCACGTGTGGGAATGTCCAGAGTGCAGTGATGTCAGTTCTGGATTCCTTCCTTCAAAGTTTGATTCTGTTGTTTGCCATGGGAAAGTCCATCGGATGTTATATAGATTGGCAGGGGGTGTCCCTATTGCACCTTAGAATAACCTGCATTGTCAATTTGTTTCTATCTTTTTGTCTGTGTAGTGTTAAGTATCATGATGGCCAGTGCATACTCAGTTGTGGAGAGGACTAGTTCCTGCTACAGCATCACAAGCAGCCATTGTTGAAACATATTAGTACTTGGGTGCAAACTTCAACTACTCATAGTATTATACTAAGAGAAGAAAAACAGTCTTGAATACCATCTAGAAATAAAGTATACTGTGCTCTACAACATCTGCTAAAATCAGAGGTGCTGTCTCATAACATCTAGATCAAAATATGTAAAGCGCTGATATGACCAGCTGTTTTGGCTCTGAAACTTGGAGCACAATTAAAAGACAAAGCCTTATGGAAGGTGGCGGCAGTCAGTTTCATGGTGGCAAAGAATCGGATCCCCATGGTTCTGGAATTCTGGGGGAACCAGTGAAGAACCTAGGTCACGTCTTCGATTCAAAGTTATCTGACAGTGCCGAAGTCCGGCGCATACATGAGTCACTGGCTACAGGCCTGTTTGCGACTGAGCGATGCAGGTTGATCAGGAAGTTCAAGGTCTGGAGTTTGTTGATTCCAAAGCTTCTCTGGCTGCTGCTCCTGTATGAGGTGAGCAGGACTGCAGGGGAGAACACAGCCATGAGAAAATGGCTTGGGGTATTGCCCTGTCTAACCGGCGTGGCTCTGTATTGCAAGCAGGCTAAGCTGGTACTGCCGTTCAAGTCAGTAACCGAAGAGTTTAACGTCAGCAAGGTAAGACTCGCGATGATGCTTCGCGAGCCCCTAGACCCCACGGTGGCAGCTCAAAAGACAGATAAGAAATGGAAAGTTAGGCTAGATGCGAAAGAATCTGCTCAAGAAGCACTAAAATTGACAGAAGTCATGAGTTTCACACAAACCGACCAACGCGGCCTAGGGCACATGAAAGTCAGTTGGTGGTCCAAAGCCAAAGCTAAAGAACGCAGAAACATGGTAATACAGCAGATAAGGGACTCCGAAAACAAGATTCAGGTCCATAAAGCCGCACAGCAGTCACAGCAGGTCCAGTCAGCTTCGAGAGCCCGTTGCCACAAATACTCACATGGGGTGAGATTTGGCGAATGGCCGAGCTTTGTTGTAAGATCTGCATACAGTGTGTTACCGTCTGGCGTCAACATGGTGAAATGGCATGCTACTACCGACCTGACATGTCCACTTTGCAGAGCTAAGCAGATGCTCGAGCACAAATTGTCTGCATGCAGAAAAGCCCTAGGCCAGGGATGAAATACTTGGTACCACAACAAAGTCCTGAAAGAGTTGGCGGATGTTGTGGACCTAGTCAGAACGAGGGCGAACGCAAGGGCCAGTCTTACCATCACCCCCATGCGCTTTCTCATAGCTGGGCAGATTTATAATGGTAAAATCAACAAGGTCGCATACGGTCCATCAATACTTGACTGTGTGAGGGACTGATTACTGGCTGTCGACCTGCCTGGTTGCGAGAGGTACCCAGAGTCAATCCGGAAGACCAGCCTAAGGCCAGACATAGTTCTGCACTCTATGGAGAAATGCCAGCTTATCCTGATAGAGCTGACCATGCCGTACGAGTCTCAAATGGAAGAAAATCACCCATATAAGCTCGAAAAACACGCTGAGCTAGTGGCCGGTCTGAGGAGAGACGAAGCGTACGCAGTAAAAATCTTTGCCGTTGAGGTAGGATAAGAGGTCTTATCTCCACTTCCACGTACAATATGCTCTTATCTCCACTTCGACGTACAATGTGCTAAAGCAGCTGGCCTTGCGAGAAAATGAGCATAAACGGTCACTAAAACAACTGGTGAAGGTGCTGAAAGAGCTTCGAGCTAGTTCTGGAAGCAACGGAACTTCATGGGGGATGGGCCTTGGTAGACTGGTCCTAGTCCCTAGTGGGAAAAAACTTCTTATCTCTCAAAAGCCAAAGTGTCCGATAAATATCTGCTGGTGTCTCTCTGCCAAATGCCAAAGTCTAACAGTTGTCCGATGAACCAGCCATAAGCTTGTCACCCTGGTCATAAAAGTAGTCAGCTGATCTAATTTGCTACCGCAGCAACAATATAACACCAAATCTCACAGCACCTGTTGCAAAGTCACTATATCGTCTTGTCCCTATCGAGTTCAATGAAGTGTAGCAAGGGAAGATCAGGGTCTGGCTTCACGACCCAGGTTGGCCCACCTTTCGAGATTGTCTATAGGCCAAAAACAATCGTCGACGAATGATCTCTGTACTGATGATTCCTGAACCCCGGCTGTGCATGCTTCCATATAGAGTTCTTCTTATTAAGACAGTCTTGAGACACATTTTTTTACCCATCAAGGATGCAAACAATGAGGAGTGGAGAATAAGATGCAATAACCAAATTCATAATCTGTTTAAATCACCATTGATCACTGGCATCATGAGGGCTAATAGAATGAAATGACTGAGGCATGTTGAGAAAATCTCAGGTGACAGAGAGTTAAAAACTGTACATAAGGAAGTTGAATTGTCGTAAACCATGAGGCAGACCAAGAAGATGAGTGAGAGATAATATTCAGACACACCTACAAACAAACACTTGGTCCCACCAAATGGAAAGAGAAGACCACTCACAGATATAAATGGATGTAAGTTATATTTACAGCACTTCCTTATTTACAGACAACATATTGAGAATCTGAAGAACTGTTTTTCTTCTACTGAATATGCTTTGTGTAATAAAGAAGGAAAACATTGTTTCTCAGATTCTCAATATGTTTTTTGTAAATAAGGAAGAAAGACATTTTTTTTAAGATTCATAATGTTCTGAGTGTAAATAAATAAAGAAGTAACATATTTTTCTTACAATTCTCACCTTGCAACAATGATTTACCGATATTTTTTCAGCTTCCATTTGAAACTGGTGTTTACTTCCTTCAGCATGTCCTGATGTTAATCATTCCATTCTATTTGATGAACATTGGTGGTAAGGTTCCTAGTTTTTACTCATGGCATTGTTACTTTTTGCTTTTAGGGGAGAGTTTAGTATTTACACAACTTACCAATGTGTGTTTGTTTTTGTGTGGTAGAGCTGTCGCTAGTGGTGATTTACCATTCCCTATTAAACCAACATATTCAACCCCATTAAAGTGGAACAAATTAGGTGATCATTTTCAGACTCAAATCTAGTCATTACAGACTATGTTCAACAGAATGGAAATTGGACCTAACAGATATTATATAATGTGGAGGGACAAAAAAATAGTGAAACACGTTGGATTGTTGTCTACTTGAGAGAAACAATACCAGCAAGGCCTTCACAGCCTGGCACTGAGAAGAAACTCTGTGGTGTGGAGGAATTCTAGTGACAAACTTTATATGAGAGATGGACATTATTGGTGAGAATATTTTAAACTATACATGTCAAAAATGAACCATCACAGCATTAAGTGGTATTTTTAAAAGCATCCCATAAAATTCAGCATCAAGCATGTAAAACTGGCGCTGTGTTACTGGTCTATAACCTTATGTGGTGAATTGAGTTCTGAGGTTTTTCACTTCATAAATGTGTCAGTTTAAGTGCTGGTCATACTGAAAATAAATCATCACTTTAAAAAATCTTCAGGTCTTTGTATTATTTTTCATTATGCTCTGAGCTAATACTAATGACAAGCTCCTTGTACCTACTTTGCTGGTTTCCAACATAAGTATTGCTTACTCACATATAAAATTTTATTCTGAGTTGAATTTCTTCAAGTCTTTATCCGTGTTCATATAATTTGCATATATGCTATATTCACTGCTTTCTACTGTTGAGGTTGTACAGATTCAAGGCTTTATCCGTGTTCATATAGTTTGAATATATACTATATTCACTGCTTTCTACTGTTGAGGTTGTACAGATTCAAGGCTTTATCCGTGTTCATATAATTTGAATATATACTATATTCACTGCTTTCTGCTGTTAAGGTTGTTACATTCAACATTGTAAATTAAGTTTCCTCATATATCTGTATTTTTGTTCATCCTCATGAGCTAGCGGGAAGATAAAGGGCAAGCAAGGAGGGAGACGAGAAAAGAAATGGTGGTTAGGTAGAAATGGTAGTTCCCTGCTGAACTGCAAAAACAGGAAAGGTAAAGGGAAGTCACGACCCAGGCAGTGAATCTGTATATAATGAGTTATGCAACAACAGCAACAACACATAACCACACAGACAGCACCTAGACAGATCATATGCAGGAACCAGGAGTTCTAATCTGAATTAAACATATGGAATATAATTAATGATCACACTCAACGTATGTTTATTTTTCAAAATACAAACCAGCATGCTTAACAGGCAACAATACATTAACAACACTGTATTCAGACAGAACATGTGCTATTCACTCTAACAAAGTTCACCTTGCATTAAATAGATAGTAAAGCAAAAATTACCTTTGCAAGACAGTACACATGGAAATAGTGATTTAACATTTTCTAAAGAACGTACCACCTAAACATGAAGCTAAGAGCCAGTTTATCTGCTTATGACTGTACACCTCCTGTGTGTACCTCCTGTGTAAAATAATTTTTTTTTAAAGTCATCCTCATCACCATATTTGACATCATGTAGATTAATTATTTTATGCATATTACAGATAAGTACAGGCTAATTTATGAGACTTAAAAATAACTTAAAAGTCAACTCTACTACTGAATGGGTACCCCATAGCATTCATTAAACATCACTGCACCCCACCCAACATTACCCCCAATGAAATTACAGTATCCAAACTATGAGTATTCACCCAACTGACTTATTCAGGTGATAATGTCATGCAGCGTCTGCAGGACTGACAAAAAACAGCTGTTGGCCAAACATTCTTTGTGGCTGTTTCAGTAGTGAGGTACAAGACCACTCCTATCCCAACCCCACCTATTAAACAGCTCGTTTCTCCGTACACCAAATCCAATTGAATTTTTCAATATCCATGTAAGTGCCAGTTGACTTACATCGGTCAAACAGAGAGACAGTTTGGAAATAGAGTGGCAGAGCTCATACCTAAATGGCTACGTACACAGCTCAGTGATTTTTCAAGGGTATCAAGATCAGTCAAGAGGAAAGAACCCACTTCTTCCATAGGATGCCATTGACTTAATTCCTGGATACATACGGAAAAACAACAACAGAATTGTAGGAAACTTACAGTCAGTACTTTCCGTGTGGTTTATCACACACCATACAGGCGACTGCTGAGAATGGCCGAAGCTTTAAAAATTAAAATCAACAAACCCCTCCTTCGTAAGCAGACAGACTTTATAGTATATTTGAAGTTACCCTGGTTAGTCACGTGACCACGGTGAACTTCCAGCGGCCAAAACACACCAGGATGTGTCAAACGAAACTATTCACATTTTATTCAGTTTTTGTGCTTCATTTTATGTTGATGTAAGTCTTAATAATGCACCTGACGAGATAAAGCAATAAATTATGCAATGTATTTTTTGTGTCTGCTTTATTGAAATGAAAAAGTCTGAAAGCAGAGGTATTTGTTGTAGAATCTGAAAATAAACTGTCTCTATACCAGCAACTGGTTGTAAGTTGAACAATGATGGTGACCAAATATTGACTCTTTTTGGAGTGCTGCTGTCAACACAAGTTAACATTTATGCTGTTTTTATAGATTTTGAATTCAACGCATTTTTTGTTTCAGATCCATTTATACCAGAACAACTTGGTGATTTCAGTTGGGCATTGACCTCCCTGGGATTTCTATTTGTATACCACTTTGTGCCTCTGCAGCTTTTGGCTTATGTAAGAAGACTTGCATATATATTCACTTTGTCATTAAATCAGTTTTATACTTTATTAATATTCCACTCCTAAAGACCATTAATCTGCAATTCTAAGCACTCAGTCCTCATCGCTAGCACTCATTTCTCTTCCTGATTCATCAGCAATTCAGTTCTCATTCTAATCATTTTTTCTTCATTTCCTTGACTTTTTTTTTTTGGGTTTGATTGAAAAACAACAACAATAAAATTGTAAGAAACTTAAAGGAAATTTATACATTACTACCTAACTCTTTCAGGCCCATGAATTTTGACAGACTTGGCTCATATTATTCCCTTTACAAAAATGACAGAGAAAGGGGGGGGGGGGGGGGGGGGGGGGTTGTACAAATAATGCAATGAGAATGTAATTTACTTCTAATCCCTATAAAAGTATATATTTTGTAAAGAGAAAGGAATGTACATTTTGAATATGATGATAAGTATATTTTTAATACTGTTATTGTTAGTAGGAAAGAAGAATTCAGCAGGTGTTAATTTCATAACAACATAATTTAACAAAAAAAAATATTAGCCTACCATGTTTTTGCAGCCACAAGAGCAGTGAATATCCAAATTTGAGAATAACCTTTTAATGTTTGTTCAATTTCCTTACAAATTTCAAAAGTTATGAGAAGTTTCTGGGTTAGTTTAGCACTCAGAGGCTCTTAATTTTCACAGAGTGCTTAGCAAAATTTTCAGAGAAAAATGGTAGAAAAATGGCCCATTACACACAACTATTTACTATTTACTTTGTACAGTTATATACAGACTGTACATGCAATGATGTCAATGTAGCTTAGCCATAGTATAGTACTGTCAGTTTGTTTGGAGCACTTTCCTTCTCTTACACCCTAAATGCTGTAGCAATGGAACATTCTCCGTGTAAACTCATCAGAATCACTAGATTCCCAAACAGCTGATCGCTTAGCTGCCACTGGTGAAATTTCACCATCCGAATCACTTTCCGAAGAATCTAAATTTGCATTATCATTATCAGAATTAAAAACATCTGACTGAAACAATTTCAGAGCTTCGGCTGCAGAAACACGCATTCTGCGACCTGTACTTGTGCTAAGAACATTGGTATTCATGGCATTCGAAAACGAACTTAGAAAATGCACTGTTCAAAAATAATGTAGCTATGAATCCGATCAGTCTATGCATATGTGTCTTGGGATACGGAATGTTATTTTAAAAAAATCATTAGAGTAACCTTTCCTAAGCGAAGCAGTATGTACAGGACACACGATTGACGCTGATAGTGTTGTTTGGGCAAAACGGAACTTCTCAATCAACACTCACAGCGTTGCTCTGGCCTTAAAGAGTTAAGACTATTTTTTTAAACTAAAATGACCTCTGTTGTAGTATTTTTGTTAAGGAGTTGAGTATCCTAAAAAAATGCATTATAATTTTTTAGGGTTTCTGAATAAAGAAATCTGCTTTTCTGCAAACATATAAGGAACTGAAATGACACTCAGACCCATACATATGGCAGAAGTGTGTATAAGGTGATCATTATAAATAAGTCATGGACCTGTTTGAAGTATTTAGAGAAAGTTTTAACTTTTTGTATTCAAAGTTCTCAAATTTGTATTAATGTGTGAAGTGGGCATTTATGTTTCAATGAGTTCTGTTACTGTCGATTATGACACAGCATGCCTTATTTACTGGAATTGCTGATCTTATAATTTATCAGAACAATGACAAATCACAGGCTAGGATTATGATAAATTCCTAAAGTTGCAGAGAAAGACAACTGCATAACATAAAGCTTCAGCAAAAATCTGATGTAGTTTAGTGTGGCCACTCAAATACAACTGATCTGCCAACTGGGAGAGCTTCCTCCAAGTGCAATCATGGAAATACAGTAAGATTGAAGAAAATCTTTGTCCAAGATTGAAGAGTATTGCAGAGATAGCTGGAGTAGTAAACCTTAATTAAAGAACATACATGAAAATTTCAATCAACAGACATGTGTAATGTGATTTCAAATTGGGTCCTCACTTGTTGGCATGGAATGACCATAATAGTAGTAGATGTGAATTAGGTTCACTATAATAACTCCCCCAATCCAAAATGTCCAGCAATTAACAGAAATTGCTCTGTTTGTCCCAGCGCCTGCCAATTGAGAGCACATACATCCGCAGGAAGAACTAATATTGGGCATTTGAATGTATGTTATTGGGGTCAGAGGTGTCCTACTGAAAGATTGCTTGCCTTGTGACCTGCTGGTTAATGGACAGCTCTATGCATAGACTTTCACCAAACCAGAAAAAAGAAAAGAAAATATGACCAGAAAACAAATGGTATCTCTCTTGGCTTTATGAGATTTCATCCTGTCACATTGCCTGGCCCGTGCAGCTAGCAGCCAAGAACTTCTCCTTTATGTTCTCTCTGCAAACAGTTTTCAGATGACATGGTCCCAGGCTTCTATGAAGGCTGCGAGGTGATGCATGTCCTACACTGATCCATACAGTTCAGGTTCTACAAAATTTTAAATGGCCAAACCTACTACACTCAGAACGCATGTCTGCAACACATGTTCAGTATTCTGGGGTGCTTGTCCACATAGGCAGAGTTCTGAATTCCCCCATGTTGATTTTTCTTGTACATATGGCTGCAGAGCTGTGTTCACTCCACACTCTAAATACAACAGTTTGTTGCTTGCCTGTGAGGAGGTTGATTAGATTTTGGGGATAATATAATAATTTCCTCATGAGTGCATCCTGCATTGGCTGTTCTAGCCAGTTGTTGGCTCTGTCTCTGCTCTTTCATTTTCTGTATTGTTGAATTCTGAGATCCATTTTAGAACAGTTTGCTTTATCAGCCGACCCATTTGATTCATTAGAGATCCAAAAAGGTGACCAGCAGGAGTGACAATTATGTTACTATCAGTCCCTGGCTAAATATTTTTTTTAGAAGGAAAAAGGGATACCATTGATAATCAGGCAATGGATGAACCATGTTTTCAATTTAAAAGATTCTGCACAGGAGTTAGGTCTAAAAATCCATAGCTTATGAGAATAAACCAGGCAAACAGTAATTCAATCTCTTAGTGAAACCTCACTCTTAAGATGTGGATTCATACACCAGTATAGACAGTAGTGTAAATAAAGATGGGAAAACAGATTCAAAATACACATACAGAAGGCATGAGAAGTTTTCACAGACATTACTAGAAGTCAAAGGAAATTAAAACTAGTACCAAGCTTAACATTTGGAGCTCTCTTGTGAAACCAGTACTGTTGCATAGAGCTGTAGAACAAACATGTAGAACAACTGAAGAAACAATTACTAATAAATTATATCTATGATATGACAGAATCACCAATGTAGGTCAACTTCACCCTGCCAGGGAAATGACAGAAGAAAAAGATTCTTTTCTGATAGAACATTTATCCATCAGCCGATCCCCATATGTGATTAGATTGTATGCCTGATAGAAACCAGTGAGAATGCCAGTTATCACGCACAGATAGAAATAATACTTTTCAGAGCTCCTCAATGTTGAGGAAAGTCATGTCCCAGAAATAATGGAACTCACTACAGGAAAGGAAGTTATCCATGGGGATAACATCAGGATGGACTAACTGAAGGCAGCGGTTGAGAAGATTAAGCTGGGGGAAAGCAGCACAACATTTTGGTATAACACCAGCGAAGGTAAAATATATGGGAGTCGCAGGTAAGCGACTTCTCCTGAATGTTCTCAAGGCAGTCTGGTGTAGTCTGTCTATACCAAAAGATCAGGAGTTTATTATACCTATATTTAAAAAAGGGTGATAAGAGACAGTGTTATCTGTCAGTTACAATATAAAGACGTCTGCAAGCGGGACATGATTGATTCAGATATTGAGTTGGACTCATGGGAACAAAATGCCATGGACCGTGTTGTGTGGAGGGGGCACATCAAGAAGGGAATGAGAATGAAGGAAGAAATGATTGCAGAAAGGATGAGAGCTGAGCGTTTGAGAAGAAACAGACTGAACACAAATGTTTACTACAATGGTCCTGAAATCCCATGCTATAATTTGGAAGACTTTTTTTTTTTTTAAAATGTGGACGGGTTTTGCTAGTCACACTCACCATCGCCATGGGCTGTGAGTCCCACGCCTCCTCATAGCGCAGTATAACACTGTCATCTGAAAAGATGGAAAGGTGCCAGTCATCATCAACAGATAATGTGAAAAACACGGAGGCATATCTCTCCTTAGTGTTCCTGGTAAAAGAGACTTGGCTGTCTGACAGAAACCACAACTGGATCAGGTCCACTGATGCTTCAAAGCAAGCCAAAGTACTCAAGACCTTTTTTTCCACACTCAGACAGATGAGTGAAAAAGCCCTTGAATGATGTGGCCCTGATACCTCAGAGGCACATCTTCAATCCAGCTTACTTGTCTGGAAGGATGAGCTTGAGAATAGAGAAACGACCATCAGTATCTCCAAAACTAAAACCATGGTGATCTCAAGAGAGGAGAAATAGCAGATCAGGATTGGACAACATGCAGTGGAGCAGGTCAAACCAGTTCCAATGCCTTGGAGTTGTAATGGGCTGAAATGGAGGCATTAATACAGAGCTGGCTGCTTGAAAAGCAGCTGCTGGGAGACTTTTCCGGGCCTAAAACTGAGGGTTTCTTAGCAAAAGAGACTTTGACCAGTCCTAAACTATGGATGTAATTCATGGGCTATGACAAGAGCTCATAGAAGCCAGCTTCAGGTTGACACTCAGTTACAGGTCTCTGTAATAATATAGCTGAGAAAGGTGGTCCAGATGACAAACAATGGACAAAGTACATCAAGATCTCCCAGGCCTTACAAACTCTAGTAGATTAGTTAAGATGGTTTGGACATTTATGCAGAATGGGAGAAAATCGGCCACCATGGGAGGCTAAAAACCAGGGAACCAGACCTCTAGGGCGACCCAGGGTCTGCTGGAAAGACAATATCTGACATAGACAAGTCTGGCAATTTCTCTGGCAAACCTCTACACCACAAGGTAGAAGAGGAGCAGCTGAATAAGTAAGGGTCTGATGATCGCAAGGCCAAAGATGCCATTGAATCTGGGTCACGTCTGTACAACTATCTTCCCTACAAGATCTGAGCTGAAATATGTTCTGTCCATCAGATGTTTAATTAAGAATCAACACAACAGCACTCATGACATTCCCATATGCGCTCTTCAGCAGCAAGCGCAGAGTTCCAATTCTAGTGGTACCAACAGCTGTCTAAATGTATGTCCATCTCACTTTTTCCTTGAGTACTGATTGTTGACCTCATCTAACAACAATCCAAATTTGACTCCTTTAATTTGTATCAATTCATTGATCGTTAATATCCCCCACTATATGTTGTATTCTACGACTAATTGTGTTATTGGACAAAGGCACTTTTAAAAGCAGCTTCCAAGCAAACTCATCAATAATGATGTTCACCATTTCTACAGCAGCCGGTAGAATAAGTTCTGCGATGGTATGAGGCTTCTTACCTTTCACGATTCTGTAAGACACCTTGTAAGATGCTAGCAAAGTGTTGTTTGGTATTGATGCTGTTTAAAAAAATTTTTATTTTGTTGTTGTTCCAGTTCTTTGAACTTCCTGGCCCCAAAAAATTATGAGATGATTGTGTGGTGATTAGCTTCTAAATGGCGCTTCAATTTACTTAGAAGCATACACTCTGTTGACAAAACTTTCAAACGTAATACGCATTATGGTCTCTCTCCTACATTCATTTATGTTGACGTAAAACCAAACTCTAAATAACTGACATCAAATTTACAACATTTTAGTTTTTTCACACTTGTGCCACTGGTTGAAGGCATACTTTCTCTGTCTGCACTATTACGTTTATTACTGTTAAAAAAATTGGCCCATTATCAAAGATCATTATCATCATCATGTAGCAGGTCCTTTGCAGAACATCGCTATCATCAACATCTGCCTGAAAGAAATCAGTCTCTTGCCAGCTCTCCCACCTAATGTACTTTCTTACTCAAGGAGTCACTTATATCCTGTGCCCACATTCGTGTTAGTCGGCCCCTGCCCCTCCTTCCTGATACTATGCCTTTTGCTATTATTTTTTCCAATCCGTTGTGGCGCTTGGTATGACCAAATATTTCAGCTTCTGAGACAGGATGCTGTTTATTAGCCAATCTTCCTTGATGTTTAGATCTTTCAAGATATTAGTAATTCTCCTCTTCTTTGTCTAAGATATTCTAAGAATCTTTCTATAGCAATTCAGCTAAAAAGCCCTTATTCTGTTTCTTAAGGACTGGGAGATAGTCCACAACTCACATCCCTTTGTTGCTACTGGAAAGGTGCATGCTCTCAAAATTCTAATTTTGAGCTCCTTGCTGGTGCTTAACCATAGACTTTAAAGGCTGTTTAATCTTTGCATTGCTATGGCCATCCTCCTTTTAATTTATGTCCATCAGTCTCCATTGCTATTTATTATAGAGCCTAGATATTCAGTTTGTGAGATTTTCAGTTTCTTTATCATTTATTGTTATTTTTAGTGACAGCCAGTTTTATGTGTGGACATTATTTTAATTTCAAGAACAGATTTTGATATTCACTATTCTTTTGGACAGACAATATTACATTTTCTATTCCTTTTACGCTGTTCGAAAGGAGGACAGTGTCATCTGCGTAGCGAAGTTCTGGAATAGGGTTGCCACCAATTTTGAGCGGATCATAACTGTCAAAAGTCTGATCATTTTTGACATTTTTCATCATATTTTCTGCGTATATATTGAATAGGTATGGTAAGAGAATGCACCCCTGCCTCACCCCCTTTTGCACCTCGAATCAATCTGATGTTTCACCAGCTGCTCTGATGGCTGCTTGTTGTCCATGATAAAGATTTTCAATTAAATGCACAAAATGTCCTGGAAACCCCATACCTCTCAGAACAGTCCACAGTTTCTGATGTTGGACACAATCAAATGCCTTGCTATAATCAGTGAAATAAGCATGAAGATCTACGTTGTATTCTCTACATTTTTCAAAAATTTTTCTTATATTAAAGATGTGATCCCTAGTTCCTCTACCCTGTCTGAAACCTGCTTGTGCTTCATGTAACTCATATTGTAAATTCCTTGCAATCCTTTTCATAATAATTCGTAAGAGGATTTTGCTAGCATGACTTATTAATGTGATGGTACGGTAGCTGGAGCATAGTTTTAGATTTCCTTTCTTTGGGAGAGGGATATAGATTGTTCTTTTCCACGCTTTAGGCCAAATGCCACTTTTCCAGATCTTCGAGCACAGTGTATGGTAGATTCGGACGCAGGCCCCTCCTCTTGCTTGAATTAGTTCTGTTGGTATATCATCACAACCTGGTGGCATTCCTTTCTTCAGACTGTGTATTGCTGATCGTACCTCATCCAGTAAAGCTCTGGTTTTTTTTCATAACTTTCATAAGTTGTTGGAGGAGTTACCAGGTGATAGGTTACTCATATGTGGGGATTTCAACGTGAGGAACAGAGAATGGGACAGCAGTGGAGAAAACCGACAGGGAATTGCTCTTGCAGAGGCCATGGTTGACTCCGATATGGTCTGTATCAATGATGTGAGGCCGACTAGAATGGCAGTGAGGTCTGGAGATGCAGACACAGCCATTGACTTGGCATTTGTCTCTCAGTCGTTGGTTTTAGATGTTAAATGGACTGTACTGAATGATCATGGGAGTGATCACCTACCATGTTCAGTCTTGATTTCTTAATTCAGTAAGGTTAAGGTTGGAAGAGCATGCAAGACCTTCCGGTATAAGTGGACCAACAACCTACTTGGACGCCTCAGACGGGAAGCATGCAACAGAACTGCCAGAACTAATTTTCTACAGCCCCCATGGTGGACTCTGGAAGTAGAACAGGCGTGGAAGGCAAAGAGAACCGCAGTGAAAGCAGCTAAAGAAAGTACGACAGACACCCTCAAGCTCACAAGAGAAAGTGGAGATGGCGGAGAATGTGAAAAAAGATAAGGTGGAGGTTTTCAAGTGCTGTGCTGCAGAGACCAAAAGAGCAAAGTGGGACACTTTTGTGAATGATATGGGAGGCGATAAAACATTGGGTAAATTCTGGAAACTGCAAAAGCAGATGCAAAGAAAAGATCGGCCTATGACAGTGGGAACAATTTGTATAGAGACGATGGTGTGCGTATGACAACAGACAAGGAGAAAGGGAAGGCTTTTCTCCATAGGTTTATAGCTCAGACAGATCATAATGATGTAAACATCAGGGATGCAGTTAGAAAGGAGTTAGCTGGCATCTTGAAGAATATGCATTATGAAGACATGATTCAAGTGGAAGATATCAAAAAAATTTTTAAAAAAGCAAAAGACACTGCACCAGGGCCTGATGGAGTCAGGTATGGTCACATGAAGGCTTTGAGCGATGTAGACCTGGCAGAGATGGCCGACTGTTTTAACCAGAGTATTAAGACAGCATCAGTACCGCAGGACTGGGTGCACAGCTATCTAATCCCACTACCAAAACCTTTTAAAGATCATTCTAAGCTTAGTGGCTTTAGAATCATCACCTTACAAAACACATTTGGGAAGGTCTTGGAGAAGATAGTTTCTGTAAAGCTACAAAAATTTTGGAAAAGTGGGAAGCTTCTCCCAAGAGGTCAGGGAAGCTACAGGCCAGGAAAAGACACTTGGGCAAATGCAGAACAGACAAGAAACTATGGCGGTAGGACTGGATCTCGAGGATGGTTATAACAGAGTAAGATACGACATCTTAATGACTGCACTGAGGGAGAAGGAGGTCAGTCAATGGCTGGTGAATTGGGTTGCAGCTGTCCTATATTCACGTCAGGTTGTTCTCCGACTGGGCTCATGGACCTCAGAACCATGCACTTTGGCCCCAGGACTGCCACAGGCATCAGCCATCTCGCCTGTGCTCTTTAACGTGTATACGAGCAAGATTGCAAGCCTAGTAGTAACAAGAGTTGAAAGGATACTAACTTTTGCGGATGATATACTTGCATATAGGCAGGGGGAAGAAAGGGAACAAACAGCACGGGAGCTACAAGCGACAGTAGACAAAGTGAATGAGTGGTGTACAGAAATTAGGGCTGTCGTCCACCCGTAAAAGGCGTCTGTTTCGTGGTGTTCTCTGGACAACAGAATCGTTAAAACTAATTTCCCATGTCTCACGATGGATGGTAGAAACAGTCAACAGAGAGAGCAAACTGAAGTATCTGGGAATTACATTTGACAGGAGCCTGTCATTTAAGGACCCTATGGAGTGTTGTGACGAGATGCCAAAAAGGACATAGTGCACTTACGACTATGGCTGCAATTGACATAGAGCAGAGAATGCTTTTCACACTATATCAGCACCTGATCGTGTCAGTGGTGGATTATGGCCTGGGACTGCTTACGGCCCCAAAGAGTCAGATGGACAAACTAGAGGCGCATACAGAACGTAGCTAGCTATGCGGGTCATTCTGAGTTGCACCAGAGACACCCCAGTGGTGTGTATGCGATACATCCTTGGTCTGCCGACTGTTGCAGGTAGGCACAAGGTGCTGCAGGTGAAGTCATATCTCAGGGTAGCTGCAGACACAGATCACCCTCTGCATAAAGCTCTGGGTGCAGTTAAGGGTCAGCGGCTGATAAGAGGGAGGTCATGGATGGCTCAGGCAGAAGACACAATCAGACAGGTTTGCATCCTTGAGAACATTAGGCGAGGAGAGGAGTGGGTCAAAGTGCCACCTGAACAGTCAGACTTGTAGAATCATAATCACGCTGAGCCGGGAATGCAGAGACTGGCCAGCAGGTGCCACAGAGGTGGAAATTCAGCAATTAATTCAAGATAATGCTCGCTCAGATGATTTGATCATTTACACAGACGGTTCAGTGTCAAGAGGCAAAAGAAGTGCTTGGGGCTTTTTAGCAAAAGTTAATGGTCGACGTTTGGTGCAGGAGAGCCTAGCATATGATACCACAACATCCAGCTTAAGAATGGAGGCGGAGGCGGTCACTGCAGCTTTCTGCTGGCTAGAGAACACGACACACACACACACATTGTGATTGTAACTGATTCAGAAAGCATGCTGAGGAAGATCAGAACAGGTATGCTTCAGGCAAAATGTGGCCTGCTTCGCTGCGGAGGACACAAGTGAGGAATATTGTCTGGATTTTTTCACCGGGTCACGCCGGTATGTTGGGAAATGAACAGGGGGACATACTGGCTGGCTCTGCGCAACTAGGTGGAATACTGTTACGTGATAAGGCAGACGTGGTTAGTGCCTTGTGGGAGAGCATGTACAATTCGGAGGAGCAGATGGATCACAATCTGGTGAGATTGATGCAGGGGGAAGTGACGAGAGGTTCTGGCAGATGCTCGAGGCTCAGAGGAAAGGCAAGACGGACGTTTAATCAGAATGCTACTGGCACCATTAGTATCGGAAAACTTCGCTGGCTGCTGAAGATGGGGACAGAGCGCTTATGGGAATGCCCTGAGCGCTGTGATGTCGGTTCTTGAATCAAATCAAAGCAAATCAAATAATTTGTTTTTGAATTACTTGTCAGATCCTCATACATTTCTCTACAGTATTTTTTCCATCTTTCGTCTTTGGTTTCCGTTAATGTGTTGACGTTTTTATCACTTATATAACAGGTAAAGAAGGCCTGAATTCTCCTTTCAATGTTTTAATTTCTTTAAACATGTCTCTGTCTCTTCCTTGCATCTGGAGTTGTTCACTTCTATAACAGGTATTCATAATAAATTGTTTTTTTATCTCACTCTGATAGCTCTTCTGATTTTTTTCGTGTAGTTCCTACATCCATGGCTATTTGTTTTTGTCCCTGCTTGCTTTAAATTTCTTTCTTTTATCAGCTTGAAAGTTTTTTTTCTGTAATGTAAATCTGTTTTTTTGTGTCGTTTTTTAGGAATCATGTTCTGAGCTGTTATGATGATGATGTTTCTTGTTTCATCAGCCAACTCATCAGATGTCATATCCTCCTGCACTGCCATTAGTGCCTCAAATTAGTTTTCAACCTCAATGCTGTAATCATTTGGCAAATTACTCAAATCCAAACGTATTGGCTTAGCCCCTTTCAACATTTTTTTGTTTTATTTCAAACTCTGCAACAAGAAGTTTGTGATCAGTGTCACAGTCATCTCCATGGAGTGTCTTTGCAGATGTTTTACATGTCCTCCATTTTTGTTGCATTAAAATATAATCAATTTGGTTCCTGTTATTTCCATCGGGTGAAGTCCAGGTGTAGAGCCTTCTTGGGTGTTGTTTAAATAGTGTGTTGGTAATAGACATATTCTTTTCTATACAGAATTTGATCAGTCTCTCCCCACTCTTGTTTCTGTCTCCTATGCCGAATAGGCCTCTGACTATTTCATCTTCCTCTATTCTACCTCCACCAATTTTTGCATTAAAATCCCCCTTGATGATTATGAAATCTCCTTTTTCTACCCTTTCTACCTCTTCTAAACTGTTATAAACATTTGTGAATGTCATCTTCCTCTGATGCAGATGTTGGGACAGAGGCTTGAATAATTGTGATGTTCCTTTTCCTTGACTTAAGTCTGACAGTTAGATTCTGTCGATGATCCAGTTATATCCAGGAAGGTGATGTAGAAACTGTTCTTGTCATCAGAAAACCAACCCGCTCAAACCACTCCAGTCCTTTTCTGAATGAACAAATGTATCTCCTGTTTGAGTCACAAAATGGCCTTGACCTGCCCATTTATCTTCAGAAATTTATATAATATCTGTTTTTTTTAATTTCAAGTTCTCTGCCAAAGATGCTAAGTTTTTCCCTGATACATGCTCCTGACATTCCATGTTCCTAACTTTAAAGTTTTTTTTAGAATGGTTGAAAGAGTTTTCTGTTGTAATACCGTCGGGCTTAAGGCCGTCATCACAACTACCCTTACTTGCTCTGCTATCGTTCTCTTTCCTAAAGATACAAAAGCTAAAAAATCACAAAACTATTTATCAGTGACAACAAAGAAGTAATATAACTCTAACTAAATTACAACAAAGGACTAGACTCACTAGACTTAAATTGTAAGTCAACATCGACTGACTGAATTGAGCCAGTAACAATTGCTTATATACTTCCATAAGGTCTTCCAGGCCTTCTAGAACATTCCAAATCTGTCGCAAAGAGTCTACACATCTTGACGTGTCTAGTGCAATCAAACGGTGTGATTGAGAAGACGCAGGATATTCTGTGGCGGCACCTTTATTTTCATACAGGGTCAAATAAAAACATATCACACAAAAAATCTAGATAATTTTAGCTTCTGATGTTTTTGTTTAGTTAGGCCAAATGTCTTAGTTAAATTAATTATGAAGCTTTTACAATGTGAAGAGGTCACGGCTCCCTGGGGCGCCGCTCCCTGGGGCACCATGGCGCACAGTTTGGGAATCACTGCCCTACAGAATCACTGGTATTTGGGCCTGCGCACAGTGTACCCCTCTGCAGGAGTAGGATTACTGCGTAAACACGACCAAATAATTTGTTGGTAGTAGGGTATATGGTGCTACCCAACTACCTTTTCAACTTGCCAGCCTAATTATAACTATAAGAAGCTAGTCTTATGCCCACAAGCAAACTAAATAAAAATGCAAATAATGCACTATTTTCTGTCTAGTAAAGTAGACCTTTCTAAATGTAGTGCTGACTGCATTTCCATGAATATTTTCTGGACAAATTAAGGGTCTCTTGGTGGCAACAGCAGATTTTACACACAGATTTTCACCCTTCAGAGAGCAGGGTACGATACTAACAGTTAAAAAAGGGGGAGGGGGGACACAGGGTCAGCTGCATGCGATAGTAAAGGATAAGACTTCTCATGAATTGGTTAAGAGATTATGCATGATAGTAAAGGATAAGACTTCTCATGAATTGGTTGAGAGATTATGCATGATAGTAAAGGATAAGACTTCTCATGAATTGGTTAAGAGATTATGCATGATAGTAAAGGATAAGACTTCTCATGAATTGGTTGAGAGATTATGCATCATTGAGAGATGAAAGGCAGAAACAAAAAAGTCTTGCATACCATAGTGACATTACATAGTTTAACAAACCATGATAGTATGCACGTGTGGTTTTTATGTCAGATATACAAGGCCACGAGTAAAGCACATTATTTCAGTGCTACAGAGTACAAGAAGAACAAAGTCACTCAAATGAAAATGTATGTGTGTGTGTGTGTGTGTGAGTGCATATCTGGCTATCAAATTTACAAACTATGCTATCTATATATTTCTCACACCATAATATGTAATGGTACCAACAAAGAAGATACTATTTATGTTTTGTTACTTTTTCTGAATGTTTACAACGGGTTTCTTTTATCTCTTCTCTTAGACATCCAAAGTGAATCTGAATAACATGCTGTGTCCAGCAGTATCAGATCCATTTCATGGTCCATTCTATCGGGTATTTGCCATTTGCCACCAGCTGATTCTCGTACTCACTCTTGGCAAAGTGTTTGTGATCATTGCGAGAGCTTTAAAGTTGCTGCCTTCCAATAATCAACCACACATGAACTTATGTGAACCTGAGAATTCATCGGCTTTGACCACAAATTGCAGGTCAGTTGTTAACAGTGAGAGTTCTCAACCTCAAAGTACTGGAGATTTTGTGGTAGATAGGTATGACAACTGTCCTGGTGCTGGCATGCTGAACTGTGCCTACAAAAATACCAAGTCTTGTTGCCACAGTGGTGGAGATTGTGTTTCATCCCATACAAATGACCATTCAGATGGAAACCACAGTACCGGCTATCTAGAGGTTAACTGTGGCTGCTGTAATACAGTGAATTACTCCAGTCAACATATTGTTAATGGACATCTAATGGACATACAGACTCATGAGCATTGTCGAAAACGAGTGCGGGACCTTTCCACCAATGAACAGCAGTGGCATTCAGAAACATCTTTGCTTACTAGTCAGTGCTGTAAACATAATAGCTTTCTGATATCACACGAATCACGTTCTGACCAGGAAAGTGGATCGCACACAAATGTATCTGATAAAGAAAAGTCTCCAAATGGTCATGCCAAATCTCACCACTGATGCTGTTTTTCACCCCTGTAGTCCCTTGAAGTGATGTATACATCTTTAACAATATTCCTGTGAATTAGTACTAGCAAAATGTATTTAGTGAATTCATTGAAGAAAAATTTGTTGAATTGTAAGCATTTTTCTCTTTGTCATTAAGCACCCTGTGATTTATTTTGGTAGTTTGATCATAGGTATATGATATGAATGCAAGAGGCAATTTTTTTTAATACTCACTCCAAATGGCATTCTGTTTCCTGTTCCAGACTGTTGTTGATTTAACTATTCTGAGCTATAACTTGTGTAACTTTAAAAATTTTCACTACTTAGGACAGAACAGTTTGTTTGTATACCAGTTTGACATTCGTTCATCTTTGTCGTCACATTTTTGAAGTTGTTGGCGACTTTAATATCCTCTAATTTTAACTTCCCAAAGTTAACACATCCTTCATATATCAGTTAATAAGTGTCTTTAAGTTTCCACTTTCAATTCAGAATAGAATATTTCTGAAATTAATAGTATCTTATGAACCCTGCCAATTTCTTTGTCACTATATCAAGTTGATGAAGTTTACACCTGTTGTCAGTTCATCAAATATTTATTACCACTTTTGCAAAGTATCTGTAAATATGGCAACTTTCATTTAAAGTTAACATAGAGGAATGCTTGAACTGTTGAGCTAGTATACATGTGCATTTAATCATAATGTGAAGTTTCACATTTCTTCTTTGATGTAAACTACTTAGTTTAAACTAATTTATTAGCAGTTCCCTTTTTCCTTGTTCTTAAGCTGTCATCAACACATTATTATATAATGCATTGTTTTGCATGACTAGCTAAAAACTTAAGATTTGTAAAGGCATTTATTAGCCTTCACTGTCTTGTCTATTGACAAGACAGTGAGTCTGTGTCACTTCTAGTCTGATCTACACCTCTTTGAAGGGGTAACCATGTCTGTATCTATGCTGCTGTTTTACGAGGATTAGGTAGAGACATGGTAGAAGAGGTTAGCAGTATAGTCAATTGTGTACTGGTTGTCTTTGTATATTTTATACCGCCAGTCTTACAGTAATGCTTAGACTGTTTAACCCTACCAGACCTGAGGCCCTGAGCCTAACTGTCCCTATAACCTGAGCTCCTGGGCATCAACACACACAAAAAAACCAACATGATGTACAAAAAATTTTAGTTACATGCAAACAAATGGTTAGAATAAGATAAAACTTGGAGACATTGTAGAAAATAGGTATACCTTTTATCTAGCGCCAGTATTCCACCTTTGTGTGCAAATCCACCTAGCAGGATCAGTCTTGTTTCACAAAGTGAGCACTAGATGTTTCTGTTTGAGGGACACCCCCCCCCCCCCTCCCCCACCCACCTTCTCTTACTATCGATCTAGTTTTAAATCTATAATTTTCATAATTCTCCTCCTCACTCTAGCCCTCACTGACTGTGTCACTTAAACTGGGAACGTATTCTTCATGAATGTATTCACAGTCTGAATTAACCAAAGTATCGATCACCTGTTGGACTGTGAAAAGCCTAGACCTACGTCACTTTCTTGTCGAAGCCGCTGGTTTCATTGAGAATTTTCCCAATTTTTTTCACAAACCACACAAAGCCTAGACCTACGTCACTTTCTTGTCGAAGCCGCTTGTTTCATTGAGAATTTTCCCAATTTTTTTCACAAACCACACAAAGAAATCTCAACACACGTGGGAAGTCCTTCACAATGACTAGCCACGAAGTCTGATGGTGATTGGTTGGTTATTTTTAGTCTGTGACGCATATTTTTCCCGTACAACGCAAATTCCATAAAAATCGGTCCAGCGGTATAGCATCAGGTTAGAAAATTCCCGCAAAATGGGGCCAGCGGTCTGGTAGGGTTAAACAGTTAGTGAAGTATTAGTAATTGGTGGAAAATCTATTGGCTGTTTAGTGTTGCAATATTTTATTACAGGCTGTGAAGTTAACAGTACTTACAACTTAATTTTTAAATGCTTACCTCTTCAAATATATTTAGCAGTTATGTAATTATTAAGATCTATTAGAGCAAGTATACCATCTGTAATGGTAACTTAAATTAGCTGTGCAATATTAATAGTTGCTGTATATTTTACACCAGCATATAAAAAGACCATATAGTGTTATGTACATGATGAGAAACATGTTTTAATAATGACTAATAAAACATTCCTTTTAGGATTTCCATATTGAAAAACTTTGGTCAAACAATAAAAACAATATGGGATACATGTGTGCAATATTTTACTATACCTCTGACCGCCAAGGCTGAAGAGACTTTGTCTTTTCACATTGAAAAGCTTGATTATTGGTACTGTGCTATACATTTGAAGAGGTGATTGTGGTACTCTTGATAGAATACAGATAAATGCTTTATGCGTCATCTATAAATCTATCAGTATCAATACTTTCTTTTGAAATGCACCCAGATTTAGAATCTCTTGAAGTTTGAGAGATATAACCTTTATGGAAGTTATAGAAAGAGAGCCAAAATCTCTCTAAAAGACAGTTAAATTGAAAGCTGGATATAAGTTCAGACCAGAGAATAAAAAAGAATATGTGCTTCAGTGTGTAAATGAAATCAAGGGCAGATACCATGTTCTGAAATGCAGAAAGGAAACACTTAAGTGTGAGACATTTGCTACCAAATGTTCCTCTGCAAGCACCTGACACCCATCCAGATCAGCAGAGGCAACAATAGTACCTTCCCAGTCATCTCAAGAAACCATTGACTGTTGTCCAGAAAAATGTAAATGTAAATACAGATAGATATGTTATTTAAACATCATGACTTGGAATGTATATTTTCTTACAAAACTGTTGAACATTATGACTTAGAATGTGCATATGCTTAGAATTCAGATATCAGTAAATTGTTTCTTCCACTAAGGCCATATTACAAACACTTCATATGAAACAAAAGTAGGAAAGCAACATTACCAATGATGAGATAGGCTAGACAAAAATAATATGAATGCACCATAATGGCACAGAATAGTGGATATTTAGAACTGATTGCAGCTAATATTCAGTGGGGAGATAGTGATTGATATTTTACTATGTTTGAGTTTCTTAGAGTCCTATCACCCACAAGCTGCACATATATATTAATGACTTTATTATATAACTGTGATGTCAACATATGTGTGTATATCGATGTTCTAGTCATGTGTTGCTACAAAAACAATACCTAAACCACCAGTTATCTAGCTTAGCTGCTGAATGGCATATTAACACAGAAATCTGACACAATGTACTTTGAAACAAAAAGAAACTAAATATTTATCAGTAATATACCCTTAGAGAGAAGATAGCTAGGCAACTTTTCTTGATACCACAATAGCTTTAAAATATCAAAGTTAAAATAAAAGCTACAAGAATAACAAGGAAAATAATTAGGTAGCAAAAATAAGGGTACTTAGAAATGTACACTAGCAAGTTATCACAAAACAAGTTCTTTGCAGAACATCATACATTGCCGCACATCTTGACATCAGTCAAGGTTGAGTACACCACATCATCCATGATGTGCTACAAAGTACCTGCAAGGAGGATTTTAGGAGCATCACATCCACATCTTTGCTAAGAGTGCAAGAATTTGGAGTAAAGATCAGCACAGCCAGGCACAAAGCACAGCCAGGCACAAGAAGTCTTGTCAACCAACATAAGACTGGGACTATCAACCGTGGGACGTTGATGTATATGTTGAAGGGGGAATCATGTCAGGAGTGCTGTGAAGATAACCCAAAACCAAAATCATAACCAACTGATAACCTGCAAGGTAGGTGTCATAGCAGCTTATACAAGAATTAAAACAACGATGCGTTGAAGCAGAAAGTGATGGTTTTCAATCAAAAATTGTTACTGGAGATGAAATGTGGGTTAAAAAAAAAAAGAGGAATATCTTTGCAGAGCCACACTGGAAATAATTTTTTTTTAATATTGAAAAAAGATTCCACCAACCAGGTAATTGGACTTGAGTTTAGGAAACAAAAGCTTTACTGATACCATCTTTTCACTGCTATAGGTAGTAGAGAAAACAATAGAATATGATTATATGCTATATCTTGCATAGATAGATCAAGAAAAAGCCTTTGATTGAGTTGACCATCAACTACTTTGGAAAACACTAAGGCTTATGGAGTTGGCCAGTATCTAATAAACAACTACAGAGGAAAATCACTTCTGTGCACTGTTGGAAAAGTACTTGCCAGAATTGTTCTGCGAAGACTCCAGATCCTAGGAGACCACGTTTACCCAAAGTCACACTTTAGCTTTCGTGGGAATACCCAGAGTCACACTTTGGCTTTCGTGGAAACTGGTCTACTATTGATATGATATTCTCATTAGGACAGTTACAAGAAAAAGGCCATGAACAAAACCAACCGCTGTTTACTGCTTTTATTGATCTTACCAAGGCATTTTATGTGGATAGTCGTAAAGGTCTATTCAGCTGACACAAGAAGAGTGTGTGTCCACCTACCCTACCAAGCATTATTGAGATTTTCCACACAAATGTTAAGGGTACAATCAACTTTGATGGTGTAACATTGGAGGAGAGTTTATAATTAACAAGGGAGTGAAGCAGGGATGTGTACTTGTTCTGATCCTTTTTGGAATATACTTCTCACATAATTAACAAGGGAGTGAAGCTGTGTACTTGTTCCGACCCTTTTTGGAATATACTTATCACGTAATTAACAAGGGAGTGAAGCAGGGATGTGTACTTGTCCTGATCCTTTTTGGAATATACTTCTCCTGTAATTAACAAGGGAGTGAAGCAGGGATGTGTACTTGTTCTGATCCTTTTTGGAATATACTTCTCACATAATTAACAAGGGAGTGAAGCTGTGTACTTGTTCCGACCCTTTTTGGAATATACTTCTCACTGTAATTAACAAGGGAGTGAAGCAGGGATGTGTACTTGTTTCAACTCTTTTTGGTATATGCAGGGAATGCAGCAGGGATGTGTACTTGCTCTTACACTCTTTAGAATATTCTCAATTATTTTGAAACACGCCTTTTGGGATCAGGCCATTGGACTGTTGGTGTTGGGATCTGATGGCAGCCTTTACAGTGCTTGTAGGCTGATAGCCAAAGATCTAAAGAAGATACTTATCTGAAAGCTGCTGTTTGCAGATTATGAAGCAATTGCCACCCACTCAGAAAAGGAGCTGCAATATTTACTATCTGCATTTGCTCATGCATGGTGTGAGTTTAGAATAACAGTCAGCAGAAAATGACAAAGACTGTTGTGCAAGGTGTTAATGATAGGCTTGAAGTCTACATTGATGGTAAAGATCCACATTTAATTACTATCGCTGGACTAAGAAATCAACATCAGGATAGGTGAGGCAGTAGCAACAATGAGCAGATTAACGGGGAAAAAAGACTGAGAGAATAAAAAGCTCATAATGAAACCAAAACTGTTGTCAATCAGGCCAGGGTTCTCAGCACCCTTCTGTATGGCAGTGAAATGTGGTCAACATTTTTCACACCAGGATACACAGCTAAATAGCTTTCACATGCCCATGATGAATACTTGGCATTGTCAGGACAAGATCACAAACACTCAGTTATTGGAAAGAGCAGGTAATACAACAGTTTTCTCAATGCTTAGTCTCTGAAGACTCAGGTGGCTAGGTCATACCTGGAGAATGGAGGATGTAGAGTCCTTAAGGACATCCTCTATGGTGAATTACAGATAAGTGGAAGTGATCGAGGCCAGCCTCTACTTTGATATAGAGATTTGTGCAAGCTGGACATGAAAGATACAGGTATTGAGGTAGATTTGTAGGGGGGAAAAAAATAAATGCCATGGACCATGTTACATGGATGTGGAGAATCGTGGCTGAGACCAGTGATAGAACCACAGTTGGCAGAAGTAAAAGATGGGTTTTGGGAGAAATAGAAGCTATACAGATGGATTCTTCAAATGAAATAGAAAAGAACCTTGAATACAAACAGAATTTATTTATGGCATTTGTAGACAAGAAGGAAGCATTTGACAGAGCTGATAGACAACCATTTTGAAAACTGATAGCTAGATATGGATAGGTTTAGGTTTTTTGGATAAATTAACATCATGGCACAAGGGTAGTAACCCATAAGTGCTCCATTCTACTTCTGACTCAAGCTTGAGTCTGAAAAATCTCAGCACAGTACACAAACTCTGCAGCACCGGCGAGGATCCTGAAATACTTTGGGTAGATTTTTAATCTCACATATTGCCACGGCAGCGCCGTTAGGCTACTCTTTTTCAATTTCCAACTGCCAAGGGATATTTTATGTGCTCAACAATACACACTGGCATCTGATCTTACTACCCAGAGACCAAGTGAAATTACTAAAGTCCACATGAAAAAATCCCAGTCTTCACCGGCACTTGAGGCAGATTCCATGCATTGAGCATGCAGATCCCCAAAGCTAGATATGGAGTGAGTGAACACCTCATTGAAGTATGCAAAAGTTTATACTGGGATTGTGGAAGCATGGTCAGAATAAATGGCAACATCTAAACCATTCACAGTAATATCTGGTGTATGACAGGGATGTGTCTTATCACCACTGCAGTTAATCACCTACATTGACAATAATGCATGGATGCCAAGCTTGGGAACAAAAATAATAGTGAATTCATCGAATTACTCTTTGCTGTTGACCAGGCTTTGGTAGCAGTTTCAGCCGTGATATTACAATAGCATCTAACAATGAAGAATGTAAAAATTATTGTATGAGAATCTGTAAAAAAAAATAATATGAGAATCTAAACTGAAAGAACAGAAGTAATGTCAGTAGAAAAAAGAAACTGAAACTAAATATATATCAGTAGGGTTCAAAAGCATTTGGCAGGCGTGTGAGTTTGAAAATCTGGGAACAAAATTCACTGAAAATAGGAAATTAGGTGAAGAAATTAACCTAAGATGCAGTAAAGCAAACACATATTGGGATAGCCAACCCCATTTTACAGAATAGGACAATCCTGATCAGCCCACACAAAAAAAAACATTTCATACAAAGCATATTCATTCCCACTAATTAACCTCTTTCACAAGTTATTGTCAGTCTCCGGGTCAGTACACAAGTTATCTGTTTTTTCATTTTTTTGTTTTTGTTTTTTCGCATTTTGTTTTTATCACTTACCCTGAATTTACTTTAAAATATGTCCCATGTTATTTCCTTTGTTTCCTTTGAAACAAATGAGGGCGTAGTATTTCTTCTTTCGTGGCTTGTCTGCCATTTTGCATGCATGGTTTTAGTTAATATCTTCTTCTTCTTCTTCTTCTTCGCATTCACCAGCTGTACACTCTGGCGGAAGGTTCTGGTTGCTCGTCCACTACTGAACTGCAGTCCTGCTCCAGAACCTGAGTGTTGCGTGTGCATCAGTTTTACAGATCTCATTCTCTTGAATACAGACTGTTGGTTCCATGCCTCTCCGGCAGATGCACTCCGACTTCAAAGGAAGCCCCCCAATTAGTCGACTCTTACGACATGCTTTTGGGAAGGCAGTGGGTCTATTCTTGTTTTCCCCACAATGGGGCCCCGGAACCCACACGGGGGCTTAGTTAATATAACTTAAGCGTTTTCTTCATAGTAAGATATTTTTTTTTATGTTCTTCGAATATTGTTATTTTTCTAATGTTTCTTTTGGTAGTTTCTGAAACCTCTTCACCACTGCCAAAAACTACACAGTATAGGGTAGTAAAGGATTACAATGTTTGGTAATACGGTTCTCCATACACCCTCGAGGTCAGTCTGAATCTTCTTCTTCTTCAGCATCCTGAGCCTTTGATGTTCATTGCTGCAGATATCACACACCTCCATTCATCTCTCTTGTTGACCTTCTTTTTCCAGTTGGCGAAACCGAATGTTTGTAGGTCTGTCTGCATATTATCTCTCCATCATCTTCTTGGTCTGACTCTTAGTCTATGACCATTCAGCTCCCTTGTATTTACAGTTTTTACCTCTTTGTCATCTGACATTCTCTCAATATGCCCCAGCCATTTCAGTCTGTTAGCCCTTGTGATGCCAGTGATCAATGACAATTTAAATAGATAATGAATTTTATTGTTGCTTCTCACTCTTCATTCCCCACTGTTTGCATCTTTGATGGGTCCAAAGATGTGTCATAAGACTCTGTTTTTTGAAAATTTTTAAAAATCTTAATCTCTTTTAGTTGTGCTCCAAGTTTCAAGCCATGTAAAATAACTGGTCTGATCTGCTTTTTTAAACTTTTGATCTTCATATTGTGAGATAGAGACTTTGACTTTAGCAGATGTTAAAGGGCAAAGAATACTTTTATTTCCAGACTGCATTTCTTCTCTCAGCATGTTGGAGCAGTGGAAGTTTGCACACAAGTACTTATATGTTTTTGTTGGTTTATTATCGGTTTGAATGTGGCTGGAGTTTATATCCTTTCCCTGTCTTGTTATTATCTTGTATTCTATTTTATCTTAATTGAAAACATATCCCATTTTGTGAGCTGCTTCCTTTAAGAGAGTTAGTGTTTTTACCATCTCTAGTCCATTTTCTCCAATGATATCGATGTCATTTGTATAACCAAGTATTCTTGTAGTGTCTCCTCAAGTACACTCAACTTTCCATTGCCTTATAGTTTTCTCTAGGGCCAAGTTTCAAATAAGTGGGGACAGAGCATCACTTTGCTTTAAACCAGATTTTTTTTTAAAGGGTCTGACTTTCTGTCTTCATATGTTACTATATTATAAGTGTCTTCCATACATTGTTTGGTCATGATGATTAACTTCTTTGGTATTCCAAAATCCTTCATAGCATTCAATAAACTGTTTCTATATACACTATCATATGCCTTTTAAAATCCACAAAACATTATGTATAACTCTTCTATATTCCTAATTTGGCTGTGTTAATTGCCATAAAATGAATACCTGATCTGATCTGTTCTGTCCGAAACCTGCTTGGTAATCACCAGATATATTACTTGGACATATGGTATTAGCCTGTTTAGCAGTACAGCTGATAGTATCTTCAAGCTTGAAGATTGTAGTGATATTCCTCTATAATTTTCACATTTATACTTGGCTCCTTTCTTAAAAATAGATATTAATAATGACTCTTGTCACTCGCATGGTAATTCCTCTGCCTCCAAACTAGTTTGATTAAATTATATATCTATAAATTTAATGCACAACCACCTTCTTTTATAAGTTCAGCAATTCCATCAGCACTAGTTGCTTTATTGTTTTTAAGCTGTGTTATGGCAGATAGTTCCTGAAATACCTGCAAAAACAGCTCTCACCTTGATACCAGAGGCAAAGAGAAAAAAAAGGTGTGCCCAAAAACAGAGTGAAGACGAATGATGAAAAGTGACCTGAGTGTGTCATCTTTTACATGGAAAACTGCACTGAAGATTGCACAGGACAGGAAAGCATGGAAAATCCTCTCTGAAGCCTCATGTGCCACTAGGCATAAAGAGAATTGATTGATTGATGACATACAGTACCTCTTCAAAATCAGGCTATTGAATATTTGGTTCACATGTTAGCATCTCTTTCTGTGGATAAGTACAAGTATTTAGTGGAGTTTCACAATTTAACAATTCAGCAAAGTATTCCTTCCATCTGTTATATATTTCCTCATTATTATTTATCATCTTCCCATTGTGATCTTTTAAACCATGTATGCTATGTTGAAGCCCTCGTCTACAGCATTCATTTCTTTAAAAAACTTTATGGATTTGTTGTTCTGATGGTTGGCTTCCATATCGATGACTTTTGCTGCCTAACTACTTGTGTAGCTTCTTTACATTCTGTTCTAAATTTATCTTCATTTCTATGTTGCTAGTATCATCAAGCCACATCTGCCTGGCAAGTTTTTTTCTTACTGACTGCTTCTTTGTTGTTGTTTTTTTTTACCGAACCACCTGTTCTTTCTGTTTATGTTTGACACATCAAGACATTCTTTTGCAGTGATTTGAATTTTATTCTTAATATCCATCCAGGTTTGTTCAGCATCTTCCTTTGAAGGATTTTGTATAATTTGATTTTTATGTTTTAATTCATCTGCAGATTTCTCTGATTTGAATGTTTCTTGTAATCTTTCACTATTGTACTCTGGATGTAATCTTTGCAACTTGGTGAAGAAGGTTCTGTTTAACTTGATTTTTAAATTTGCACCAACCAGGTAGTGGTCACTATGACACTCAGCTCCTCTGTAGCTTCTAACTTGTTGTATGTTTGATGTATTTCTGTTATTTATTAAAATGTGATCTGTTTTATTATAAGTTATCTTGTCACATGATTGCCAGGTTTGTTTATGTATATCTTTCCTTTGAAATGTTGTACTGCTAATTTGTAGTCCTTTGACTACTGCAAGGTTGATTAATCTTCGTCCATTATCGTTTTAATTTGTATGTTGGCTTTACATGCCTGCTTATATTTATAAATGTATTCTCTTCCTATTTTTGCATTGAAATCCCCTAAGACAATCAGTATGTCCTGGTTTTTAGATTTCTCTGTGATACTCTCAAGATCTTAGTAATCTTCTTTAATATCATCTTCTTTATCATCAGTGGCTGCATGCACATTAATCATCATCATATTTTTCAATTTTTCTTTTATTTGTAACTCACTGATCCTATCATAGACAGCTTCAAAATATATAATACTGTCTTTCAAAATTATTTTGATGACAGATCATGTCCCTAGTTCATGTTTGTTTTGAGTGTTTCCTCTATACACTTTGATCATTCTATTTTCTTCTTCGTTACCTTGTCTTGGCCACCTTATTATTTCTTGAGTCGCTGTTACATCCATTCTGTAATCTGATAACTCACAGGTCAGTTCTTCACCTGCTCCAGCTCTAAAAAGGGTTTATACATTCCATGTTCCAAATTTCAAAAGTCCTTTAACATTCCAGTTTTGTTGTCTATTTAAGTCCATCTGAAATCAAGGCTTAGATATCATGACAAAATAAAGCTAGGAGTGTCAGGCCAGTTAAGCCCCCTACCTGTAGGGCCAAGGTGTCTCTCTTTGTTTGTTCTCTACCTTTTCACCTTCCTGGCTTGGAAAACCTAGCTGGTAGCTAGGCTGCCGTGGGCATAGATCTTAGGGTAATTCAGAAACCCAGGCTCCCCCCTGCGGCAAAGTGGAGACACCTTTGGGGGAAATGAATGGACCAGATAATATACAATTTTTTAATAACTTGATTGCTATAATTCTGCTTAGTTCTCTAAAGGCCTCTTTTCAGTTTCTTTTAATCACCTTAGGCTGTCTCTGTAAGGCTAATTCTTTTTCTTTCGTTCGCTTGAAATAATCTATAACTGCAATGTTGTCTCTACTATGAACTTCACTGTCTTTTGTAATTCACTCAATGACTCGTAAAGTTTGACTTGCACCGGCGTTTCTTTTGGCCAAATGTTTTGCCTAGATATGTTGTATATAAGAGGCTTGGAGGACATGCTCTGTTGTCTCAGGTGCCAGTCCACATGTGCACATAGCTGATTCGCTGATTTTAAATTTTTTGTATATATGGCTGCAAAGCTGTTGATAAAAGACTGGTACATCAGGTTGTTCTTCATTTGCACCTTCCTTAGCTAATTTATCAGCTCTTTTATTTCCAGGAACTCCACAGAGGATGGTATCCATTGCATAGTTACCTTACACTGGTGGCCTAGTTTGGAGAATAATGTTTATATAACAGGTAATTTTGTGCTGACCCAAAGACATGAACCTAAAGATTCTGGGGGTATTCATTATCAGGTGAGTTCTGTGAGTCTGTTTAACTGACGGGTCAGTTCTCTTTCCATGTTGTTTCGTTGATCCTTCTGAGTCGCCTGGAGGGCTGACATGCAGTCGCAAAAGAAAACCACTTTGCTGTTTTGAATTTTTCTTTCCTCAAGCACTTTGGCTGAATCAATAATTGCTTGCTGCTCTTCTCTGAAGTTTGTTAAAGGCGCATGATTTGTCTACTGTGGTCCCATCTTGCAGCATGATGACCGATCTAGCTCCTCCGTTTTTTTCTGCTTCCTCCAATGATCCATCAGTGTATATGCATGTTCATTTGGGTTTTGGATAACATTTGTAGACGTGTTTAAGGGATCTGTGCATACAGACACACATATGCACACACAGACACTGACAGAGACAAACATGTAGACATAAACAGACAAGCACACAAAAACACAAGCACACAAAAACAGACATACACACACAGACACATATACACACAGACTCACTCGCTCGCACACAGACACACACACACACACACAGATACACATTCACAGACATACGCACACAGACACGCACTTACACATGCAGACACAGACACAGACACACACACATGTACATACAATAGACAAATATGCATACAGACATGCACATGTACACACATTTGATCTATAACTGGAAGCATTGGAACTGTCTTTTTCTGGTTTTAGGAGAGGTATCATGATGCTTCTGTCCATATCTGTGGAACTTTGCCACTGGCCCAGCAATTATTAAAAAATCTGCAGCAGTTTTGTTTTGGCTGTTGTCCCTATGTTCTTGATCATTTTGTTGGTTACTGAATTTATATGGGTAGGTACTTTGAAAAGCTGAAATTTATGATCTAATGTCAATTATATATACTTCATAGTACATCTTTACCAAACCTGACAGTAGGTCAAAGTCAGTGACATTAGCATCCTTTATGATCACTAAAGTTATTAAATTTAAAAAACATTTGATGATGCAAGATTATCATAGAAGCTTTCTGTATTGTGAGGTAGGCACTTTTCAGTGGTTTTAAAAATTAAGCTAAAATACTGTCTGTTGAGTGTTGAGCTGAGAACCGATATTACTGCACTTGGGACATTCCCATAATCACTCCAACCTCATTTTCAGCAGCCAGCAAAGAGTTCCCATTCTGTTGATACCAGAAGCAGTTTTATATGTCTTGCCTTTCGACTGTAGAGTATTGTCCAGATCCCCTAGTCACTTCCAGCAGTACCATTCTCTCCAGACCATAATGATTGGTTCATGCCTCTGCACTGTTCACTTACTCCTAGAGGGCCTTGACCACATCTAGCTTGTCATGCATAAGTGCACCATTCATTGGTGCAGAACCAGCCAGTCTGTCCTCCTGTTCATTTTTTAACACTCCTACAGCCTCTAAGAAAGTACATCGGCTGTCAGTTTAGAAAAATAAAAATCCAGAGACGAATGTTATCATAATTTAGAAGAACCTAAATAATTACTAAAAGTGTTATTTCTTTGTGATATTGACAAAATACTAAATAAAGAAAATGTTAGCTTGCAGAGAAAAGACAAATCTCTGATGAATTTCAAGGAAAAGATTGTGATGTTTGCAGCTCACCTGAGGAAGGCTGATTGAAAGAACTTCAGTTTTATGAAAGACGAGCGCAGGGATAAAACAGTTCCTAGTTTCAATTGTTTTGCAACTCAACTAGATAGTTTGCGTACAGAATTTGAAAGAACATTCACTTTCTTCCTATTTTTTTGAAAACATTGTAACTTTCATGACATTTAAGGAAATTAAAACTTATTGTTCTAAAATATCAGAATTGGTGGAAGGAGACCCCAAAATAGCAGAAGAAGAAATAGTCAAGCTGCCCTGCGACATTGACCTGCAAGCAAGGGCTACTATCAGCAATATTCCTGAGTTCCTGAAATTATTGTTAGAAGAATTCTATCCAAATATCAGAAAGGTGACATTTTATATTCCAGCATTTTTCGGAACTCCACATTTATGTAAATTAGCATTCTGTTCAATGAATGCGATAAAATCTAAGGAGAGGAAGCTAATAACTGTGATTTCCTGCTTGAGAGTAGCAGTTACCTCATATGTTTTGCACAGTAATAAACTCATGAATGGCATGCAGTGTCAAGTATCTGGATGCAGGTCATCTGTCTTCAAGAAAATGTCATATTTTTTAGTGCAGTGTTGAATGTTCATTAAAAAGTTTCATACTTATTGAATGTTTACAAACTGCATACTTGTTTCCATGGTTAAGGCGCTAATTAAAAAAAATGTTAAGGTTCTCTATATGAGTTTATCTCTATAATCTGTAAAATCAGTCACCAATGAATTATGAAAAAAAAAAAGTAGCCTGCCTGGCTAAATGTTGGCCATCCCTGGTATGGAGAAAAAATAATAGTATTATTATTTTATATATATTTATATACACACACATACACAACATGTATGCGCACCCAGGTGTAAATAGATATTTATATATAAAGAATATAGCGCGTATTGAAATGTATTTTTTTACAGTGTATGCTGTTTTATAGTGTTACACAATGTCTTTTGACAGTAATGTTTAACTTCTCACATCCATAGTCGAATTTGGAACCAGCATTTGTCATAAAAAGTCTTCATTATTACATGCTCTTATGCAGTTGTTTGAAATATTATAAGGTCTTAGTATTGGTTACGATTCACTTTCATTGCACATGAATATCCTTACAAGTGCTATAATCTTCTCCAGTAGATCAAACAGTACAGTGCGCATAGCACTGGTAAAGATTGTTATTCGAGGGTGTTTTGAAAAGTAATGCCTCCACGGACATAACTTTGTTAATAGGGACTGGGAGCAAATGACACTGATGTGAGAATAGTGAATGAATAAGTGACTTTCAAGATATGATGAATGGTTACATGTCTGGAAGGTGGTACATGTTCATAAGAATACAAGAGATGGCGACATACCGTGTTTACACATGCATAATCTGCAGATTTTAACGGTACAATTCAAAAAACATAACTTTGGTAATTAACAATGGAAAAGAGTGCCTAGCTGTGAACATCACAGTAAATGGAGAGATATTAGAACAAGTAACAATTTTCTCCTGTCTTGGATACGTAATAACAGATGATAGCAGAAGTGAAACAGAAATCAAAAGGGAACAGGAATGGCTAAAACTGTCTTCAATAATATGCACACATTTTTAGAGAGATAAACAGAAAATTCAGGGGTCAAAAGAGCAAGCGGTAGACAACATTGCAACTGGGAGAACAACATCAAGAGGTGAATGAACAGCTGTCTAAGAAATAGCACAACAGTACAAGAGATTGACCATGATGGAGATCCATCGCAACCAGCCTTCAATGGGGAGAAGGCACCTGATTAATATGAACCGAAAATCGTTGATGAAAAATAGAGTGTGGCTTATATTCAAGATATTGGGCCTACATGTAACTTGCACAAAATCTGTGAAAAAAATGGGAGTTTCATTAACATTTCCAACTGCCCACATACTCCTAGCTACGCCTCTGGTTAGATGGCAGTGAATGTTTTTTTGTTTGGATTCTACATCTGTTTTTTGTCCGATGACTTTTCAAGGAAATGCCAAGAACGGACATGAACCATCATCATCATCATCAGGTGCCTTGCTAACTGGCATCAGCAATCATGCCTTAATCTGCGGTTTTTAACTGCATGTAACATTTCCAATATTGACACCCTTCTCTTCCATGCCAAAAGTCTGTCAAGAATCATCTTTCATTGTCTTCCTCTCTCTCTTTTTTCTTAGATCTTTCCAGTGGTCACAATGGTCACAACTTGTTCCACTTTCCTTCTTCTAACGTGACCAAAATTTATGACTGTTTTTCTGATGTTTTTGATAAGTTGTCTTTGAGCCTCTTTCAAAACATCCTTGTAACTCTTTTTGCTGTCCGAGGAATTATAAGGATTTTTCTCTGCAACCACATCTCTGAGGCCTCAAGAAATTGTTTGGCTTGTTTGTTAACTGTCTAGGATTCACAGCCATATTTTAAAACTGGCTCTATATAGCTTGTAGAAATTTTTTCCCTAACCTCCAGTGACATAGATTTATTGCATAAATTGTTTATCATTTGATAAAATACTGTCTCCTATGTGTTCTTGATCTCTGTTATACATCTTTCATCGGATGGTATCCATGTGCCTAAATTTCTAAATTTCTCTACTTGTCCTAAAATAACCCCTTTGACTTTTATTATATATTTAGGCACTATTCTTTTCTTTGATATCACCATTACTTCTGTTTTCCCATTGTTCAATCTGAGACCCAATTTATCACTTTCTCCCACCACCATATCATTCCATTTAGTCTTTTATTCTTTAAAAATAAAGTAAAGGACACTCATCCACACCTTTAGGCATATAGGGCTAGACCTATATTTTTATAGACCAATCGTCACAACATGGGTGATGTGGTCAGCATCACGCCGGCCGCCTCTACTTCCTGGGACAGCATCCGGTACCCACTCAATGCTGGGTCGACCTGGGAGCCAAAGTCATTTTTAACAAAAGTCTGGCTCCGCCAGGGAGCGAACCCACCACCTTCCGATCCGCTGCGAGCCTCTAGTTGCTCCGCCATGGGAACTCCCAGTTTCTTATTCTGACTTGGCGCTATCAAGACAATGTCACCAGCATTATCTAGATTTTTATGTTATGATCACTAGTCACAATTCCTGGCCTATCCGTGATAATCTAATTATATATTCACTATATAATGAAAACAAATCAGGTGATAGTACAGATCCTTGTTGTAGACCTTTCTTTGTGCTCTGAAATATTCCTAAATCGTTATTTCATATAGCTGCGTTTGCTGCCAATATATGTTCTTTATTGTTCATAGATCTTTTCCCTTAGTCTTTAAATGTTGTAGTAGTTTAATTATGTCCTCATGTTTCACACAACCAAAAGCTTTCGTATAGTCAGTGAAGCATAAGTACAGATAAGTTTTTACTTCTATAGCTCTTTCCAGACTAGTTTTTACTTCTATAGCTCTTTCCAACAGAATCCTGAAGATATATGTGGCATTGTTTGTACATTTCCTTTCTATAAATCCACATTGTTCTTCACCAATTAATAGATTAATCTTTTTTCTTATTCTTCTAATAATTCTCAGTAACAACTTTATCACATGACTCATAAGACTTTTTGTGCAATGATCTTCATATTTTAAAGGGCCTGGTTTCTTTAGCAGAGCAATAAATATGGATTTTATTGGGTTATTAATGTACCCACTATTATAGATGTCATTAAAAACTTGTGTTGTTATTTCAATTCCAGAAGGTCCCAATGTTTCATTTTCTTCCAAAGTAGTATTATCTGGTCCAGGGGCTTTAACTTTCGTTATGTAATGTAATGCATCTTCAGCTTCGGTCAAAAAAAGTATAATTGCAGTCAGTATTGGTGGGTCTTCACTGTTGTCCTGTAAAAATACACTTGGTCTATTATCATGATACAGTTATTTATCATTCTTTTTCTTTCTTCTTTCATCCGTCAACTGCAGAATTTCATTTGTGATCGGTTTCTTTGTTTGAAATTTTATGTGACAGGAGTCTGCTGAATTGACTCGCACAACATTTTCCATTGTTCATCAGTAGTCATATTTCCATGATGTTATACCTGTTTTAAACAGTGAAATTGTACTCTTCCTTAATTTCTTTATTTGATCCATTTTAAGTATTCCTAAATTTAATTGATATTCTGTGGTATCTTCATTATAGTCTTAAGTTTTAATCTGATCTTTCCATAATTAGGACATGATCAATCTGCTCCTTTTCTAGTTGTAGGAGACCTCACAGTATAATTTAAAATTATAATTTATTTAAGTGCATTCCTTTGGCTATCAAATTTTTCTGTTGTCTAGCAAGTTTTCCTAAACCTTTTAAACTGCATTTTATTGTGTTCTGTGGGTGCCGGTCCGTAATGATCGTCTCCATGCCTGAGTTCAGTTTGTCAGTATTCATGCAGAGTGATATAAATGTAGACCTTAACAACATGAAGTCAACATGGAAATATTAACTGTAAGTGGATATTTGTCTTGGATCTATAACATGCTTCTGATAAATACCAGCAACATTAAATATATAATGATGGCTCTTGAACTTAAAAAGGTCATTTTTATCCCAGGTGGTTAAAAGATGACAAGTAAAATTAAAAAAAACAAAAACATGTCAACTTAATAATTTTGAATATATTGTAGTACTTAAACAATTGAACACATTTATAGAATTAATTGTATGTATATTGTATGTGTATGTTAAAATCTAGTCTGAGTATACTGGAATCTGTACATAAATACGTGATGTCACTTAACTTATTTTATAATTTTAATACAGTTGGTCAAATATATTTCAAGCAAATGAAAGAAGAAAAAGAAGATCAAATCTAGTTAATTCACTGAAGTGAAACTAGTGCCATATGTTACAATTCTTATGCTGGAAAAAAATAAAGAAAAAATAAAATATTTTTTTAATAGATCATATTTTATATATAAATGTGTTTGTGGGTGTGTGCACACACACATTTCTAAAGACATTTGTCCAGACTTACTGGCATATTGTGTCTGTAGTCCTAACCCTTGACTGTATAGACCAACCAGCAGCCTGTTGGTAATGCGGTCAACATCCCACTGGCCACCCTTACTTCCCAAGATTTTTACCTGGTACCTAATTAAGGCTGGGTCGACCTGGGAGCCAAGGTCATTTCTGAAAAGTATTATACAAATAAACAGTTTATACTGTCATGTTCTCTTCTTTATCTCTGTTTTATATCCTGTATTTTATGTTGTCCATTTATTTACATACAAAAATTTCTGTATTTGCCTCAGATTAATACTATCAACTTTAATTTTATGTTTAGGCATTGTCCATTTATTTTAACTGTCTTCATGTTTTTTTATTTGAGGCCCATTTTATAATTTTTCGACAACTTTATTCAATTTTTTTCTGTAGTTCTAACTTTGCTGTCAAGACATTGTCATCAGTGTGAGTAAAGTTGACTAGTAAAGGAGGTTTTCTGTCTTGAGTCCTGTTGGATATATTTTGTTAGCCCCATATTTAGATGGAAGATATGATCAGTATAATGATGGTCACCTTTGCTTCTGAGAACATTCCCATATTAGGTCTGGCCGACATAGAAGCTCATGTCAGTTTGCAGAAATGCATGCTTCAATAAAGATTCAAACAAACATCTGCCTGGCTGACAGCAAAATGGTGTAAGCTATTTATATTATTTATTTATATGACTACTGTTTGTACTATTTGTAATATTTTCTGTAGATTGCATTATTCACTCACTGTATCAGGTGAAACTGTTAAGTCATGAGAGAGAATTAAAACTGAAGCAGTACATTTGTTACCTTTACCACTATTATTTGAAATTTGCCTGTGCTAATTATTTCAGTTCATTGTTTTTTTGCTTGTTTAAGATTTACATTGTTCAATATTTTTTCAGTCAGGGATTCTCAATTTCTAAATGGTCATGGCTACCCACTTGAGCATGATCTCTGAGACTTTCCTTGTTGGTACTTAGATAGCTGAAACCCATTACAATATTTTACCATTGAAACTATTTGTTAATGTAAATTTTGTTTATGCTGACGTAAAACAGTTGACAGAAAAGAATAGAAAAGAACTTTTTTGTGGCATTTTTAGATCAGGAGAAGACATTGGAGAAAGTCGATAGGCAAGTATTATGGAAAGCAATTGCAGTAGTTTATATAAGCAATGGAGAAGTGTGATTAGAATAAATATGGAAACATAGAAACCTTTCATGTAAAATTTTGATATACTTTTCGTTCGGTTTTATATCTTTTCTTGTAAAATTTGGAGTAAGACCTGATGTATCTTATCAAAACTCCTGTTTATCGCCTACATTGACAGTATAAAAAGATACCAAACCTATGAACAAAAATATTAGTAACACCAATGGACTACTCTTTGCCGATGACCAGGCCTTGGTAGCAGAAACAGGAATGAAATAATATTAAAGCCCTGGGACTGCCACAGAGATCCACCATCTCGCCTGTGTTCTTTAACAGGTATACCAGCAAGATTGCAAGCCTCGAAGACCCAGAGGTCAGAAGGATACTGACATTTGCAGATGATATTCTCACTTATAGGCAGGGGAGAGATAGTGAACAAACAGCCCGGGAACTACAGGTAGCAACAGACAAAGTGACTGAATGGTCTACAGGAATGAGTTCAGTCTTCAACCCAGAAAAGGCGTCTGTTTTGTGGTGTTTTCTGGACAAACCGCGTTATTAGAACTGATATCCAGAGTTTCAAGATAGATGTTAGAAACATCAACAGAGAGAGAAAGCAAACTGAAATATCTGGGAATCACATTTGACAGGAGCCTATTTTTCAAGAACTGTGTGGAGATGACTGTGACAAGTTGCCAAAAGGGGACTCTATGCACTTGAGACTATGGCTGGAATGGATATAGAGCAGAGAATGTTTTTCATACTATATCAGCACATGGTCCTCTCAGTGATTGATTATGAACTCAGTGTCTCAAAAGGTTATCTGGTTATCTAGAGCGCATTTAAAACGCAGTGATGCGGGTCATTCTGTTTGTACTAGAGACACCCCAGTGGTGTGTATGCGATACATTCTTGGTTTGCCGACTGTTGCAGGCAGGTAAGCTCAAGGTACTGCAGTTGAAGTCATACCTTAGAGTAGTTGCAGACACTGGTCACCCTTTGCAGGAAGCGCTGCATGCAGTTAATGATCTGCGGCTGATAAGAGGGAAGTCATGGATGGCTCAGGCAGATGTCACAATCATACAGGTTTGCATCCTGGAGAACACTAGGTGAGAGTAGTGAATCAGAGTGCTAGTGGTCAAGTAAACTTGACTCAATGCAGACACAATAATATAATAGATATTTCTTTTGCAGCTTAAACTTGTCTATTTCACATAACGCATGGGAACTAAATTCTAAGTGACCATATGCCTTGTATTTAATTTTAGGCAACTCAACCAGAAGCTCTTATGAACTTATTGTGGCCTCCTGAAATAATAGCATACCAGTGAGTCATATTAAAAAAGCCTGCTTTATTTACATGGATAGTTCAAAAGTTTTACACTTTAGTATGAAGGGACTGAAGTGTTTCTGGATATTAATGTGAAATTTAGCCCTTTCCTGCATATTCAGCCCTTAAGAGGGTGCACTTGTCCCATCTCTTCTTCATTTTCTTGATGCCCTTATTGGAGAATTATGGCTCTGGGACCATGTCCTTAGTAATCGTGAAGTGGATTCTTCATATATTTGACAATGTTTTGTATTTTAAGTGGCTGTGACTGGAAGCCAGTTATCATGGATGTCATTTTATAAAGGACTAGCTGTACCCGGCCACGCGTTGCTGTGGCATAGTTTGGCTAAATGGAAAAGAAAGAAAATAGAAATTGCATGTGTCTAATATGGTTACTGTCGCAATCATTGTCTGCGCACATACAGAGATAGTCTTCGATGCCCTTTCCCCCCCCTCCCACCCCCTTCCCAAATCCACATACTACTCGCTCCCTCATCAAAAGCTTTTGGAAAAGAAAGACAGTAGAAATTGCACAAGTCTAATATAGTTAATGTCGCAATCATTCTCTGCACAGATATATAGTCTGGTTTGCCAGTTTAGAATAGGCAACATATAATTGTGTCTTTATATTAGTGGTCGTTCAAATGGTATTATTATTAGCACAGTAAAAAAAAAACATTGTTTTTTGGTTATCACATGCTAAAGCTGTTTGTATTTTTTTAAGAGACGGAAGTAAAGCTTTACTACTGTACTTGTAAATAACCAAGTAAGTCGTTTAAAAAATGAGAATAGCGGAGGTAGGAAATTAAGAAATGAAAATTTTAAAATCATGCGTTAAGCTCTTTAAGTTAACAATTTCCGTTATCACCACTACCCTCCCCCATTCACCGAATACTGCTTGCTCCCTCATCGAAGGATTTGAAAGTCGTCACCCGACAATATTTTTTGTAACTGACCTTGATACCCCTGTCCATCCGGACTAAAATAGGAAGCAGGAGTTGTAATGAGTAGTAATTACGGCTAGTGAATATTTACAACACTATCCTTCAAGTACCAGTACAACTACTACCACCACCACCACCACCACCACAATAACTAAAATAATGTCACTGCTATCTGTTTTACCATCGGAGTAGACAGGGAGTCATGAGCCAGAGGATTTGGCGCCACAAGGCTAATGCTGTTGGCACGGACAGGTCAGGTTAGGATGTGTAATTTCGCTCCCAGACAGAAAAATGCCATCACCTTACCGGCGGTCTCCGGCATGACAGCACTACGGTGTAACTGCCCAACCACAACAACTACTACTGCTGCTACTTTGAGTTGGTAAGGCAGTTACTGTGACTTAAAGCTCTCTCAGTTAACAGTTTATGCTACCCCTCCCCCTCCCAGTTCACGACTACTCTTTCCTTCAAAGAAGTAGTTTCGAGAAAAAAACTAAGTGAAATGCAATGAAAACAGGAAAAATACACCATAATTACGAAATGAACTGTGATAAACAACACAGCCTAATTCCAACGCAATGTCAGAAGAAATAATTAAATCGAAATGAAAATAAATGGAAATCTATAAAAAATTTAGCGTAACCATGCAATCGGAAAGTTTGAAATAAAATCATAAGTAAGCGAAATAGTCAAATTTAATTATCAATGGTTTACCCACATACCTGTACTTTTTAAATAATATTTATAGCCACATGGCTAGTGCTGTCGCCACGACAGTGCAGGTCTGGGTTTTATTTTTGCCCCTGGGTAAAAAACAAAAACAAAACGTACTGGGGATTCGAACCAGTCAGTACTAAACATTCGGCCAGCCAACCACTCATTCTGAGGAACGAAAGGAGAACAAAACTATTCAAGATGTGTGTCCTGATTCTAACACAACTCAAAACCTCAGGCATTGTTTTCTCATTAACAGATATCCCAGATATAAACTTCAAGTATTTATTGAAACGGCACAATAATAGAAATCGTACGTGTCTAACACGGTAAATTTGCAATCATTGTCTGCGCAGACATAGTCGATGATTCTCCCCCTTCCCCCCCCCCCCCCTTCTAAAATCTACCGACTAGTCTCTAACTCATTGAAGGTTGTTTGAAAAGAAAGAAAATAGAATTCGGGTCTAATATGGTTAATGTCGTAATCAGCGATATAGAGATAGTCTGGTTTGCTGTAACACGCTGGCGAAGGGTGGAAGTCGTGCATTCCAACTACTGCGCATGCGCATTTTTGAACGTGGCTTTAAATGTTACTGAAATGAAAATATTAGTTTCGAAAATGTTCCCAACAAATGTCGTCACCGATCTCAAACAATGACAGGTAGAATGTCAAACCAAGACGGGTAAAAATCCGGTATCAAAAGAAACATATCGAAAAATTTCAGCTAAATTGTTTCAGTAGTTTCCGAGTCTATAGGTAATAAACAAACACACAAACATTGATTTTTATATAAATAGATCAGGTCTTGATTACTGAACTGGAATGAGGTTCTGAACCCATAATGGGTAGTTCCACAATCAGGGCAACAGAAAGGGGACAAAGATGGAAGAAGTGTGTCATCTTCAGGAATGAGATGAGTTAAAGTTTACCCCACTTTGTAGGAATATATGCCTTGACTACGTACTAATGTGCCAAATTTTTGACCACAAATAATCACTTCTTCACTACAATTTATGATATAATTATTTTCTGTTGTTGCTGTTGAATTTGAGATTGTGTTCACAATACTTCCATTTATTTTTCTTTGTCATTGTAAATATATTCCTGCAATTTTTTTTAGACTGTGATGTCAGTTGGGAGAAAATAGTTTATAAAAGTTTAGATTAGATGTAAGATCTGAATACCCAGTCCTTGCAATCCTGAGTGGATCAGTCACAGTTACCATGGTTTACTCCTATATGCAAATCATCTTATTTCAAAAATAAACTCTTCCTCCATAAGTATATAGCCCTTCTTAGATAAGTATGGGTCAGGATGTCGGGATAAGTACTCAGGTAGTTCCTAAATCTATTGGGAGTGAGTTACGATACATATTCACTCTTAGGTAAGTAATTTTTAGGTCTATGGCGGCTAAATTTCTTGGCTGAACCACAGCCACTTAGGCGGAAAAATATGTTCCTGCTTCTAAAACTTTGAGAATTTGAGCTTACCCCCTCACTCTTGACACAATTGTCTATCTGCTATACTTCCTTTTGAAAGTCACCGATTTACCCGGAAACTTCCATAGAGCATGGGATGGTAATGACCTTTTTGGAGGGCAGGTCAACAATCATTGTCCACAAGTCCATCAAGGGAATCGAGTATACAGCATGCACTTAGTAGAATCCCCAGTGAGCACCTAACTCATGCCTTTGCTTAAGTGGTCGGGTCTGCATGAGACTGATCACATGTCAGTTGTTGCTGGATGATTACCATCAGCTGGTGTCCTTAGCCCAGGAGATTTATTTGTGAATGCTACCAACCAACTGCCACTACAAAGAGGGCAGTAGAATGTATTTCAATGAACTTTATTGGGCAAAGAGGAACCTTCTCCCTTGTGTGAATTTTTAACATTAAGTGCTGTCAGCACAAGTAATCTATTGACTTTATTAAATTATTCAAGATTGTCAGAACTCCAACCATCCTTGCTGCCCTCCTGATAAGCAGGACCCCCTTGACAGATAAGTAGCTGTAACTAGAGATTGGGGCCACCCATAATAATGAGCACCTGTCACCTTGGTCCGTAGTCCACCACTTTTGCAGTGATGATATTTGCTATTGCTATTGGCAAACCAGAAGTCAGTCTGGATTGTGAACTTCTTCGATCAATAGAGGTATTACTTTACGTCTTCTTGATTATTCCTGTACGTCTTTACCTGTGTTGTACTGAGCACATCATGTATTGTTATTTTGAATTCAGTGGTTAGTGTCCAATCTTTCACAGGTCTTTAGGCTGGCTGGAGTGAACGTGGTATTGTTCTGTTATATTCCCTACTGTGTTATTTTGACTAGTATAAATTCCTATCTAGTCTTGGGGCTCCTTAGTAGTGGGGAAGTCAGACAAAGTTCTGCCTAGAAATAATTATTGATTCAGTAGTGCCATAATTTAAGTTGCCCCACCCATGAAGTAGGCTGGATGTTCACTGAAGCTGCAGAATACCGCCTAGACCACTTCGAGCCAACATCCCAACTAATAAACTACTTCAGAGTGTATTTTTGGTTCATTAAGGGAAACTCTAATAAAAGCACGTGACACCAACGTCATGTGACACAAGGTTGCAGGACTTAATGCGGTGTTAGGAGGATATTGATAAAGTTACATTTTGCTGGTGATGTTTTTGCCTCCAGGCAGGTAAACTACAGGTAACAGTAGACAATGTTACTGGCTGGTGAAAATACACGATTGCTGTCACCAACCCATAAAAGGCGGCTGTTTTGTGATACTGTCTGGGCTGTAAGATTGTTAGAACTCATTTCTCAAGTTTCAAAATCCATTATACAAACGTCTATAGAGACAGCAAACCGAAGTACCTTGGTATCACTTTCGATAAATGCCTGTCCTGCAGGGACCACACTGAAGCATTTGCCGTAAAATGCAAAAAAAGAAAGTTATTGTATTCAAGGTTATGACAACATGGAAGTAAGAAGGCTGTTCACAGTGTAGCGGAAGGTGGTCATCTCGATGATTGATTAATGACAGGATGCTTAGAATATCAAAAAGTCGGCTGATGAAACTTGAATGCACACAGAGCCATGAGGGTGATTCTGGGATGTTCAAGACAGATTTCAGCAGTAGGTATGCATTATATCCGTGCACTGCTGACTGACATAGGCTAAAAGTGCTACAAGCAGTACTACTTCAGAGTAGCTGCATACAAGAAACATAATCTGCATGAAGCCACAGAATGCCCTTGATAAAGCTAAGGGTTATCGTCATGGATGGCGCATGCCATGTGTGCAGGCGTACAAACATTGGACGAGGAGAGGAGTAGGTTAGTCAGACTTGAGTAGGGTTACAATCACACTAGGCCGAGACTGCAAGGACTGCTAGCGGGCACTGTAGAATCAGATGTTCAGTAACTGATTTATGACAATTCCTGCCTAGGTGATTTGATTATCTATTGATAGGCAGAAAAGTGAACCCCATCCTCAAATCCACCCCTCCCCCCCCCCCCCAAAGGGGGAGGGGAGGGATCAACAACAAAATCGAATGAACGACATTCACTGCAACAAGGCAAATGCCACATCTAATTTGAGAGTTGAGATGGAGGCTGTCATTGAGGTCTTCCACTAGCTTGACGGCCAGCTGCACCCACTTGTGACTGCGACTCACAAAGCTGACTGTGAAAGGTGGGGACGGGTATACTCATGCTGAGTGGCAATCATCGCTACATAAATCCAAGTTAATTGTGTGTGTGTGGATATTTTATTCCAGGTGATTTAGGATATCAGCAGGGTGTTAGACCAGTCAGTTTTCTATCGCTTGTAGGTCAATTAATACATAGCAAGCTAGAGATGATCAAGGCTCCTTTGAAGTGAGAGAACGCTGCGAAAGCAAAAAATAAGTATGAAGAAACTCCACAGGGGAGCATGTACAGCAGGAGTCTACCAATCGTCAGTAGAAGTAATCTCTCGTCGACAAATGTTTCGGCTCACGAGCTCCTAGACATATTCAAAGAGTGGGCCCACCTGAGTTCATGAGGCCCAGGGTTGGTTTCTCCTGCTGCACGTATTACCGGATGTTATCGGACAGAGACAAGACGAATTGGTAACTTTGCAAAAGTCATTGCGATAGCATAATTAAAGTAGTCTGCTTACCTGGACGACCAAGTGGCAAGCTTACGTTTGGTTGACCGGAAACATGTTGAACTTTGTTGGCAGGTGGCAGAGGGACACTGGCAGACAATTCGGACACGATGGGCTTTAAGGGATAAGACATTCTTTTCCACTAGACACTCGCACCAGCTCACCGAGGCCCGTCCCCCACGACGTTCCGTTGTGTCCAGAGCCAGCTCGAGGCCCTCTCAGCAACTTCGCCCAGTTGTTTAAGTGTTCGTTTGCGTTCATTACCTCGTAAGTCTAGTTGTTTAATCACATTGTAAAGTGAAGTGAAAACGAGACCTCTTGCGCCTACCTCGACGGCGAAGATTCTTACTGTGTACGCTTCGTCTTTCCTCAGACCGGCAGGGAAGGCTGTATTTCTCGAGCTTATACATATGGCTTTCGACCATTCGCGACTCATACGGCACGGTCAGCTCAATCAGGATGAGCTGAAATCTGCCTAGCCTTAAGGAAGCGTACGGGGACGACGGTAGGACTGGCGCTCGCATTGGCCCTCATCCTAGCTTGGTCCACAACGGCTGCTAACTCTTTCAGCACCTTGTTGTGACGCCAAGTATACCTGCCTTGATCTAGGGCTTTTCTGCACGTGGACAGAAGTGCTCGAGCGTCTGCTCAGCTCTGCATAGCGGGCATGTCGGGTCGTTAGCCGCACTCCACTTTACCATGTTGACACCGGACGGTAATACACCGTAGGCAGATCGAACGATAAAGATCAGTCGCAGCGAGGTCATTCGCCAGATCTCACCCCATGGGAGTGCTCTTGGCAAGGCGCTCTCCAGGCTGATCCAATGGCCCTGCTGCGACTGTTGGACTGCTTTCTGAACCCGGACCTCGTTTTCACTGTCCCTGATCTGCTGTATCACCATGTCTCGGCGCTCTTTGGCTGTGGCTTTGGACCACCAACTGACTTTTCCGTGTCCTAGGCCTCGTCGGTCAGTTTGAGTGTAACTCATAACCTCCCTTAATTTTAGTGCATTCTGGACAGATTCGATCGCATCTAGGACCTTCCACTTGATGCCAGTCCCTAAACTCTTCGGTTATTGATTTGAACGGGAGTACCAGCTTAGTCTGTTTACAATACAGAGCCACATCAGTCAGACAAGGCGGTGCTCCTAACCTCTTCCTCATGGATGTGTTGATTTTTTCACTCCATCGTCTCCACTGCAGTCATCGTCACTTCGTAGACTAGCAGCGGCCAGAGGAGCTTTGGAATCAACATAAATTGGAGACACCAGACCTTGAACTTTCCGATCAGCCTGCTGCGCTCGATTGCGATCAGACCTGTAACCAGTGACTCGTGTATTCGCCGGACCTCCGCTCTGTCAGATAACTTCGAATCGTAAACGCGACCAAGGCCCTTCACCGGTTCCTCTAGAACCGTGGGGATCCGATTCCTTGCCATCGTAAAACTGGTTGCCGCCACCTTACCTTTAAGGATTAACAGACTCCTCGACTTCTGCGGTTTGAATTGCATACCGCTTCATTGGACCACCTCGTCCAATCTTTTCAGAATCGTGCGAGCAGATTCCTAACTGCTCGTAATTATAGTCGTGGCATCCATAAATGCACGTAGTGGCGGCATCCAGTGGTCCCCAATCTGAAGGCCCTGTCCGTAGCCGGCCGCCCCGTCTAACGTGAACTGCATGGCGTGGACGAACAGTATTGACGTAAATATCATAGCCTCTTTATCCCATTATTCCATTACTATTCCATTACAAGGAGTCGCCGTGGCAGAGCGGATAGACGCGCGCCATGGATCGGAAGGTCGTGGGTTCGCTCCCTGGTGGAGCCGGACTTTTCCTAAAAAATGATCTTAGCTCCCAGGTCGACCCAGCCTTGAGTGGGTACCGGGTGCAGACCCGGTAAGTAGAGGCGGTCGGCGTGATGCTGACCACATCACCCATCTTGTGCCGTTGGTCTATAAAAATACAGGTCTAGCCCTATATGTCTATACGCCTAAAGGCGTGGAAAAGGGTCCTTTTTTATTCCATTACAATCAGAGTGCCACTGGTTCCACAGAACTGGAACTCTGCGCTAGATGCTGAATAATGGGATAAAGCGGCTATGATATCTAGATTTTAGCTTCAGGTTTTAAACAACGGATCAGTATCATGGCACAAGAGTAGTAAACCACAAGTGCTCTGTTCTACTTCTAACTCAAGCCTGAGCCTGAAGAATCTCATCACAGTGCACGAACTCTGTAGCACTGGCGAGAATCCTGACAGAAAGCTGTAATATCGGTTCTTAGGTCAGTTGGAAAATATCTATCAATGTCAGCGACAGATCGTTGCACTCCCCTCTGTGCCAGTTGACAAGGACTTCTAATCACGGCCTCTCCATTTGTTTCCAAGACCAGTTAATGTCAGGGAGGAGGATCTTCCTCGTCATAAAACAACACCTGGCCAGTACTGTCGAGAGCATCTGCTGCCTATTTAGAATGACCCCTCGCTCTCTGCGTTGTTTACTACAAAGGAATAATAGCAACTAAATGTTTAGAACAAACTGCGGAAGCTGGGGGATCAGAAGAGCAGTGCTCCGTCTGTCCGCCTGTCTAAGCCTTTCTCATTGACTAGCGACTATCCTAGATTTAAGGCCGGGTCTGCCCTATCATAACATTAGGTTTTTAGGTCACATTTCATCTTCACAGGATAAGGCTAACCTCACCCCCTGCCTTCTTCAGTCCCCTCCCCCACCCCACCTCACCACACACACACACACACACACAACCCACCGCTTGAAATCGTTCGTACAATGTGGGATATCCGGTTTCGTATACACCTTGCAACGTTTTGCGTTAAGAGAGAACATGGAGTACCCACTACTGATATAGGTTACACAAATTAATTAACGTGGAAATTATTTTCTAACGACACACTGAATGCATTTTGCATATATGTATATAAGAAGAAAAAAAAAAGGCAACAATACAAAAGCAAAGACACTGGGAGAAGTTGCTGAAGATATTCTCACAAGTTTATTACAATATCAGATTGCGTCCTGTCCTGGAAAATCATTTCAAACATACAGCAGAGTATTCCATGGACACCGTGACAAAGGCCTCTTTAACATATTAAATGCCGTTTGGCTGCTTGTGAGTTTTCAGATGGCTAAAGCTCATTATTTCTTCGGTTTTCATTGTCTTTAATGAACTCTAATGGGACTATTTATTATTAAAACAGCTTTAAACACTCACTGTAACGTGTAGAGTCCTTTCCTAGAAAATCATTGTTTTCCCCGCTAACTGAAAAAAGCAACCCCACCTCTCCCCCACCCCCTTTTTTAAAATTTAGTTTACTTATTCGTCTCGATGCCTGTTGTTCCACATGCTCATCCGTTGAGGGAAACAGTGTGTCAATGTATTACCTGTTAAATTAAAATATTCGTTACAGGAACACTGCTTGGGTATTTTCTCAAAGGATATTAAAAGTGATGTTGCAGAAAGACAAAGAGAACTGAAACTAATCTATTATCTACTGGTCGAATAAGCTCTCTCAGACGATCGGGGCCAATTATTAGCTGCTCCTGAGTACCCTATTTTTTTCCCGGAACCAAAACTTCCAAAGCTACTAGCATGAACAGCGCCAAATGCAGATCCCCCATTGTTGGATTGTAGTGTTTGTAGTAAAGAATGAGCGAGCACATTGGATCCTCCAGTGTTCAGGGTTCCTGCCGAGTTAAATGACCCATGACCTTGTCCATTAGCCGAGTTAATCACCTCTTGCGACCAAGCATTTGCGTTTCCGCCAGAGACGCTGCCTCTCCCAAATATATTACCAAAATTACCAGCACCGTTAATACCGATTCCATTAATTGAAGGGCCAAAAGCGCTGCCGTACTTACTCAGATACGACCCGGAGTTGTCAATTTTTTGTGACCACGCATTGGAATTTCCGGTTGAAACAGAACCTTGGCCGAAAATGTTGCCAAAATTTGCTGAGCCATTGATAGCAATACCATGAATAGACGGGCCATACGGCGGCCAGACTGGTGGTGCTGGGGGGCGTGTTGGTTGAGAAGCGGTTGTGTAAGGAAATGTGTAAGTTGTAAATGTGAATGTTGGTGGAGGTGGATATGTGAATGTTGGTGGAGGTGGATATGTGAATGTTGGTGGTGGTGGATATGTGAATGTTGGTGGAACATACGTGGGCGGAGAATATGGAGTTGTTGGTGGAGTGGGAGGTGTGGGGACAGGTGTACTGGTGTTTGTACAGTTAATCAAAATCTCTGGAATGAGTGGTGTTGTACCTGTAGGTGGTGTTGGTGTTATTGTTGATGGTGTCAAAGTTGTCACGTGTTCACATTGTATGTATATATCAATATCTAGATATATTATTTCTACGGGAAGAACAGTAGGGCCAACAGGAGGAGTTCCAGTAGGAGGACCAGTAGGAGGACCGGTAGGAGGACCGGTAGGAGGGCCGGTAGGAGGACCAGCAGTAGGACCGACAGGACCTGTTCCGTTAACTCCATAGACAATGTGCTGTGACCAGGCGTTAATATTACCGCTAGAAATTGACCCAGGTCCAAAAATGTTTCCAAAATTCGATGGACCATTGATACTAACTCCTTTAAGTCGGGGGCCTGAAATGCTTTGTCCGAATGCACTTTGCACTGACTGCGATCCATGTAAGGCACTTTGTTGTGAATTGACAACGCCTTGAACGTTCTGAGACCAGGCATTTGCGGTTCCTCTAGACACCGAATTAGCTCCGTAAATGTTTCCAAAGTTACCGGGCCCTTCAATAATAATGCCCTTAATAAGTGGACCTCTATAACCACTTCCTCCTTGACTCGATTGCGAGTAAGATCCACTAGAATGAATGCTTTGGGACCAAGCATTTGCAGTTCCTGAATGTTGCGACCCAGGTCCAAATATGTTGCCGAAATTTGCGGCTCCTTTAATAATAACACCATCAATGAGAGGACCTTGAATTCCTTGGGCGTGGTGGTGATCGTATACAATAGCAACATCCGAACAGCCATAGAAGTCTTGTCGGGATTGAGCTTGCGCAGTAAGGACTCTCTCCAAGTGTTGTTCGCTGGAGCCTGTGAAAATACAATTGTTAGAAAAAAGAGTGTTCTGTTTGTTCACTTGCAGACTGGTACATGGATTAATAGATGCGGTGGTGGTAGAAAATAATAAAATGGGCATCAGACTGAATACACGGAAGACAGAAGTAATGGTAATATTAAAGAACATATAGTGCCAAAATGTATAATAAAAGTCAATGGCGTTATTTTAAGAAAGTACAGCAATTTAAGTATCTAGGCATATGGGAAACATCCGACAGAAGATGTATCACAGCGATAAAGAATAGGACAGGACAGGCTAAAACGAAGAACATCTTATGCATTAAACTCATGTCACTGGAGGTTAGAAAAATAATTCTCACATGCCAAATAAGGTCAGTTTTATCAAACAGCGGCGCCCGGCTCGCTAGCGTAGTTGGCTAAACCTGACTTCACGACGACCGGGTGACGAACTCCTTGTGGTCCGGGTTTACGCCCGGAGGTAGGCAGAAAAGCCACATATTTCCCAGATTTACGGTATTTATCATGGAATCAAGGCCGAAGTGTTGCGATATCCATAGTACCAAGCAAAAGTGTTAAGAACTCATGGTTTCTGGATATTTAAAAAGAAATATATATATATATATAATCAAACAGCTGTACATCCTGGACAAATAATAAACAAGCCAAACCAATCACTGAGGCCTCGGAGATGTGGTTTTACAGAATCCTTAGAATTCATTAGGCAGCCAAAGAGAGCTACCCTGATGTTTTGAAAGAGACTAGGGCTCGGGAAAATAAACAACCTATCACAAACATCAGAAAGGGACAGTCATCATTTTGTGTCATGTTATGAGAAGAAGAAAACTGGAACGTGTTGTGACCACTGGAAAATTTGAGGAAACAGATAAATTATGATTAGTGACAGTCTTTGGTCATGGCATAGAGGGATGTAAGTCCACGAGCTGATAGACAGTTGAAGATCTTACGGAGATCGCACACGCCATTCCAAACATGCGTGAGTTAATTTCAATCTGTAACAGATTTTGAGTTGGATTTGTCACGGCTGTCCAGCACGTCTCCTTAATGCGCATTAGAGTTAATATCAGGTGACCATGAACGAAGAAGACGAATGTTATTTTTCCAAGAGAAATGTAGTGGTACTCGTGCCGGATGCTAGGTGCCATTATTGTGCAGAGAAGCAAAGTCTTGTCCGTGTGTGTTGGAAAACAGCACAACATATAGTGTCAAAATATTGTGTATGTATCAATTCGTAGTGGTGTTCTCCCGAAATAGTACCAACTGTGTTCTAAGATCTCTGTTATTCTTCCCCATACGATGATACTACCCCAAACAAAGTTTAAAGCCTCATGGATGAAGTTGTGAGCAGATCGCCTCATGCTGACATCTGTACAATCTGATTCTGCCACCACGCCTTTCCACCATGAAGCTCCGATTGTATGAGAACATCACAGACTGCCTTGCCTTTAACGCCATCTTCTTCTTCTTCTTCTCTTCCACCTTGTACCTCATCGAAGTGTCGGGGGGAGACGTAATGTTCGTTGATGAGCTCTGTCAAGAGCACTATTTAGACTGATGTTCATTTCTTTAAGGCTGTTCTTAATGCCATCACTCCATATTTTCCGAGGTCTTCCACTCGCTCTATACCCGTTGTAACGTTTTAGTGTGGCTCGCTGTGGCGGATAGTACCAGGGCATTCTTGTTAGGTGTCCAAACCACTTCATTTGTTGTTCTTTGATGACCTGTAAGACTGGCTTTATTCCTACCATTCGTCTGATTTCATGATTTCGTATTCTGTCTTTCCTTGAAACTCCTGCAGCTCTTTTAAGGCATTTCATCTCTGTTGTCACAATTTTACGTTCATTAGAGGAAGTAAGTGTCCATGTTTGGCATTGATAGCATAGTGTTGGCCATCTGACATGCATATTTTACCATTGAAATATTTTCTGGATGTGGCATGCCTGACATAAAGGCATCGGACAGGCCAGAGTGGACATATGTATGCTTCCCTAAGACGGTGTAAAAACAGTCTTGATATAAATAATGTTTTTTATTTGGTGGTGAATTTATGTCTGCTATTATTTGCGCAAAATGGAAACGGCTCCGGAAATAACTGTGTGAATACGTAGGGCTTGACTTTGTATAGTAACCCTAGGTCTTTCCGGTCTTGAAAGGTATCCGGTGATGCCATTTACCCAGAAACACTGTTGCATTTAATACAACTGTTAAAATGGAGACATGAGATGTCCATGCAACACTCGAAATTCTGGTACCGTCTTTAAGGCAGCCAATGATGTATTTTATTTCTTAGTGTGAGTAGCGGATGCTGGTGATACAGTAGTCAATGCAGATCTAACTATGCGAATTTCGCACGAGGAGTAATTCTTCACAAACGGCGATTGATTGGGGGGGAAAAAAGAGTGGTGGAGGGGGGGGGGGAATGGCAAATTCACCCTAAGCTAGAGCAGAAATTTGAAAAAAAAATAAAACGCGAACAATGTAACTGAACTGTGTGAAAATGTTCGTTGAGCCAAATGAAAAGTGAATACTGTCCATAGCTTAACTAGCTTTAAGGAGATAACGTGTGATAATTATGTAGTGAAACATATTCTTCTTGATAAGTTATGTTACAGAAAGAATGACGTCAGGTAATAAATGCGAATGAGAAATTTAAATGTAACGAGTGCAAAGCCGAGATCCACGGGGGAAATGTTGGCCAAATAAAACCCGCGTGAATCGGAGAGCGCGAAAAAGCACGTGGACAGTCTCTTTTGGGCCAAGAAACTGAATGCATAAAGAACGGAGGAGTGTTTGTCGTAGCCAGTGTGTGTCTGATGTGTCCGCAGAGTTTCTAACCCTACTTGGCCAGACAGCAAAGACTAACGGAAAATCGTCTGCCAGCTGTGTTCGTCGCCGTCATGAAGAATAGTTGTTTGTGCTAAATTGTTATTTTGGAATGGTTGGAGGGGGTTTCCATCAGTGAAGGAATGTTAACATTAGTTTTGAATTGACTTTAGATATCAGTACCTAGACATGTCCTTCACCATGTACCGACTGAAGAAACAGCGAGTTGAGAATAAAGTGTGAAACTGCATTGTGTTGTTTACTGTCGTCCACTTTTACTCTTGGTGTTGACTGTCGGCGCATGAAAAAGGGAGTCTGCAAGTGACAGGAGCCAGAGTAAATAAATCCAGAGTCAGTTCACTTAACCAGCTTTAATGACATAACGTGTGATAACTATGTCCCATTTGAGTAAGTCGTTTTTAAAATATATGCTTTTAAAAAAGTGTTAACTCTCTTTTGCAAGAGGGAGTAGTAGGGAAAATACCGAAAATACAGAAGACATGTACATAACGTTTTGTGGATTTAAAAAACAATACGACGTAATATTAATGTACAAAAGAATTGATTGTAGAATGCTATGCGGGGATTTTGCAGATCAAAGAAGTTAATTAACATGGCAGACTGTGCGTGGAAGGCACTTATAATATATTACCATATAAGGCAGAATATGGGACCATTTTCAATTAATGTTTGTCTTAAACAAACATGCTGTCCTGTCCCCGCTTCCTATAACTTGACCTACAGAAAAATCATAAGGTACAATAAAGTACCTTTTTAAAGAGAATATTTCAGGTGGCATGGAAAAATCAAGAAACACCCTCAGATTGGCAGACTGCTGTCATTGTCCCGTTGTGGAAAAATAAAGGAAGTAAGAGGGAATGTACTAATTACAGAGGAATATCACTTCTCAGTCACACTGGGAAAATGTATGCTAAGATCATCGAAAAAAAAAAAAAAGCTGAGACCATTGAAAGAGTATCAACTATCAGAAGCACAGATGGGCTTTCGACGAAACAGAAGTTGCACAGATGCCATTTATACATTCAGACAACAATTAGAGAGGGCAATAGAACATGATAAGACATGTTTGTTGACATTCATAGACCAAGAAAAAGCCTTCGATAGAGTCGACAGGAATATGTTGTGGGAATGTATGGGGAAAAAAGGATTCAGCAATTATCTCATTAATATTTGCAAAAGCCTGTACACAAGTAGTGAATGCTGCATAAGATCGAAGGCAGGGTTGTCAAGAACTTTTATAGTGAACTCTGGTGTGCGTCAGGGCTGTGAACTATCGCCGCTTCTTTTCATAACATACATGGACGCCATATGTAGCGAAACGAACTTTAATCATGAAGAAGATATCACAGAGTTACTTTTCGCCGACGACCAGGTACTCATAGCAGAAAATACGGAATGCCTACAGAACCACCTAAATCAAATTAGTAACAAAGGGGATGAATATAATATGAAAATAAACACTACGAAGACAGAGACAATGATGATAGGAAGACATAAAGACAATTTAGAAATTATATTAAAAAACAACACACTGAGACAAAGAGAGGAATTTAAGTATTTGGGAGCAATTTTTACATCTGACGAAAAACTGGACAGAGAAATTAGCTCCAGATGTGCCAAAGCTAATCAAGTAATGGGTCAACTATCTCCCCTGTTGTCACACAAGCAGATACCTCAGAGTACTAAAGTGAATCTTATCAGAACTATTTTTTGGCCAACACTATGCTATCAATGCCAAACGTGGACACTTACATCCTCCAATGAACGTAAAATTGTGACAACAGAGATGAAATGCCTTAGAAGAGCTGCAGGAGTTTCAGGGAAAGACAGAATACGAAATCATGAAATCAGACGAATGCTAGGAATAAAGTCAGTCTTACAGGTCATCAAAGAACAACAAATGAAGTGGTTTGGACACCTAACAAAAATGCCCTGGTACTATCTGCCACAGCGAGCCACACTTAAACGTTACAACGGGTATAGAGCGAGTGGAAGACCTCGGAAAATATGGAGTGATGGCATTAAGAACAGCCTTAAAGAAATGAACATCAGTCTAAATAGTGCTCTTGACAGAGCCCATCAATGAACATCTCCCCCCGACACTTCGATGAGGTACAAGGTGGAAGAGAAGAAGAAGAAGAAGAAGAAGAAGAAGAAGAAGAAGACAATAAAGTACAATACAGCTGGTTGCTGAAAATTTCATTGAAGGCCAAGCCCCTTTTGGACACTGTGTACTAAGTAGGTTTGTGAAGAATATTTATCCAGAATTATCCCATGAACTCTTCAATAATTGACATTAAGTGTCTTAGAATGATTGTTAATAATAATATTCCACCCTGGGAATTTTGCATACGTTGAAAAATTAACACTACCGTCGAGGCACTCTACAACATGGCTGAGCAGAATGACTCATTGATCCAGCTTCATTCTGGAAACCAACAAAGATTCTTCTTGTCAGGTCAGATGTACTTGTACACCATCTGATAGTATCCAAATAGTTTAGGTGAGGGATTGTGAACATATATTGAGTATTGAGGAGGTAAGCAAAGGGGTACATTGGAAAAGGATAATGATTAGACTTGTATCTACAAGATCCACTGAGTGCATAGACACTTGTGTCTGTTTGTCATTCATGTCTTGTCCTGTTATCTTAATTCTGAAAGTTCATTCATGCTTTATTTTAATTAAAACTATTAAAATTCATTTATTGATTTGAACTCCATCGCTTCATAGACTCGTTTAGAGTTTCCTTGTTGGTTGAACATTAGTTGTAGAAGATTGTTTCTTCTTTTTTTTTTTTTTTTGTAAGCTTCTCTTTAAATCCCTAAATAGTATAGATATGAAATTATTACAGAGGTGAGGACGTCCAGCCTGCCCAGTTCAACATTGTTGAGGAGGCGGCTGTCGAAGTTCTCTGTTTCCTCATCCCAGTGGTGGTGTGGCTATAACATTGTGAACTCTAGGGAATCCCCTGTAGATCAATACTCGAGCCACCAAGAAGTGTTAAACCACCGCGAAACACCATCCTATCTTTGTTAAACCGGCACTTGGTGACAAACTGATGAGAACTGGTGTCCTATTTGGCAATGATACATAAAATAGACTATAAACAGATCGTATAATGACTTATGAATATTAAATTAGCCTATACTGTCTGCTCTACTTTCCTTTGTTGAGGAATATACTTGAACTGTTGTGATAATAAAAGACCCAACATAAAATTGTTATTAGTAAAATGTGCCACTATCATGCGCCATAAGAAAATTTCATCTTTCAGGTCCACAAGAAGAGCTAGACCTAGTAATTTCCTCTCTGTTGAATCGCCATCCCCATGTGGGACCAGTTTTTTCGTCCTTCCTGGTTTTTGCTGGGGGGCACATACAACCTAACTATTGAACGGGGTTTCTGAGATCTCTCCACGAGTGATCATCATCCGAATGGTGGCACTTTGTGTAGCTGGGTGTTTATCGCTCAGTGGATGTGCTGGCGAGGTCAAAAGTCAGTCAGTATTCCTCTCTCAAGACGTTATAATCTAAAACATGTCAGAGGAAGGTATTCCTATTCCTGACTCTCCAGCCTCAACTCACTCATTGCCATGACATTAAAGTTTAATTTATCCTTTTCCTGTGCCGAAATCTATAATTTACCAACTGCGGTAATGTCGGTGACATACTATTTGTACATTAGGCAACGATACACTCAGTCGTATGCTCCGTCTTCCCCGATGCGCACGACTTTCCCTACCATATGAAGCCTATTTTAATATTTTTTCTTAAATATTTTAAGCTATTCAAAGTTTTTGACCAATGCATTTTATCAAATGAAACTATTCTTATGCAATAAATTCATGAATTTAACGTTAGAAGATAATTTTTACAAGCTGCATTAAACCATCTAAACATACGTCTGTGATCATAATGAACAATTAAACAAGAGACAATATCAATTGATTCCTAGTACGAAAACTGCTTAAAATGCACTCCTAAGCCAAAATGAGTACGTTACAGGTTTTGAAAGAGGCTTATCACAGACACCAGAACATTCCTGAAGTCGACTTTAATAACATAAAAACACTTTCTTTCCCCTGTAGATGTGTGTGTGTGTGTGTGTGTGTGTGTGTGTGTGTGTGTGTGTGTGTGTGTGTGTGTGTGTGTGTGTGTGTGTGTGTGTGTGTGTGTGTGTGTGATAATGTAGTGGTCTGTGTGAATTTGTAGCTCCATGTTTTTAAAAAAAGGTCTTATTAGTTTGTAAGTGAAATTTCATACTTTGGCATGTAAAAAACAGACCCAAATGTTATCAGTGTCAGTGGGCATGTCAGCGTAAATTGTGTGAGTTTTTATAATCTTTGTATTGCAGTGATCAGTTGTGTTTGTGGCCATATTGTTCAGCATAACTATTAATGTGCGCATGAGAAAGCAACAAAATTTGCCGTGAACACGGTTCAAAACACAACTGAAAACCCTATAAAAGTATAACGCAACACACACATAGAAATCACTTCATTTTCCAGCACACCCCTATTGTGTCTGTAGCGTTAAATTTAATGATCTTTATAACTGCTTTAATAATAATATTCTTTATTATTATTATAGAAGGTAGAAATTCACACTTAAACAGTTAATAGAAAAGAACATTGAATACAAAAAGAACTTATTTGTGGCATTCGTAGACCAGGAGAAGGCATTTGACAGAGTCGACAGACAATTATTATGGAAAATAATGGCAAGATATAGAGTAAGCGAACACCTCATCGAAGTGTGCAAAAGTTTATACAGGAATTGTAGAAGTGTAGTTAGAATAAATCAGGAAACATCTCATCCTTTCACAGTGACATCTGGAGTAAGACAGGGGTGTGTCTTATCACCACTGTTGTTTATCACCTACATCGACAGTATATGCATGAATGCCAAGCCCATGAATAAGGATCTTAGTAAGATAAACGAATGACCAGGCCTTGATAGCAGATACAGCCATGAAATTGCAACAACATCTAACATCCATGAATGAAGAATGTAAAACAAATAATATGAGAATCAACACTGAAAAGACAGAAGTAATGTCAATAGGAAAAAAGAAGACAGATCTAAACATAGCAATAGAATACAAAGGCATTAAACAGGCATCTGAGTTTAAATATCTGGGAACTACATTTACCGAAGATGGGAAATTGGATAAAGAAATTGACATTAGATGCAGTAAAGCAAACCAAGTATTGGGACAGCTAGCCCCCCTCTTACAGCATAAGACAATCCCAATCAGCACAAAGAGACATCTTATTCAAAGCATATTTATTCCAACTCTGTGCTACCAGTGCCAGACATGGTCACTCACAACAAACCATAAAAGAAAATTAGTAACCACGGAAATGAGATGCCTGAGAAGGGCTGTAGGAGTGACCATAAGAGATAAGATCAGGAATGAGATCATAAGAGAACAAGTCGGCACAGAACCAATTCTGGATTACATACAAAGACAGCAAGTGAAATGGTTTGCCCACTTAGAGAGAATGCCTTGTGACACCATACCATGCAAAGCATACATGGAAAGAGAAGAAGGACGTAGAGCACGGGGTAGACCAAGAACAAGATGGAAGGATAACATCAAAGAAACTCTACAACAGCACGATGTGCCTATGGTCGAGGCAGCCAGAAGAGCTAGAAACAGAACCTTATATCTTCCTCGACACCCACAGCGGTAAAAGAGGAAGTGAAGAAGAAGAAGAAGAAGAAGAAGAAGAAGAAGAAGAAGAAATCCATGGCGGGAGCATGCACAAAAAAAGTCTACCGATCTTCAGTCAGAGGCAGGCCTCGGAATTCTGCTGCGCTAATTGGACAAGACGTTATGGTAATTGCAGACGGTACTGAGTTTATGGTGATCTCGCGGTGGTAGCAAAAACCACCTAAGTGACAAATAGACGGTTAGTTTATCGGACAGACTTTAGCAGTTGGCAGAAGCACGGATAAACGTTGACCGGACAACTTTGGTTTAAGAGACTTTAAAATTCTTTTCCATTAGGCCCTCGGACTAGTGTATCGATGCATGTCCCACACTTCGTTCCGTTTTGTCAAAGCTAAATTGGAGCGGTCTCTCTGCAGCTTTGCCCGATCGCTTCATTACCCGTTTACACTCATTTTCTCGGAAACCTACATTCATGTCTTGTCCTGTTATCTTAATTCTGAAAGTTTATTCATGCTTTATTTTAATTAATTTGTTGATTTGAACTCCATCGCTTCATAGACTCGTGTAGAGTTTCCTTGTTGGTTGAACATTAGTTGTAGAAGATTGTTTTTTTCCTATTTTTTGTAAGCTCCTCTTTGAATCCCTAAATAATTGTATGTGGAGATAGCGATTATCCCTCTTACGCCCACCTCGACGGCGATGCCCTCATCGCTCCGCAGACCAGCTACCAGATTACCGTAGTTTTTTTTTTTTTTAGGTTGTACAGGTGTTGATATTCCATTCGCGACAAATGCGGTATTCTCAGCTCTGTCAGTATGAGCTAACGCTCTGCCGGGCGAGTGCAACACAACATTTTTCCTCAGCCCAGTCTTCCGTATTGGTTCGGGGTTACGTTTTAAAGCCATTCAGGTCACAGCCAGCTGCCAATCCCCACAGAGTCGAATATGTATGGAACGTATGCAGCTTTGTTGAATATATCGTCCTATATCTGTCTAGCGGTGATGAAGTGTCAGGACCTTGTTTTGGCGCCATGATAACATGCGAACAATACGTACTCGGGCGTTTGCTACATTTTGCACAAGGGACATGTCATGCCCTGTCTGATTGCATCCATGCTCTGTCTGATTGCATCCATGCCCTGTCTGATTGCTTCCATGCCCTGTCTGACTGCATCCATGCCCTGTCTGATTGCTTCCATGCCCTGTCTGATTGCATCCATGCCCTGTCTGACTGCATCCATGCCCTGTCTGATTGCATCCATGCCCTGTCTGATTGCATCCATGCCCTGTCTGATTGCATCCATGCCCTGTCTGATTGCATCCATGCCCTGTCTGATTGCATCCATGCCCTGTCTGATTGCATCCATGCCCTGTCTGATTGCATCCATGCCCTGTCTGACTGAATCCATGCCCTGTCTGATTGCATCCATGCCCTGTCTGATTGCATCCATGCCCTGTATGATTGTATCCATGCCCTGTCTGATTGCATCCATGCCCTGTCTGATTGCATCCATGCCCTGTCTGATTGCATCCATGCCCTGTCTGATTGCATCCATGCCCTGTCTGATTGCATCCATGCCCTGTCTGATTGTATCCATGCCCAGCGGATGCAAGTCGCTGAACGATGCCATAAGAGGCCTACACCATACTATTGGGAAATCTCGTGTGCCTAAAAAAACGATTGATGACGCAAAAACAAAATAACTGTCACTTCATTGGTTGAACCTTGAGGTATTCTTGTGTGCAATTTCGCACATCAACTATTTCAGTCCCAAAACAACGTATGATGCTTTGTTAGGTCTTCTGTGAATTTCACCAAAGAATGTAACACGTTCTCGTATTTTTTTTTTCATTTGACCAGAGCATACTAAGAAAATCTGCCTCTCATAGTACTTAGCTTTTTTGGAAGGAATATACTCATGGTTTGTCCTATCAGTTATTTAGACAAATGGGATTTTCTCGCAAATTCTTTTGGTGCGCAATAAGTATTCTTTCCAAGATGTAGACAGTCAACATTATGACCATGTATGTTCCTTTCAGTAGCTACGCGCAAAAGAAGAAGAATAAGAAGCACCCACCTCCCTGTCCTTTTTCCAACTTTCTTTTCAACCGTTCTCCACCCCCTCCCAACACCACCGCATCCTCTTTCCACTCACAACATGTATGCATGCATCAGTATAAACATTAGTATCAAAGAGGCGACGCACCTTCATGGATATGGTATTGCAGGACACAGAAATTACAGTTGACATCACTTGGTATTTTCACTTTTACTTTAGCCTTGTTGCTCTTGTGCAGACGGAATCGATACCCACTGCCATCCTCCAGGTTTACTGGGTGACGATCAAAGCAGTCTTGTGGTTCATGCTCCAGAGAGTTGTTTGATGGGCAGATTTTAAACTCGATGTAAGCTGGAAAAAAAAAAGATCTTTATTACATAAGCCAAAAACGTTTCCGTGAGGAAGTAAAATAATTTTACATTATATTTTTCAAGGTAACTATTAGGTAATTGCAGGTAAGTAAACAGTGACACAAACGAAAGTGACTCATTATAAAAAACTAAACCCAAACACAAACAACACAGTGAGCCCTCGTAGATTCCAGTACCGTGGTAGAGCAGTGACCAGAGGCTTGCTTGCCGGTCAAAAGGACTGGGATAGAATTTCCACCGTGGAGAATACGAAAACTGGTCAAGAGCGCGATAGCAACTGAGGAACTAATGGCGAAACAACAGCGATGACAGCTACTAAAACAACTCGAAGAACTGGCACAGCAATATTACCACCAATAGCTCAGGAGAAAGCCCAATCAATGGCAGTAATACCACCAACGGATGGCACAATGAAGAACATATTACCTTATCAGATCCAAGCCTGCATACTGAGAGGGGCACGACCTGGCCTGCCAGAGAGACACGGAAGACATCAAATACTAGCACCAAACACTACACAATGAAATAGCATTACCGTTTGTTGACATCATTATAACAGATATTGACTATGACAAGACTAGCTCCCTAGTCAAAAGCTGAACGGGGCTAATTCAAAGCAAACGGGGGTGGGGGTCGGGGGAAACCATATGGTTTTTACTAATAGACCTTGGCTCGCCGGTCGCTGTAGCTTAAAGTGAGAATCAGGAAATAACCTGAGATGTTGGCCATATCACTCATTTAGCGATGATAGGTTTTTAACATGTGTGTTTAATACTTGACCGAAACACCACTGGCGCTCATTATTACTGCTTACACACAACTCTGTTGTTGTATTACTTTATTGAACAAACACATACACACTAAGACATTTAACAACACGAAAACAGTTTATTACAATTTGTAAATATATACAGGTGAACAGAAATTAAATTTATGTCGATAAATGCGTTTACTATTATTACTTTTATTATTATTATTATTACTACTATAATTTGCAATTCTTTAGTACAAATGTCATTGTTTTCATGTTCACATTAATAATGGAATATTGTTTTAACAGTTCAAATATTTAGACAATAGACTGAAGCTGAGAAATGAATTAATCACGTTTGCTTTAATTCTCTTCAAGAAAATGGTTTCAGGTCTTTAACAAGTCGGTTTCCGACTGCAAATCACTAGGAGCATTGAAGAATGTGAATAAGATTTTCAAAGCAAGACAACTATCATGAATAGTAATTAAAATGAGAGGAAAGCAACCAACAGTACGGACACATTACAAAATTCACATACTTTGGGCAGGTAAAAATAAATGACAGAATGCGTGTGTGTGTGTGTGGTGTGGAGGGTGGGGTTGGGGGGGGGGGTGTTGACAAATGAAGGCATGTGACCAACAGTGACCACAAATATTTTCAACCATATGAGACACACACACACACACACACACACACACACACACACACACACACACATCATTAAAGAAACACGACATTAAAATTAAATTGTCAGATTCTTTATGTATTAGAAACTGATATAAAGAAGAAGAAAAAGAAGAAGAAGAAGAAGAAGAAGAGAAAGAAGAAGAAAAGAAGAAGAAGAAGAGAAAAAGAAGAAGGGGCAGAAGAAAAGAAGAAGAAAAGAAGAAAGAAGAAAGAAGAAGAAGAGAAGAAGAAGAAGAAAAAGAAGAAGAAGAAGAAAAAGAAGAAGAAGAAGAAGAAGAAGAAGAAGAAGAAGAAGAAGAAGAAAGAAGAAGAAGAAGAAGAAGAAGAAGAATAAGATTTATTGATTAACATACTGATTTCAGACTCAATAACATGCTAACTGGTAAGAGGCACTATTAAGTCTTTCAAGAAATACTGATAGAATTACCGTTGTCATTTTGGATGTTGCTTTGATCAACCTCAAAGATAGCAGATCCCCCAGCATTAAAGACTTTAGTGACTTCACCTCTCCCAAAGTTAGATCCATATTCCGTTAATTCCTGATGCTATAGATTTCACAAAAGTTAAACAAAATTCATAGTTTTAAGATTACCCAAGTTTGAATTAACCTTTTCTTTGCGGTTGTCGCCGAAAGCACCCCCACCATTACTAATACCACCATTATCATGTTAAATATTAAATGTTGAATTAAGAACAACATCACAGCTCTCGGGACATTCCCTATAAGCATTCCGTTCTCATCTTCAGCACCAGATGATATTAGTTACAGTCTGATTGTATATTCATCTCGCCTTTCACTTGGATGTTGAGCGTCAGCCAGAACCTTTGGTCATTCCTCGCAGTACCATTCTCCTGAGATCGAGAATGATCTATTTGGGCCTCTGCACCGTTTGCTCGTTCCCAATAGTCCCATACGACATCTATGCGTATGCTGCATCAGTTCATCCCCAAGTGGCGTAAAACCTGTCTATTCACACCGTTATCACCTTGTGAAAATATCCAAAGTCAATTGCAAAACAGACCATAGTTAGTCAAGATTAGATTCTAACTGAAACAACCTGAACCCTAAATTGACTAACATCTCAAGTTATCGGGGGCATGAAAACAGTGAACTCCATGCAGCAGTAAGAAAGCATTAAACCCGTGCGCTAAACCCACACACAACTTCCACAGTCAAACAGTTAATAAAGCCCGACAAAGACTATTCGAGGTTCTTCTACGATGGTTTTTTCTTCTTTGAGATTCTTCTATCACGATTCTGCTTCTATGATGTTTCTTCACTTGTTCAATGTTGACGAGTTAATTCGAGTATTATGTTTTCCGATTGTGCGGCTGAGATTAATGTAGAATAAAGTGAGAGCAGTGTTTAAGCGATTCTAGTGTTACACAAATATGCTAACATGTGTAGATGGACAGAGAATAAGTGAGAGACAGTAGACTGTAATCGACATCTTAAGACCAGGGTGGATGGATCAGGAGGCAGCATTATAGTCCAAGTTTAAGGTGGTGGGAGTTGGACACAAGAGACTACCGGACACATAGACGAGTCAAGAATACATATTAAGAGTGTTTCCCAGTGAGGTAAACGGACTAGCTGGGGTTCTTATCACAATTTCGGGTCTTGTCCCCCCTATTTACACATTACGCAGCTTTTCATTCATAAGTGATCAGCCGAGTCGACTTCTGCAAAAGTTAGAGGTGTGTCGCAGTGGATGTCTCCGATGCGCGTCATTTTATGACACACATTTACGACCTGGTTGAAATGAAAAGCCATCTTCGTCAAGTCTTAATCACTCATATCCTTCATGTGAGGAATGCCTGACTCCGTCTGACCCCGGCGAAATGTCTTTTGGTTTTTGCAATACATATATTTTATATTCCCCTAATCCTGATATCGTGATAATAATAATTATCATTTATGGTATTAGAGAGATTATCTCTAACTGACTTTCCAAGTTCCCTCTCATTAAAATTAATCTGTACTATAAATCTCAGCGATTTTGTTTCCCCTTTCTCATTATTACCATCGCTTTCGTCATTGCCATCATTCACCTATTTTCTTTATCTGAAATTAAGAAAACAATGAGGTATTTCTATGTTTACTGTGGTGTAATAAAGGAAATTCCTAGGGAGGTCCGAAGGGTTCCCTGAGATGACGTAGTGGCATTACAAGCCAATGAGAAACGGGTAAAGCACGTAAAGTGATATTCACGTGTGACACTGATCAGTCACCAGACCAAGTCCCGTGGGAAGGGAACAAGGGTTTCAAGGACAAATGAGATAGTGGCAGTTGGTGGTTAACCGTATAATAGGCAAGTGGTTTCGTATGGAGTGACTGAAGTGAACGTCAATTGTGATCTGTGGGAAGGAGGACAGTTATAAGTGTTGCAGTACTACCAGCACCATGTGCAGATTTGATTTTAGGGAACAAGAATGACTTGAAGAATGTAACTAAAGAAGACATAGTTGTATAGGAACAAGTGAACATTCCAGTGCCTGGAAATAATTAGAGTATGAAAGACAACCCTCTATACTCCAAAGAGTGTGTGAACTCAGCAAGAGAAGAAGAATGGTTATGAGAGTGCAAGAAGAGTGAACGAGCAAAAAGAAAAGCATATAAATGAGTCTGAGAGTATGGAAAGAATACATATTTTAGCAGCAGTAACCAGAAGCATGAAACTAAAGGATAAATATAATATAGAAGAAGAAAATCTTTAAATTCAATTGAACCCAATCACATTTGAAAATTTAAATACGAAGATAAAATTGCAACAAGGTCAAGGAGATGATAAAACACACCATAAACCCTTCAGGTTACCGAATGCCACACTTAAGATGGGGGAAATGCAAAATACAAATTTGTATTGCAGACAAATATTTTTTAGAGAATGTATTAAAAAGGTCCTAGAGGGATGAAACAAACAATCTTAGTAACATCATATTTAGAATGTATTAAAAAGGTCCTAGAGTGATTAAACAAACAATTTTACCAACATCATATTGAGATCAAGCATTGGTGATGGCCCATGATTTTATTTTGTCAGGTCATCTCAGGATTACTAAAGCCATATTGAGAATATTGTCAATATTTGGGGGGGGGGGGGGGGGGGAGGATTTGTAAAAGATATGAAAAATGTTATAAAATCACACGACATCTGTTTGATAACAACAACAACAACAAAAACGGGGTGGGGGTGGGCTAAACCCAAAAGATCCCAGTTCAGCCGAGTCTCATGGCAAACAGACCCTTCAAACAAGTGGCAATAGATGTCACTGGACTCCTGCCTGTTACATCATCTAAGAGCAACAAATTTATTTTAACCATGATTGATGTGGCTAGCAAGTGGCCTGAAGCGATTCTGTTAAACCTTATCACTAGTGAGTTCATACACAAGGCTTTGCTGTTTATTTTAGCAAGAATAGATTATCCTGAACAATTTGTTTCCGACAGGGGTACACAAATTACTTCATTCATAATAAAAGCAGTGAAAAAGTTATTGGGCATACGTCAAATATTCACAACCACATATCACGCACAAGCCGTAGCTGGTAGAGAACATAAATAAATCGTGGAAAACACGTTGGCAAGAATTACCTATGACAACCAGTCCACGCGGGACACACTACAATAACTACAGCGATCCTGTTTGCATAAAGGAAGATCCTGCACAGTTCCACAGGGATATCTCCGTTCGAACTGACAACTGGAGCTGAGCCAAGAGGGCCTTTAGAGGTTTATAAGACTATGATCATGGGACAAGATGAAAAAAGACAACAAAGTCCAAGACTACGAAAATGTGGTAAGCATAAAATAATGGCTGCATGTGAAGAGGCTAAAAAAGCAAGTGCTGAGGCAACATAAACAGAGGATGTATGCAAACCGAAATAACAAATTAATTGGATTCGAACCGCAGGACTAGGTATTGTTATCTAAGAAATCGAATAAGCTATGCATAGAGTGGTGTGGCCCCTACAAAGTAATAAGGAAAATTTGTTGATGTTAATTATGAAATTGATTGCAAAAGCAAATACAGTTATTTTTGAAAATGTGAATGCGTGCAACCTTGTTAATGAAGAGTTAACAGACGCAATAGATGACGAAATTCTAACACCGTCAGTAAAGGGTGAGATTAACTATAGGTCTTTGAAAATAAACCCGGATTTGTCATAAGAAAATAAATTGAAAATTGGGGAGGTCATTTTAAAAAAAATTAATATTTTTATAAAACTAAACCGAGGAAGACAGATGTAATTAAGTCAGACATCAAGTTGAACTCAACCAGTCCAGTGAAAGCCAGAAATTATTCGATTTCTTTTCATTATTTCGATAAAGTTCTAAATTGACTGAAACAGCTGCAAAATAATGGTATCATTAAAGATTCAACATCAAAATACAATTCACCAATGGTGATCGGAAAAATCCAGCAAGCCAGTGAGAAACTGGTAAAGCAAAGAGAACCGATATTCACCTGTGACACTGAATAGCTACAAGACCAGATCCCGTGGGAAGGGAACAAGGGTTTTGAAGGACAAAAGAGATAGAGACAGTTGTTTGTTGACAGTGTGAGAGGCAAGTGTTTTCTAATGGAGTGACTACATGAACGTAGATTGTGAGCTGTGGGAACGAGGACTTGGAACAGCAGAAATGTCTGGAGAGAATTGATTTTAAATTATTATGCCCAGTGACTGTGAACTTTATGGTACTGTGATCTAGAGGGGAATGAACTAGTCGTACTGAAAGATAATTGCATCTCTTGTCTAGTTGTAAAAAGACCATGGAAGAGTTTAGAACAACTGAAGTAGCGTCATCGTCATATTTTGACTATACCTCTGTGTATCCATATTTTACATCATAACGGAGGAAGTAGAGAGGTTGACATCAGCATAGACTCAGCATTCAGCTTTCCATAAGTATTAGGCAATCGTTACTAGTGTAGAACGAAATGGTCAGTGAAAGTGAAAAGTCTCAATTACTGGGTATACTTTTTTTTTTAAAATATTAATGTTGATTAGGAATCGACATCACAGCACTCAAGACACCTCCATAAGCGCTCCGTCCCCATCTTCAGCAGCAAGTAAAGAGTTAAAATTATGATGGTACCAGTAACTGTCTGATTATATACCCCTCTAGCCTTTTCCCTGAGTGTCGAGCGTCGGCCAGATCCCCTTGTAACTCCTCGCTGTGCCATTCTCCTAAGACCGTAATAATATGTCTGTTTATTGGCACTGATCCCTCGCTCCCAAAGAGCTCTCTCAACATCCAGCCTGCCATACATCAATTCATCACCAAGTCGTGCAGAACCGGCCAGTCTACCTGCTCATTTCCCAACACACCGGATTGAACTGGAGAAAATATCCAAAGGATGCTAACCACCCGGGACCTCAGAACTGATGCCTGCCACTCTGCACGAAGTATGCCTGTCTCCACCTTTCTCAGCATGCTCTGTGAGTCAGTTACAAATACGACACTTGTGTACAGTTGATTCTCAAGCCAGCGAAGGCTGCAGTCACTGCCTCCACCTCCATTCTCAAACTAGACGTTATGACATAATATGCCAGGTTTTGTTGCACCAAGTGACGTCCATTCGTCTTCGCTATGAACCCCCTATGCACTTCATCTGCCCCTCAACACAGAGCCTTCTGTATATACAAGCACTTCATCTGGGCGGGAATTGTCATGAATCATTTGTTGAATTTCTGATTCTCAAAGTATTAGAACCCTACACAAATTTGAAACCTGATCGGACACTTTGACCCACTCCTCTTCTCGCCTAAATTTATCAAGCCTGCACACATTTCCAAATGTGTCTTCAGCTTGCGTCATCAAAGACTTTCATTTTTTCAGTCTGTGACCCTTAACTCTATCCAGGATTTCATGCAGGAGGTGCCTCTTGTCTGCAGCTACTGCGAGATATGCTTTGCCTGCAGAACTTTGAGCCTATCGCATACATACTACCGGGGTATCTCTTGTACATCCCAAATTCACCCGCATGGCTTCATTCTGTATGCGTTCAAGTTTCATCTGCTGACTCTCTGATATGGTAAGTATGCCAAGTCCATAATTTATCACCGACAGGATCACATGCTGGAACATTGTGAACAACATTCTTTGTTCCATGTCCATTGCTGCCATAATATTGAGAGCACTGAGTCCTTTTTGGCATTTCACTGAAACTGCCTCTACATGATCACTGAAGGACAGGATTCTATCGAAAATGATACCCAGGTACCCCAGTTTGCTTTCTCTTTTGATGTTACTGTTATTAATTGTGAGGCTTGGAACATTAGCTCTTACAATTCTAATGTCCAGAGAGCACCACAAAACAGCTGCTTTTTCTGAGTTTATGACAGCACCCATTTCTGCACACCAGTCAGTCACTTTGTCTACAGTTGCCTGTAGATCTTGTGCTATCCGTTGCCTATTACTCCCCTGCCTATATGCAAGAACATCATCAGCAAATAACAACATCCTTTCAACATCCGGGGCTACAAGTTCTGCAATCTTGTATACACATTGAAGATCATCATTGAATCCTGGGGTAGTCCCAGGGCGATATTACATGGTTCTGATGTCCATGCAACCATACGTAAATGCAGGACAGCTGTTATCCAGTTCACAAGCCAAGGACAAAGCCCCCTTTTCCATGAATGCAGATATTGTAGGCATCCTTAAGATCAGTCATAAATCAGTAACGGTAAAGTAAACTTGTACAGCTCATCAAGAAAGTAACGCACAAGCCGCATTTTCTCAGATATATGTTTTCCTTACAGACATCCAAGTACATCGTTCTGACCCATGCGGGCTCCGTCCTCTGACAAAGAATTCTTCTCAGTGTCTGCTTGCTCAGTGCACCCATTAATAGTTGACTGGCATGTCATTTGTCGTTGTCCCACAGGCGTGCTTCCTCATTTAATAGCGATTTCAAACAGGCGATTCCATGACTCCCTTATCTGAAATTGTATGGAACGCAGTGCATTCAGCATGTTTGCCCTGCCCATAGTTCTGCCTCCACCAGCCACTGCAGTCATAACCAACCTGTTGACCCTTTCATTCCCATTTATCCCTGGAGTTTCCCGGTGAGTACAGGCAATATTTTTTCTTGATGTGTGATTTCTGGATGTTGTCAAGCAGTTCTAGTCAAAGTGGATCTTTTTAGGCAGGCTCACTGAGTAAGTCACTATCAATGAGTTTCTTCCTGCTGCGCCATCCATGCAAGTGACACTGTGACAGCTGCTATGTTCATCCTCATGCTAGAAGTAATTGAACTAAATGCCTGCCTTTCTTTTGCTACTGTCTTTCCACTCCCTGCGCTGTGTATACCCACTCATACCGCACTCCACGAATCACTGAGCATTTGTATGGAGCATGACGACACCTGATCAAGTGTGCTTGTTGATAAAGGCCTTTTTTTCAGCATCAGCTTGTGCTTGAATCCATTCTCTGCAACATCTGCCTAGGATGATTCTTACCTCGACGTGCTCCTTTCAGTTTTCTCAGAAATAATGGCGATGATTACAGTGAAGAATCTAACGATGATCATAATTATGATAATAAAGATGATGACTATAACTAACAATTAAAGCTGTTCTTTATTGATGATGTTGCTATGTTATTTCTAATTACGACTGTGGTAAAAATCTTGACAATGGTAGTAAGTGAGTGATCTTGTGCTTACTTTATGTCCTCCACAATAGTGCGCGTTTTCTTCTGACGGGGCAGGGATCGGATAGCCGCGTTTCCACAGTGTTCCTCTACTGGCAGGATCCAGCAGTCTTGCTTCAACGGGATGCAGATGATGCCATAAGGAAACCAGAGCTATCGCTACCCCAACTACCGCATGCTTGAGTATCATATTACCGAACTATTCAGTGCCCCGGCGTGTTTTTCTCTTTTCTCTGAGGATAAACATGGTGATCCATGAGAAAGTGCTGCATACAGGAGTCAGTGAGAAAATCTATTGCTCATAATTAAACAAGTATTGGGGGGGGGGGGGGGGGGGGGGAACTGGAAAAGTACCTAGGAAACCAAGCAAGTAAAATAAGCATGCAATAAAGTGGCTTCAAAAACAGTTAGATTCCAAATAATGATAGAGGAACACTGGAACAGAAAATGTTGCCCAAAAATATACACTGCAAAGCGGAAACACGGATATGCTCAATCGCAGAACGATTCAAAGTTGACAAGCTAATTAAAAGCAACGTAAATGTAAATGAACTGTAATGCAACACTAACAATAACAAAACAGACCCAACAGAAGCGAAACGAATTAAAAATGTTTACTAAAATTCAAATGTTAAATAACAAAAAAAGGAGCAAGATAATTTTGAACAAGAGTATATAATGGATGTAACTATAAAATATAGACGTCGTTACCTGGGATACGAATCAACGGCTGGTGTGTGAGTGTGTGTGTGTGTGTGTGAGTACGCTCGTGTGTGTGTGCATCTACTTGTTGACTTTTCCATGAGAAAAAGGCTATAATGTTGACAGGAAGACAACATAGACAATCCAGACTTTACTTCCAGCTCACCGTCAGAGACTCATCGTTACCCACCAGCCAAGTCTGCATAACTCATCTTGGTCCTCGCGATGTCGGTGTGAAGTACAAACCGGGAGAATGCTCTCGCTTATGTGATTCAAATATGTGAATTTCCAAGGATAATGATTTTTCTTTGTCCAGTGTTTGTCAGGGGCAGCCTGTCTTTCGTTTCCCGCTTGGTTTGTACACCTTTCACCGTACAATATTGACTACACCTGCTTTATCCAGGCTTTTTCTAATGCTTCACGTTCCACTTGGTTCGATCGTTCATCTCACACCCAAATGCTTAGGTGTGTTAATCAGATAAGGAAGGTGCATCGGGACTTCGGAATTATTTCTACTCATTGAGAAGGGCGACTGACTGTTGTTATTCCCCGAAGCATGCCCATGGTGTACAATACGATGGCTCCATGTATACTGCTTGTTCTGCTGCACACGAAAGGGCTCTGTAATTGGTGATTATCTTCATGGTTATGCTTGATTTAATTGCCTGGTAGGCGCCACCATGCGTTTTTATAGTTCTGTCGATCCTTTATGCTAGGTATGGCCAGACATACCTTGACCGGCGCTTCACTGACCTTTATGTGTAAATGACATCTTCCGGATCTTCTGTCAGCGTTATTATGTTAGTAATGTCCACGAGGAAGGGATTCTGATTTCTAAAGTAACCCCCCCCCCCCCCCCCCCATTTTTGCGCATCCTGTCTCATCCCGTGTTGACGTTCACAGTACTGGAAAGTTGCGACTTGTTTCTGTGGGCTTGTGTGATTGACAAAATTGTCTTCGTAAGTATCCTTAGGGAATATATCCGCTTACTTGATGTCCGAGCACACACGCAAGACCGAAAGCCATCTTGCTAGAGGAGACTTGAGTGAGATAAAGACGATTCTGTATCACGTTCTCTGTTAGTGATTATGGTTAATTATGTATCAATAAAAGGTGAGTTGCGTATCTTTTACAGGACGTTGCAGAACCAACCCCAATAGCCCCTGGCTGTTGTGTGGTTTTTCCAGGCAAATTTACGTCCAGTAGTTTGCCTTTGCTTTCTGGACGATCGCCTTTCTTGATTCCACTGTCGAAACCAACGCAAGGCGCATGACCCGCAGCTGGGATCGAACCGGGCATTACTAAGCGTTAGCATCGATTTAGCCACAGAGCCGACATTTATCATTAAAACAGATCAAATATGTCTGTATCAGTGCCTACTCCAGTATCTCGCCATGTTAGATTATAGTGTTATTGCCCCCCTGACCTTCCTTTGGGGTTGAAGCCGCCATAGATGATGGTGTTTGTGGTTGCAGACTCGAGTATGCCACTTAAAACTGCCAACTTTGTTTTCCTTGCCCACTTTTGGTACTGCTTCCAAAATAAATGCATGAAAAAAAAAAATACTACTGAACATAAAATTGGATGAATTCAAGAGGGATGTTTTAAATGACGTACTTAAACATTCAATAACTAGTGGCTGCATAGAATAAGGGAAATTAAATGGTTTGATATAATCACAAATTTAGAGCTTTGTGAGAGAACTAAACAAGTTCCAATGGACCAAGAGGTGATGAAAAGACGTTGACGCTGGATAGGACACATGTTGAGAAAACTTGAGAACAGCACAACTAGAATGTCTTTGTACTGGAATTCACAGGGGCATAGAGATGAAGGAAGACCTAAAACACATGGAGAACGGAGCTAGAGAGTGACATTAAACAGATGTGAAGGACACGAGGAGACGTGCATGTAATAGCTAAGGATAGAAAGACTTGATCTGAGTTGGTTGTTCCTGTGCTCCATTTAGGGGATTTGAGGCAGAAGAAGGAGAATTAAGTGAAATGTCTAGTAACACTAGCTATAAGACAGAGAAGATTACTCTATATTAGACACATCATGAGGAGAATCGAGCAGAAAATCACCATACACATTAAAATGGAAAATAGAAGGATTAAGGAGGGGAGAACGCCCTAAAGAAACCCTAAATCAAAGGTAAATGAGAGAGGCCAAAGGATCTGGGCTGGATCCCATCCATGATTTTGACTTTTAGTGCACATGATAGAACGGAATGGAGGAATATACTGTAACATAGAGCCCTATCTGATATATAATGGCATAAAAGGATAAAGAAAGTGATTGGTACTACATGTAGAGTTGTGGACTAATGTGAAAGATTTCATTTAACCACATCTACATTTCAATGTTAGAACTCTCTATGGTATAAGGAGAACAATGGAGTAGCAAGGGAAATGAAACATTATAGAATTAGCATTTGAGGGTTATGTGAAACTAGATGGATTGGGCAGGGAAAAGTATTCTAAATTCAGGGGAAACTATTTTTTCAGGACACAGAGAAAAATTCACCCCACAGCGAACGAGTGACCCTGATGCTATTGAAAGAAGCCGACAGGGCACTAATATAATGGGAAGCTGTGAGTCCGAGACTAACAAGAGCGTCATTTAGAACAGCGAAACAGAAGGTAAACATGTCGGTTATACAGTGTTACGCACCAACAAATGATAAAAATGCATCTGTTAAGGAAGAATTGTACACGCAGCTTCAAAATATTATAAATAATGAAAGAAAGGGAATATAAAAATTTTCAAAATTTTCAGAAACTAATAAGAAAATTAGGAGGCGTATAAGGGCAAATAAAGCGAAATAATTAGATGACCTAACACAAGAAGGGGAGACAGTAGCAGCAAAAGGAAACTCAGAGACCTTTAAAGTAACACAGTAGGTAAATACAGTCAACCAACTGCATCAATCAAAAGCAATCAATGAAAGGTACTTACCAACACTGAAGATGAGATGGACAGATGGGCTGAGTATTTTGAAATACTTGTAAATAAACCAGCCCTAGAGGTACCTCCAGATCTCCAGCCTTTAGAAAAGGAATTGGATATCAATTGGTATACACCATTTAAATAGAAAAATTAGAAAAAAATAGCAATTTTCTTGAGGAAGGAACGGCGGCAGTTCCAGATGGTATCCCAACAGAAGCTATTAAGGCCACTATAAACGATCAATAGAACTGCAACACAAATTATTTAGTAAAGTCTGGGAGACCGAGAAAATAACAGCAGACAGGAAAGAATGATATCTTGTGAAACTACCCCCAAAAAACTGATCTACAGGAGCGTGAGAACTATAGATGAATTATGTTGCTGTCAGTTCCTGGATCATTTTGGAAAGACTAAAAGATGCTATTGATAAAACGCTAAGAGATGAATAAGCAGGTTTTAGGTCAAACAGATCCTGTACTGACCAGATAGCCACATTACGAATAAAAATAGAGCAAAGCATTGAACTGAACTCACCACTTTACATGCGAAGAGTTGTAATGCTGTGGATACCATCACATTGTGGAGTGCCTGGAAATGAGAAAGCTGATCAACTGGTAGGAGAAGGTGCGACAAAAGTGCAGCCGGATGTACCAGTCACATACCACCAAAAGAAAAGAATCATTAAATCACTCAGGAAACCACCAGCCCCAGCACAAGACGACTATTTTATTTTGGACAGATCAGAACAATTCATTATCCTCCGCCTCAGAACAGTGCACAACCGATTTCGTAACCACATGTACACAACATTCAAGATAGGTGTATCAGCCATGTGCACCTGTGGAAAGGTGCCCTAGACAGCAGAGCATGTACTCCAGAACTGCACCGAATTTGACACATTAAGGCAAACCTTTTGGCCAGAAAGAACAACAATGGAACGTAAACTCTATAGACCACTGAAAGAATTAACAACAACAATGAAATTTATACAAGAGACAAAATTACTCATATAGACAACTTATTTCAGGCGAACGAAAGAAGAAGAAGAAGACCGCTTTACATTTAGTAGACTAAGAAAAAGTTTTTGACCGCATTGACATGAAATGTCGAGTTCGTCATGAGGGAAAGCATACAGATGCATTTGAATTTCCAAAAAAAGTTGTGCGACAGGGATATCTTTTGTTGCTTCTCCTATTTTTACTGGAAATATATATGAGTAGGAAGACAGCAACTGCTAACATCAAAAATTGAATTTATTAGAAAACAGCACGACGATCTGGACTTCGCTGAAGATATTTCTTCTCTGTCCCACTCAGATGCAAGACAAATAAAATCGACTTGATGCGAGATCACAATAGCTAGGTCTGAAAATCGACAAGAGAAAGACAAAGATAATGAGAATATATCAGGCAGATAGTAATGTGATTTCTATTAATAGTACCCCACTCAAAGATGTGGAATTGTACATCTATTTAGGACGTACACTTAGATAAAGTTGGGGTGCGGGGTGGGGGCTGACAGAGATATTAAAATACGAATAGAAAAAAGGCGTGAGAGCTTTTATAGCACTAGGGAATTTGTAGAGGTGAAAAAAAAAATAAAACTAATACTAAACAAAAAGTGTGTAATTCTAATGTCAAATCAGTTCTGTTGTGTGGGTAACACTTAGAACAACTAAAGCACTTACAAATAAACTAAAAACATTCATTACCTGGTGCATGTGCAGAATAGAGTGAATTAAATGGTATGATAGAATAACAAATGTTAGAGCTTTGGAAGAGGACACAAAACAAGCTCCAGTGGACCAATAGGTTAAGAAAAGACGCTAGCGTTGGATAGTACACACGTTGAAAAAACCAGAGAACAAGATAACTAGAATGTTCTTGCACTGGAGCCCACAGGGGCATACAAATAAAAGAAGACCCAAAAAACACCTGGAGAAGGGAGCTAGAGAGTGAATTTAAAAAAGATGGGGAGGACATGGAGAGAGCTGCAGGCGATAGCCAAGAATATAACAACTGGACATGAGTTGGCTACGGGCCTATACTCACTCCATTGAGGGTTAGAAAGGGAGAAGAAGACGCATATCTTCATTTTGCGCACCTGGATGCTGATGTTGGTCATCATACTCCTATCTAAATCGAATGGTTTTATTCCACAGCTGGTTAGGATCACCTCACCCATGTGTTCGTTGTTGTTGTCATTTTGGAAGATTGAACATTTCAGAATTCCCTCTGTATTCAACAGGATCTCCTAAAGCATGATGGCGTTAATGTTTAAAGGTCACGAGGCAGGCAAAGAAGACGACGGAGAGATCTAGGCACTGAAAAGAGAGGACTAATCACAGAGATAAATGGATACGGGTAATTTCTGCAACAATAAACCTCAAGGAGTCGGAATGCCGAAGAAGAGGAGAAAGAAATACGGTGCTGGAGTTATTATTCATTATCTTTTTTTCAAAAAATACCACGTATTCTGTATTATCTTGATAACTATTCAATTTTTCAAACTGCATCCTTTAAGGCAGTCGTATTTTACTGCTTCTAGCTCAGTTTATTCAACTGTAGCTTTGTCGTGTGTATAAACAAGTTGTCATGGACCAGCAGTCTCCTCTGTGTTTGTATATGAGGTGAATATAATGTCAAATAACCAGCATGCCAGTAAGTTAGACCAGACAGGAGTTAGTATATTGCCTTAAATAAATCCAGCCATCTCCTTGTGAGATGCACTTTTTAGTTGTTTGAAGCCCTACTCTGGCTCTTGCCAGGGGCCGCAATAAAGCCTGGCCATAAATATGATCTGATGGCTGAACGCGGTTTCTAGGACCTCTCCACGGTGATCCTCATCCACATGGTGGCACTTTGTGTCATCGGGTGTTTATCGCTTGTGTGATGTTCTAGTGGGGTAAAAATCTACTACTACTACTACTTCTAACATATACTGGACTAGGGCAGTACTATGTAATGTAACGAAATGTTACTTTCAGCTTCATAGCAAACGGGTCACCCCATAGTTGCTCTGCTCCTGTGCCAACAAAAAACACATGGAATATTTATCACAGTCCATTGTGGAGAGATTCACAGACTGCTGTCTCATTATATGCACTAGCCTACACACGCATTAAAAGCATACGGTAGCCATCAGAAGTGCTAACACAAACAGTCCGACATTAGAAATGCAGTTCATCATCGACGGTAGCAGGGGTAACCAACAAATCAGCAGTTGCACACGCTATCAATTTTAATCACACAAGGGAACCATCAATATTGTGACGACAGGCCATGCGCCATTTTCTTAATCTACAATTCACAACACAACACCACGTTGGTCACAGTCGAAAAACTTTCCAAATGAAATCTCAGCTTACAGGGTCGCACCATGTACTCAACTCAGTAGCTGGGCGACGAAACTATACCCTTTTAGTCTAAAAATGGAGCAAAAATGCAACGGCCACCGTCTGGCAGAAGCAAAAACTTTGCCACGACTCGAAACAGTAGCCGTGCCTAGCGTCCATTTTGACAGGAAACCAGGGCCATACTATAAACAAAACAGCGACGTTAGACTGATGAGCGTAACTTGACAGGACACGGCAAAAACCTACCAAGTTAACGAGACCTAAGGGACAAAGAGAAAAATACTTCTAGGTTACAGGACAGACGGGGTTGGTCGTTTATATAAAGCAGTTCCACAAGTGAACTGGCTGTGCGTTGGTCTAGAATTGTAGGCTGATTAGTACAGAATGTTACAATAGCTTGATAGCGACTTATTGTTTAAGATATTTCTCTTTTGTGTAATAAATCAACTAGTGTATTTAACTTCAGGGAGAGTCTTGTAAACAAGGGCTTCACCGTGCAGCAGATGTTTAAGACCGCACAAAGTTTCCTAACGTCCATGGGATTTAGCAAAATGTTGCCTTCTTTCTTGGAGAAGTCAGGGTAGATGGAACCCGTTAGCTTTGCACAGCAGTCCATCTAGGAGAAGGCAAAATCCTAATTTAAACCCCCAAGTTCAAGGTGGGCCAACGTGCTGAGGAACTGGATGGCCACGGGTGAGCTGGTCGTGAACGTTGGACGTCTGGCGGGCGTGCGGGGCGGCACCAGGCGTATGGACTTCTACGGTACATCCATTGCCCCTTCCCTAGCAGGCAGGAAATACTAGGGCGACCGGTCTCATTTCCTGCAGTACTCTATTTTTTTCGTATGGATTTTCAAAACATACGTAAGAATCGTCGCCGGAGCTACAGGGCACGTGCTCTGCGTTTGACACATTATTCAGCGGTTAGTGAAGAGGAAGTGAGGAGGAGATGACGAGAAAATGGGGAGAGAAGAGGGCATAGAAATAGGAGGGTGGGTGCTTGGAAAGCAAGGCGAAAAGCGGAGAGATTGAGCTTTAATCATGTAAGAGTAGGATACTGGAACTGTCGGAGTGCTAGGCAGAGAGGTCCTGTACTGGAGAGGTTGATTTTTGATTTTGATGTCATCATGCTCCAGGAGCTAAATACAGACATATATCATTGCCCGGAGAACGTCAGTTATATAAACCCTGTTGGACAGGAGAGACATGGGCAAGGTCTGTTGGTGAAGGAGGGAGTGAAGCATGTGGTGCTTGACTTGAGCCAGTAAAACCTCAGTGGACGAGAGGTTCAAGGGATACAGGTGGAAATTGGTGGCTTAAGTTGGAACCTCATAAATATATATGCCAAGGTAGACTGTTTTGTCAGAAGTGATCAATGGAGCTGGCTCAAGGAATTGGAGGAGTTACCATGTGATAGGTTACTCATACGTGGGGATTTCAACGCGAGGAACAGAGAATAGGACAGCAGTGGAGAAAACCGACAGGGAATTGCTCTTGCAGAGGCCATTGTTGACTCCAATATGGTCTGCATCAATGGTGGGAGGCCGACTAGAATGGCAATGAGGTCTGGAGATGCAGACACAGCAATTGACTTGACATTAGTCTCTCAGTCGTTGGTTTTAGATGTTAAATGGACCTTCCTGGATGACCATGGGTGTGATCACCTATCATGTTCAGTCTTGTTTTCTGAACTTAGTAAGGTTAAGGTTGGGAGAGCACGCAAGACCTTCCAGTATAAGTGGACCAACAACCTACTTGGACGCCTCAGTCGGGGAGCATGCAAAAGAACTGCCAGAACTAATTTTCTACAGCCCCCATGGTGGACTCCAGAAGTAGAACAGGCATGGAAGGCAAAGATAGCAGCAGTGAAGCAGCTAAAGAAAATACGACAGACACACTCAAGCTCACGAGAGGAAGTGGAGATAGCGGAGAATGTGAAAAAAGATAAGGTGGAGGTTTTCAAACGCTGTGCTGCAGAGGCCAAAAGAGCAAAGTGGGAAACTTTTGTGAATGATATGGGAGGCGATAAAACATTAGGGAAATTCTGGAAACTGCAAAGGAAGATGCAAAGAAAAGATCGGCCTATGACAGTCGGAACAATTTGTAGAGACGATGGTGTGCGTGTGACAACAGACAAGGAGAAAGGGGAGGCTTTTCTGTATAGGTTTATAACTCAGACAGATCATAATGATGTAGACATTAGGGATGCAGTTAGAAAGGAGTTAGCTGGCACCTTGAAGAATATGCATTATAAAGACATGATACAAGTGGAAGATATCAAGCAAATTTTGAAAAAAGCAAAAGACACTGCACCAGGGCCTGATGGTGTCAGGTATGGTCACATGCAGGCTTTGATCGATGTAGACCTGGCAAAGATGGCCGACTGTTTTAACCAGACTATTAAGACAGCATCAGTACCGCAAGACTGGGTGCACAGCTATCCAATCCCATTACCAAAACCTTTTAAAGATCATACAAAGCTTAGTGGTTTTAGAATCATCACCTTACAAAACACATTTGGGAAGGTCTTGGAGAAGATAGTTGCTGTAAAGTTACAAGAATTTTGGGAAAGGGGGAAGCTTCTCCCAAGAGGTCTGGGAAGTTACAGGCCAGGAAAGGACACTTGGGCAAATGCGGCCACTTTTGCTTTTGACGTCTATGAAGGGTTCCAGAACAGACAGGAGACTATGGCGGTAGGACTGGATCTCGGGGATGCTTATAACAGAGTGAGATACGACATGTATCTGCACTGAGGGAGAAGGAGGTCAATCCATGGCTGGTGAAGTGGGTTGCAGCAGTACTGTATTCACGTCGGGTTGCTCTCCGACTGGGCTCATGGACCTCTAAACCATACACTTTGGCCCCAGGACTGCCACAGGGATCCGCCATCTCGCCTGTGCTCTTCAACGTGTATACGAGCAAGATTGCAAGCCTAGAAGCACAAGGAGTTGGAAGGATACTGACTTTTGCGGATGATATATTTGCATATAGGCAGGGGGAAAAGAGGGAACAAACAGCTCGGTAGCTACAAGCGACAGAAAACAAAGTGACTGAGTGGTGTACAGAAATGAGGGCTGTCGTCCACCAGGAAAAGGCGTCTGTTTTGTGGTGTTCTCTGGACAACAGAATCGTTAAAACTAATGTCCCTAGTCTCACGATAGATTGTATAGACGTCAACAGAGAGAGATCAAACTAAAGTATCTGGGAATTACCTTTGACAGGAGCCTGTCATTTAAGGACCATGTGAAGAGTGTTGTGACGAGATGCCAAAAAGGACTTAGTGTACTTAAGACTATGGCTGCAATTGACATAGAACAGAGAATGCTTTTCACACTATATCAGCACCTGATCCTGTCAGTGGTGGATTATGGCCTGGGACTGCTTACCGTCTCAAAGAGTCAGATGGACAAACTAGAGCGCAAACAGAACGCGGCTATGCGGGTCATTCTGGGTTGTACCAGAGACACCCCAGTAGTGTGTATGCGATACATCCTTGGTTTGCCGACGGTTGCAGGTAGGCACAAGGTGAAGCAGGCGAAGTCATATCTCAGGGTAGCTGCAGACACAGACCACCCTCTGCATGAAGCTTTGGGTGCAGTTAAGGGTCAGCGGCTGATAAGAGGGAGGTCATGGATGGCTCAGACAGAAGACACAATCAAACAAGTTTGCATCCTTAGGCGAGGAGAGGAGTGGGTCAAAGTGCCACCTGAGCAGTCAGACCTGTGTAGAGTCAAAATCATGCAGAACCGGGAATGCAGAGACTGGTCAGCAGGTGCCACAGAGGTGGAAATTCAGCAATTAATTCAAGATAATGCTCGCTCGGAGGATTTGATCATTTACACAGACGGTTCAGTGTCAAGAGGCAAAAGAAGTGCTTGGGGCTTCTTAGCAAAAGTTAATGGTCGACGTTTGGTGCAGGAGAGCTTAGCATATGATACCACAAAATCCAGCTTAAGAATGGAGGTGCAGGCGGTCACTGCAGCTTTCCGCTGGCTAGAGAATACGACACACACACACACATCGTGATTTTAACTGATTCAGAAAGCATGCTGAGGAAGATCAGAACAGGTATGCTTCACGCAGAGTGGCGTATTGTCGTATTAGGAGTATTGTCTGGATTTTTTCACTGGGTCACGCCGGTGTGTTGGGAAATGAA